>CAJNDT010002813.1:0-505000 GCA_905221615.1 Symbiodinium sp. CCMP2592
AAAAAAAAAAAAAATAAAATGAAAAAAAAAAAAAAAAAAAAAAAAAAAAAAAAAAAAAAAAAAAAAAAAAAACAAATAATAAAAAAAAAAAAAATAAAAAAAAAAAAAAAAAAAAAAAAAAAAAAAAAAAAAAAAAAAAAAAAAAAAAAAAAAAAAAAAAAAAAAAAAAAAAAAAAAAAAAAAAAAAAAAAAAAAAAAAAAAAAAAAAAATAATACATGAAAATAAATAACCACAAAAAATAAACCTAGAGCCTAAACACCCGCGCAAATAATAAAAATAAAAAAATAATAAATAAAGAAAAAATAAAAAAAAAAAATTAAAAAAAAAAAAAATAATAAAAAAAGCGCCAATCTCCCCATAATCTTAATAATAGCAACAACAATAAAAATAATATCATCTTTATCCTATCTATCACCTGACCTCGGAGACGACGCGGGGGCTCCTACGAATTTAGATTTTTAGATATAAGATATAGGTTTACGATTTTGGGCATGAATCAAAGATATTGAAATTTCGCCGAAAATCATGATCATAATAATCTATAATATTATTCGAATAGATTCTTATTTTGATATAAATCCGAGAAGATGGTCATATTCATTCCATATGATTTTCATAACGATATAATCAATTATATACCTGCTATTATTATTATTACTGATATAATTAATATTGATTCTGATATTTATATATACGCACGATATCCGATATATCAATAAAATCATTTCTATAATTTATCTTATTCGAATTTTCTTTCGTATCGACGTGACTGATATTTCGTTCATATGCGAAGAATAAGAGGGATAAATAATCATTTATATTGATTTTCGCAGCTGCTCCTATATTTATTCCAAATATCTTCCATATAATCGACGATTCGTATATGAATGAAAAAAAGGAGAAGAGATATTTCGTGCATATATGCAGAGCGTGAATAAATGAAAAGCGAAAGAGAGAATTTATCCATTAAATTAAATTATAAGATATATTTATTAAAAAAGATTTTCGTATAATATAGTCTAAATAAAGAAAAAAAGAATAATTATTTAATATCAAGAAAAAAGAACAAGAATTTCTAATAATAAAGATTCGTACGAATTTAGAATAAAATATATATTCCTTTTATATTCAAATAAATATGAAAAAATAATGAATTTTATGATATACGAATATTAGTACTATTATATTAAAAAATATAGATTATATATGATTTCTATTTCGATTCTTAATATTATAATTCGCAAGTACTAATTAATAATCGTACATTGATTAAAAATCCAAGAATCAAATTGAATAAATAATTATTTATTATGTAAATATTAACCAACCCGTATTCAGATTGGAGGCTGCAGCATTAAAGGCGGTAAAATCTTGCTCTGTGCGAAAGAAATGTAATATCCAAACAATATGGCTTTATTGAAGTCACAGGATTCACCTTAAAGTGGATGCGACTATCTAGGGTGAAACACATGCATACATCCTGATTTCTGCGAGACCAACGTGAATCCTGAACCACTTAATCCTAAGAAGCCTTCAACTCCTGAAACCTGTTTAAGGTTCTCATTGCTTCAACCTCGCCAAAACAAAAACCTACATAACCTTTCTAGAGCACTTATAGCACGCTTTAAGGAAGCCTTGAAAGGAAGCTAAACCCTGTTTCGGAAGCCTCTAAAGGAACCCCGGGGGTTTAGGTTTAGGTTTTAGGGTGTAAGGGCCCTGCTAAGGACCCATAT
Organism: Symbiodinium sp. CCMP2592; assembly: GCA_905221615.1. Taxonomy (NCBI): domain Eukaryota; class Dinophyceae; order Suessiales; family Symbiodiniaceae; genus Symbiodinium; species Symbiodinium sp. CCMP2592. Next base: position 1,735 of record CAJNDT010002813.1, read on the forward strand.
CCGGGCCGCCGAAGCTCACTGGGGCGACTCTTTGGTGACGCCTCTGACAGCAAGGGGAGAGTTTCTCGAAGTTAAGGATGCATCTAAGGGTTCTGCATTACAAGGCCTCGCAAGATTTGCGCCAAGCAAGCAAGAATCTCGTTTCATCGAGGACCGAGATCATCTAAATCTTTCGAAGAACCACTGTGACCAAGAGAGCCCATTCCGTCTTGTCTGCACTTCGATCGGAGTGGTTGTTGCGCGGAGCACATATGGCTAATGTTGGGGGCCTCAGTGTTCTTGTCAACAGGGCCTGGTGATATATTACAGTTCAAATGCAAGGACTGGATGAGTGGAACAAGACTTCTCCTAGCTCGCGATCGATCCTGGTCCGAGTCGGTGCTTAGTGTCTTGGGTTTGGAGTTCATAGACTTTTTTCGTAAGACCCGCACAGCCCAGTTTGCTCGGGCTCGGAAGTCACCTTGCTTCTTCTTCTGAAGGTGGCTCGAAGATGTAAAGCCGGCAGTAGGTTGCCTCCTCCGGCAAAGAATGCCAAGTGATGTGTAGGAGCTCGGCCGGCCCGGAAAAGAATTTGAGCCTCCAGCTTCAGCTGTGATGTGCCTTGCCCTACATCCTCCCACCCGAAAGCCTAAACCCTAAAACCCTAAACCCTAAACCGTGGCTCGAAACCTAAACCTTGCTACGAACCCTGAACCCCAAACCCTAAACCCTAAACGCTGAAACCTGCTCGCTGAACGCTGGGATCTAGGCTTAGGCTTGGGTATTGACTTTGGAGGCCAGTGTTTAGAGTCGGAGCTTCATGCTTCGGATAGAGGTCAAAGCCTCAATCCCGTTTGCAAACTTCAGCTCCGCAGACGACTATATATTCAAGACATTTTGGGGGGTTTTAGGGTCTGTTACAGGGCTCTGCAGAGTCTGCAAGGTTCAGCACCTTCAGTATAACGGTCTTGGTAGAGGGCTTCTATAAGCCTTTATACATACTTGCTGATTTATTGGGGTTTTAGGGTTGTTGGGTTTCCAAGTTTTAGTGATGTAGAGTTCAGGGGTTTTACTGCTTGCCGGAATAAAGTACAGGTTCTACCAAGGGTTTGCGGTGAAATTCAACATATTGTACTTTCTAGGTTGTTTACAATCTGATTCGGGCTACCAGGGCTTTATAGGGGCGGGTTCTTACAACTATGTTTCAACTGTAAACTTCCTTTCTGGGTTCAATCGTACTGTTTGGATGTATGGAACATATCAAAGGTTTTGTGAAAATACATTTCCGGGGTACTAGTATCCGTACTATTATTGTTATTACTATTTTTACTATTATTACTATTAGTATTGTTATTACTAAAATTATTATTATTTTGTTTGTTTATTTTTCTTTTTGGGCGGGGGGGGTCCCTGTAGAATTGAGTCCGAGCCGAGAGAGAAAGCCAGTGAAGCCCTGCCTTTGGATCCAAAACCCTGCTGCTTTAAGGGTTTACTTAAAGGTTCATGGGACTTAGTACAACTAGGGCTATAAGGGACTCCTTAAAGGGATCCTTAAAGGGGATCTATAGGGTTCCTTAGAAGGATCTATAGGGTTCAGGGTTTAGGGTCTACTTAGAGGTTCATGGGACTTAGTAACTAGGGTTATAATTAGGGTAACTACACTTTTATGTACTTATAATCCCCATTAAGGCACTTATAACTGCACTTACTTTGTCCCATGAACCTCCAAGTGGGGCTCCTTTAAAGGGATCTATAAGGGGGGTCCTTTGAGGGTTCCTAGAGGGGATCTACCATAGGGTTTTGCGATTTTAGAGTTTAGGCTTCGGGATCCAAAAACCTGCTGTTGTCGGGGCTAGACCCTCTTATTAGGCTAGGATACCCAGTAACCTAAGAATAAAAAGGCCTCTCTTTCTGGTATTGGGTAACTTTATAAGGAACCTAGGACTACAAAAAAGGAATAAGGGTACTACTGGGCATCCTAGTAGGGGATCATAACCTACCAATTTTGTAGGGTTTGGCACAGCTAGAGAGAAGGCCCCGAATGGCAGAATCTTGGGCTTAGTGTTTCTGGACTTTGAAGTAACCAACGGGTCCCTAAACCCTAAAGGGTTTAGGGTTTAGGGTTTAGAGGTTTAGGGTTTAGGGGTTTAGGGGTTTAGGGTTTAGGGGTTTAGGGTTTAGGGGTTTAGGGGTTTAGGGTTTAGGGTAAACCCTAGGTACCAAAGAAAGTATTCAAGTATGGTACTCCAGGACCCAGGTAGAAACCCCTGCACCCCTAAACCCCTACCTACCTGCACCCGTCACCCCCTAACTTCTAAACCCTAAAGTAGGGCTTATTCAAAGAAGGCCCGGTTATCTCCAAAACAGTAGAGTTTAGGGGTTTAGGCTTTAGAGTTATTTTGGGTTTAGTGCTATAATAGCTGTACTTACTTACTAAGTCCCGTGAACCTCGAAGTAGAGAATCCCAAACAAAAATACAAGGCCTAAACCCAAAAGAGACTCGGGCCTAAACTACAAGAGCAACAAGAGAACCGCAAACAAAAATATTACTACTACTGCTGATGGTCTAAATCCTGCCTTACCTTAATAGGACACTAAACTATGGGAATTATGGTATGTTCCTTATTATGGGTAGTGCAGGATTTATATCCCTAAACCCTAAAGCCTAGAACCCTATAGATCGCTTAAAGGAGCCCCTTAAAGGTACCCTTATGAACCCCAGGATTTATATCATCAACCAAACCCTAAACCCTAAACCCTAAACTCCTAAACCCTAAACCCCCATATCATCAACCACACCTCCGAGCCCTGGCAGCCTGTGCTCTCAGCCGGCCCAGGGCATGCAACCCCTGGGAGTCCAACCCCAAATTAGGGGGTTAGGGTTTAGAAGGGTCGCCAATCCCTATAAACACTGTGGTTTTTTTATGGATTTTAGGGTTTAGGGGTTAGGGTTTGAGGGGTTAAGGTTTAGGGTTTTAGGGCTCCTTAACGGGTCCTACAAGGGTTCCGCAGGTTCCGGAGGGTTTCGGATGTATGGTTGAGGGGTTTCGAGGTTCAGGTTGAGGATTGTATCATAGTGCTGGGATGTCTGCACTCCCTACCCAGAGGCCCCACAGTGTTTCCTTTTCGGGATTGCCTTACAGGAATCTATATATGAACACCAAAAAGGAACTACTTTGGGGCCTCTGGGTAGAGACTACAAGTCTTGCAACACGCATTGAAGATGTACTGTTCCCAGATAGAGTACAGGGAAGACCTGGACTTCCTGAAATCAAAGGGGAAAAGGAGGGACCCTTAATGGGGACCCCTACCCTATAATGGGTATATAATAGCTATATTAAGAGTATATGCCTAGGGGTCCTTGTTAAGGGTCCCTCCTTGTAACCTTGGAGAAAAGGGATCGTAAAGGGATCGTAGACGGGTTCCGTTAAAGAGTTGCTATAAGGCTTTGGGGTTTTAGGGTTCAGGGTTCATGCTTAAAAGCCCGAACTGTCCTGTCGCCATGTCCTACAATATGATAGGTTATGACTCGTTACGACCCTTTCATGGCGCACACCCCAAACCCTAAACCCCACTCAGATTTGAGAGCACGAGGTTTGGGGAGATGTAGTCGTCTACTCACAAGAGCAGCAGCGAACGGGCGCCCAGCAACAAATCTAAAACCTGGATTCTATACCTCAGGGCTCCATCTTACAATTCTACCATCATAAAACTACACCAGCGCCCTATGGTACTTGTTAGGGCACCTGTTTCCATCAAGGAGGTTCTCGTAGGTTTAGTGTCGAGGGAACCACATTCGGCGGTCCTTGCTCTTCTGGCTGCTGGTTTTTGCCCTTGTTCTTGTTCTTGGTCTTGCTCTTGGCCATCCATGCCTGATACTTCCCCTCTCGTGCAGTCATCTGCCCAACCTCGGTCGAGACATAGGGCATTGACATTTCAACGGGGGTATGAGGATTAAGACACTTGACTCAGTAAGAGAACGTCATGAGAATTCGTTGTAGCGGACGTAGCAGCCGCGCGACAGCATCCTCATGATGTAGCGTGCCCGCTCGCTGTCGGGTGGAGGGTGGACGCAGACGAGGTACCAGGTAGCGGTCATCTTCCATTAGCTTGTACAGCTCATCGCGAGCGCCACGCAATCGTAACCACAACAAGGGCTATGCCATCACATACGGGTATCGTAACAGTGCTAATTATTATCCAAGACCCCTGGGAGCATCCAGAACATCGACCTTTTAGGCGGGTTCCTATACGGTACCCTTACAATTAGTATTATGGGGTCCCAAGTCAGGGAAACTCTTGTTAGGTGGTGGGTATATAGTTTAGGGAGGTCTAGAAATGCAGTGTTCATTAACAACCTAGAACTTACCCTCTTATGCAACCACGAAACTTGAGTCCTGAACCCTAAACCCTAGCCCTGGACGAACCCTCAAACTCTAAATCTGGGACTGTCATCCTAAGCTCCAGACCCTGAACCCCAAAGCTTTTAAAAACAAGCTAACCAACTCCAAGCTCTCAACCACAAGTGCCAGACCCCTATCCCCAAGTTCTAAACCCTAATAAAGGGGTTTTAGTAATTAGCATAGGGTTTGGGGGCCCATTGTAGTGCAACTAGAACAAGGAATGCCCCAAATAGTCTTGGTGATTATTGAGGCCACTATACTAAACCCCATAATACCCCTTATGGTAACCCTACTAATCTATGTTCGATGCCTGAAACCCTAGACGACAAACCGCTGACATGGGAGTTTCCGAAAATTAGGGGTACCTTATTTGGGGCCTTATAACAAGGATCCTACTATTGAGGGTACTATATCAGGGTCCCCTATTACGGAAACCCCCACACATAGTAGGGTTTTAGGTCCCACAATCCATACTCTGAGTGGTTTTTGGTCGTTAAAACCCTACTATTTGGGTACTTGGACCCTTAGGGTAAACGACAAACCGCTGACATCGAGAACTCGAACTCAGGGTTTCCATGCCTCTGATGCGTAAGCGGGAAGGTGCCGGCCCAGCCATTCCTCCAGAATGGCTGCGGGGAAACCGCTAAGGGTTTAGGGTCTAGGGGCCCTAAACCCTAAACCCTGCTTAGGGGGTTTAGGGGACTAGAGTTTTAGGGTTTAGGGTTTAGGGTATATTCGCAGAACCCAGAGACTCCAATATATCCCGTAATTTATTTAAGGAATATCCCCTAAACTATAATAGAGTCCTTAATATGATTTAAGGAATATTCCTTAAACGAGGGATATTGGAGTCTCTGGGAATGGCTTCGGGAAAACGTTAGGGGGTGGGAGGCTTGCTCAATTAGAAGAAGCTTCTACTACGACAGGGTTCCTTTACGTAAAGGTGCCACTGCATATTGTAGGGTTTTCGGAAAACGGGCCTTACTAATTAGAAGAGGATATTTGCGGAAAGTTGTACAACCACTTTAATAAGGAACCCAGAAAAGGAGGAGTTTCAGGGAACGTCACAAAAACAGACTATACTGAGGAACCCGATGGAATAGCGTGACTATTCATTCGGTTTCTGTGCTAAGTCTTTCTGGCTTTGGGGTTCGTCTCAGGGCATTAAGCTTTCTATACGGCCTTTCGGGTTTATAGAATATACCATAACATACAAAAAACATTATATAGTAGAATATAACATAATGCAATACATTGAATGATATAACATATGTTAGTATAACTATATGAAATCATATAATATTTTATAATATGTAAGTAAAGCCTACAAGAAAACAACACAGTTGAAGATATCATAACAACAATGCTGAAGGTTAGGGGTTAGGCAGGTTAGGCTTCCAGATATCAGGCTTGGGCTTCAAGTTGATGTTTGTTCGGCTAGGGCTCTACAGGTGAAGGACGGTTAAGGGCTCCAGATGTGTCGTCTCAGGGTTGAGGTTTCGGGTTTAGGGGAATGTCGCGAACGCGATACCAAAATACAATTTAGTGGAGCTCTTTGAATGACAATCTGTTCAGGCGCCAACTCTCGTCCGCGTACGTTAGGGCCCGAAACCCTAAACCCTCGAACCCAAAATCCCTATACAAACGCCGAAGCTCTTGTGGAATCCTTCGAGAAACCCGAATGGAACGCTTCAAGGAACCCTTCGAGGAACTCTACTTAGAGGTTCATGGGACTTAGTAACTAGGGTTATAGTTAAGGTAACTACGCTTATATGTACTGATAATCCCAATCAGGACTAAGTCCCATGAACCTCCAAGTAGGCCCTAATCCCCTAAACCTGTAAAGGACCCGAAAACCGTAAGCACCCCACGATCGGCCCCGCCTTGCGAGTTCTCCTCCCCGCATTCGGCCATCCCACACTTCGTCCCCATAGGCCCGGGCCTCTTACAGCGAACCCCAGAAAGTTGGAACAGGGATTTAGGATGATTTGTGCTAGGATTCCCTCTACTTTACCATAAGGGCATGGGGATAATGGTGTGCCAGCTTCCTGGCTTCTACTGTACATCCAATTTGTTGGAAGGGGTGATGGGATGTGGTAGGGCTCCTTTAAAAGATTCCGTGAAAGGGTTGCTTTAAAGAGGTCAAGGGTTTATAGGGGTTTCGGGTTTGGAGTTAGGGCGTGCGGTTTATTGGGCAGTTATAAGTGCAGGTACAAGTCCCCTACAGTACTATGGGTGATAGCTTAGGTACTGCCCCCATACAGTAAGAGTCTATAATAGGGCTACTATTAAGGTCCTAAAATATCCTTACTATGAATATTATCCAACTGTTACTGAGTGGGGGCAGTATCCAAACTTAGTTGCACAATCAACAGATCAAGTAAGCAACTGTTTGAGTAGTGATTTGGTTGGTTAGCCAAGCGATCAATAAACAATAGCAGCTATGCTTCGTACTGCTAGAGAACTATTTCCTCAGCAGTAGCAGCAGCGGAAGAAGCAGGCGCAGCAAGCTCATGGTCACTATGTTGTTGTCGCTGCTGTTGTTATTGTTGTTGATTGCTTTTGTGGATTTCGTCTAAACCAGCCTATTCCAATGACATACAGCTTCAAAAGCAAACAAGAACGGAAGGCACAACCCTCAACCCTAAACCCCTAAAGCCCAACACAGCATGAACACCTAGACTCCTAAACCCTATAATACCCATGGTACCCTATAATACCCTACATAATACCTTATTATTATTATACCCTAAATTACCCTATAGTATGCAAAATACCCCTGGAGCCCTCTAAACCCCCTGGGACCCGAAAACAATCCTAGCTCATGACCCCACAATACTGTCGACCAGGTGCTCGCTCCTATGCGGGCATTCCCAGAGACTCCAATATCCCTCAATTAAGGGGTAGACCTTAAATTATAGTAGGATCCCTAATATGATTTAAGGAATATTCCTTAATTGAGGGATATTAGGGTCCCCTAAACCCTAAACCCTATAGATCCCTTACAGGAACCCCTAGGGATCCCTTTAAGGAATATTCCTTAATTAAGGGGTATTGGAGTCTCTGGGTTATCAACTGAGGGGCTGAGGATGTCCCCCCAAAAAGGCTAACCTTTCGATCGGTTTAGGGGCTTCGGGGGTTTAGGGTTTAGGGTTTCCGATCCTGATAAGTTTATATAAACCCCAGAAGGTTAAAGGTGACCTACTACTCAGCTACGAGAAATAAAGACTTGGCTTTTGAGGTGATTGCGGAACCCTAAACCCTATCAGACAAAGAACTCCGGAACAGTATTGCTACGGTTGATGATATAAATCCTACCGTAGTCTTTTAGGCCCCGCTATATTACTGGCCTTCGGGCTTGGATTGGAGGACTCGGGGCTTTTAGGGCTTGGGGATCAGGACGGTTTCGGGTTTCGGGTTTTGGGTTTAGGGGTTTAGGACCGGGTTCAGGGTTTAGGATGGTTTCGGGTTTAGGGTTTCGGGTCACCCTGAACCCTAAAGGGTCACCCTGAACCCTAAACCCTCTGAGATCTGCCGAACCACTTTCAAGTGAGAGAATTTCTCTGGCTACGCAGTTCCTCGTGGTATAAATCGAGAAAAGCCAATGCACCTCAAATCCCGAACCCCGTAAGTCTAGTGTAAAGCCCGAGAGCCCTGCAAAACCGCAACACCTTGGCACGATAAACCACATGCAATGAGGAATTCCACTGGAAGATCGTCCACCTCGCCGTAGAACGGCTTCTCTGCTTCGTCCAGTGGACCTAGAAGCAGCACGGAATATTTCGGGCTTGAGATCTTTCTGGTTCAGGGGATTGTGGATGGTTTAGGGATTGAGTTTGGGGTGGGTTAGGGTTTAGGGTTGCAAATTCCTGTGAAGATTTGCTGCGTGGCTGCTGAAGCTGTGGTGAGAGTGCCAACATCACGTGGACAAGCCCAGACTAACGACCAAACCAAATCTGCTACACCTTCTTCAGCTGATCCTGCGCATCAGTGCTGTCACCACCATAATCAGCATCTCCCCAGGTCACGACCGATCCATCATCAAGAACAGCAGCAAAAGCAGCTCTCGTAGCTTTGACTTGCTGCACATTCTTCAGCTGATCCTGCACAGCAGTGCTGTCACCACCATAGCCAGCAGGACCCCAAGTAACGACCGATCCATTGCCAAGAATGGCAGCAAAGGCGAAGTCAGTGGCTTCGAGCTGCTGCACATTCTTCAGCTGATCCTTCACAGAACGGTTGCCAGCACCAAAACTGTCTTCGCCCCATGTTACGACAGATCCGTCAAAAAGAATGGCAGCAAAAGCAGTTCTAGAGGCTGTTATCTGCTGCACACTCTTCAGTTGATCCTGGACAGCGCGACTGTCGCCACCCTGTCTCGCACCGCCCCAGGTCACGACAGATCCATCACAAAGAATGGCAGCAAAAGAAGCATCAGAGGCTTGGATCTGCTGCACATTCTTTAGCTGATCTTGCACAGTACTGCTGTCACCGCCATAAGCAGGATCGCCCCAGGTCCCGACAGATCCATCGCCAAGAATGGCAGCAAAAGCATTGCAAGTATAAGTGGCTTGGATCTGTTTCACATTCCTCAGCTGATCCTGCAAAGCAATACCGTCGCCACCATAAGCTTGAACACCCCAGATCACGACCGATCCGTCGCCAAGAATGGCAGCAAATGCAGTCTTGGTGGCTTGGATCTGCTTCACACTCTTCAGCTGATCCTGCACAGCACCGCTGTCACCGCCAAACTCAACTTCACCCCAGGTCAGGACACACCCATCGCCAAGGAGAGCAGCAAAAGCACCCACAGTGCCATGGACCTGCTGAACGTTCGTCAGCTTATCCTGTGCAGCTCGACTGTCACCACCAAAGTCGGCATCACCCCAGGTCACGACGGATCCATCACCAAGAATGGCAGCGAATGCACGGTCGGTGGCCTGGATCGTCTGCACATTCCTCAGCTGATCTTGCACAGCACTAGAGTCACCGCCATAATCAGGGACACCCCAGGTCACGACAGATCCATCGCCAAGAATAGCGGCAAAAGCGCCCAGAGATGATTTAACTTGGACCAGGTTTATATGCAGAAACACAGAGTCACCATCTCGCAGCTTGGTGTGCTTGATGACTGCAGATGCATCCAGAAATCTGCCAGAAGCCACCAGCCGGCCTTTTCCGACTCCAAGCGCGGTCTGCGCGCGAACTCCCAAGCTTGCCACCTGCTCATCCAAGCTGGCTTTCACCGTAGCTGTCTTGCCACTCAGCAATCGGACTTCCACAGAAATCGACATCTTGAGACCAACGAATGGAACACTGGGAGCTTACAGAACAAGATCTTCTAACCTTAAACTACCAAACCCTGCCTTTTTGTAGGTTTTTAGAAACCCGAATATGGAATTTATAGGGACCCTACAAAAAATAGGTTTTGGTAGGTTAAGGAAGATGTTAGGATCCGGGCTTTGGTTTAGCGGCTTCGGGTTGAGGGTTTAGGATTTGGAACAAACAGCAACACTTCTGTGGATACGCAGTTCAACAGAGGACTGGTACGCTGCAGTATTGGATGCAAGTAAATCGCAACAGGGGCACCAACAACAAAAAAGAACAGCAAAGCACCCTAAACCCTAAACCCCGAAACCCTCTAAACCCCTAAACCGGAAACCCTGAACCTTATAGATCCCTTCAGAGGAACCCTTATAGATCCCTTTTCAGGAACCCACAAACCCTTATAGATCCCATAAAAAGAACCCTACGGGAGCCGAGCTGTCAGAGCCCTTCGCCTGGATCCCACGGGTTCAAGTGCTTGGAGCTCGCAACGGCTCGGATGATCTAGCTAAACCCTACTAACCTACCGTTTAGTAGCGTTCTTATTCTGCCTAACCTACCGTTTAGTAGGGTTCCTTATTATGCTTTCCTTAGAAAGTTCATTAAACAGGTAGGTTTTCGGTGGTGAAGGTAAACGCTAAACCCCTGAACCCCTAAGCTCTCAACTCCTTAGTTCTGAACCCCTGTGAGAGTCTCCGAATATTAGGGGTGCCTAATTTTGGGGTCCTTATAAAAAAGATCCTGCTATTTAGGGTGCTATATTACGGTAGGGTACTATATTAGGGTCCCCTGTTTTCGGAAACTCCCTATGTAATCTGAAGCAATGTGGCGACTGCCGTCCACTCAGAGTCAATCTCCTGCACAGATGCGTCAATACACCCCCAAGAAGAACTAATATAGGGATCTGACATTCATCGTCATAGTATTCCCTTGTCGGCTCTATACATGCACCCTGCGGTACCAGGTGAGCGCACAAATGGGAGTTTCCGAAAATAGGGGACCCTAATATAGTACCCTAAATAGGAGGATCCTTATCATAAGGACCCCAAAACGAGGTGCCCCTAATTTTTGGAAACTCCCAAATAACACCCATAGCAACACCCTCGACCGGCACCCTACATCCTCAACGCCAAAAGCTTAACCTGGGGATCCAAAACCTACTTTTTTAAGGGTTAGAAGTCTAATTAATTGGTCATAGCCTACTATTTTGTAGGGTTTGGTGCCACAGGAAGCAACTAAAACGCCCCAAATCTGTAAACCATGGCATGGTAAAGCACATAAAACCCACGACTACGTCTTTCCAATTACAAAAGCCCGTGGACACCACCCATAGCCCTGGAAGCAGCGCCTCAGAACCTCAAACCCCTAAAGGGAGCCCTGTTATAGAACCCTATAGTACCCCTAAAGGAGCCCCCTATAACCCTAGTTACGAAGTCCCATGAAACCCGAAACCCTAAACCCCGACTAGGTGCTCCAGTTGCCACTTAATAATGAAAGTGCCCTTCTATCCTAAACCCTAAACCCTGTAGATCCCTTGTAGGAACCCTTTAAAGGAACCCTATATTAGGCCCCTATACGGTTGATGATAGAAATCCTGCATTACCCATAAGAAGGAATATGCCATAATTCTCGAAGTTTAGGGTCCTTAAAGTAATGCAGGATTTATAGCATGACCGTAAACCCTAAAACCCTACAGATCCCTTAAAGGAACCCCTTATATAAAGGTACGCTTATATATCCCTTTAAAGGAACCCTAGGATTTATATCATCAGCCGCATCAGCTGAAGAAGCCGGGGGAGCCCGACCCTCTTGCTGGAGCTCCGTTTGGGCCTCCTCGGTGGAGACACCTGCGAAGAGCGGGTTTAGGGTTTAGGGTTTAGGGGTTTAGGGGTTTAGGGTTTAGGGTTTAGGGGTTTAGGGTTTAGGGTTTAGGGAGCGCTGCAGAGTTTAGCTAACCCAAAGGCTCCGGGATCCTTAAAGGGATCTACAAGGGTTCTATAAGGAATTAAGGAGTATACCGTAAATTATAACAGGATCCATAATATGATCTCAGGCAGATTCCCCCAAAGGCTCCATATACCTTTATAGTAGATACTTAAGCCTTAAAGGGGTTCCCATATAGGTACTTTAAGGCTTAAGTATATATACTATATAGGTGGTTTAGAAACCTTGGGCCTGTATTAAGGTTCCTTTTATGAAACCTGATATATTGGGGGGTTATAGGGCCAGGGTTTCCCAATCAGGTTCCTACATTAACCAGCGGTGTTCGGGTCCCCTTGGCTCTTCGACTCCTTCTTTCAATAGGGATCTCCTTGGCTCCTTTTATACTGTCCTTAAGGGAGGGGGTTCTAAGGGGGGAGGGTATTGGGGATTTTTAGGGGACCTTAGGGAGCACTAGGGAGAATAAGGGATTCTTGGGTTATATACCCCCCTTGATACCCCCTCCCTTAAGGATCCCATAATCCTTCAATGTCAAGGGTTAGTTAGTTAGGGTTGAGCTTCGGGCATATAGAAATTGCACCATGAACCTTGAACCCCTAAACGCTACACCCCCAAACCCTCAGAACGACTTGCTCTTTAACTTCGGCAGATCATGCGCTGACCCCGCCCAGAAACAGGATGTCAGGTCGCCAGCAGCAGAGCCAAGCAGCTAAACGAATTCTTGGACAGAAGCAAAAAATCATTGGTGATTGCGGGGATGACTGGGAGAGGGGGGCCCAACCCATAGCATTGCCCTACCCACCTGCCTACATGTCTACCTACCTACCTGGGCTTTATGGCAGGTTTTGTTTTCCGATGAGGATTCCGGCTAAAGGTGCCAGGACCAGGACCCTAAACCCTAAACCCTAAACGAGTTATAGTTGCGTTGGATCCGAGGCCTTGCAGAATGTGGGTGCCGATTTCGCGAGCGACTTGGGGTTTCTTCCAAAAGCTAAAACCGTCATAGCACCCTAAAAGCTAAGCTGATTGTAGCCAGCATAGTACCCCCATCAGATTCATAATTTAGTTTTTGCCTTTACAAACCCTTTCAATGCTGCTAACACCCTAGAAAGCCACAAAACCTGAACACACACACACACACACACACTTGCAGAATCCTATAAAACCAAAGAAAGCTGTGTCAAACCCCAATGAGGCCGAAAAGTTGTTTAGTCCCGTCACCTTGCCGTAAACCCTAAACACTTAATCCTTGTTAAGTTCGTGTAAGATCTGCGGAACCCAGGAATTCTCAAATCATTTACGAAACCCTGTTGAGGCCCTCAACCCTAAATCCCTAAACCCTTGACCCTTAGACCAACCCATGTTTGAAGTTCTGGCCTAAGTCGGTTCCCAGCTCTGATCGAACGTCCGCGGCACTGAGGGACTTCTTGAGTACTGCACAAGGCGCAAGACTTGACGCAGGCTGTTTGTTTGTTGTGCTGTCTGGTTGTTGCTATGTTTTCGGTGAGGGGAGGGGGTGGAGGTGTTGAGGGTTCTTTTCGGATGGGGTGGGGGGGGGGGGCGGTTGGAGCTAATGGCTTGGATGAACGGTTTAGAGTTGAATTGGGGTCTGAGGGTTCGGGTTCAGGGTTAAAGCGTCTGGCTCGCAAGGTACCATGAGCAGATGGCTTATCGATGTTAACTGGTTCTCACAGAAGTTAGGTGGGCGGATTGGATGCTTTCAGTAAGCTAAGGGTTTGCTGCGGGTTCGTGGTACTTAGTGAGGATATAAATAGGTGGTTGTCAAAAATAGTGTCCCTTTTGGGGTACCCGAAATAATAGGTGCCGTACTATACTAGGGACCCAAACAGGGACCATAATTTCGACAACCACCCAAATATGTCATTATGAGTTTGGCCACCTTCTAGACCTAAATGTAACCTAGGATACACTAGGCTCAAAGAATGAAGCTTAGCAGCTGTGTGCAAAATAGGGGGTACCGTATTTTGGGGGTTCTTATAATAAGGATCCTACTACATATGGTACTATATTAGAGTCCCCTATTTCGGAAATTCCCCTTTGGGTAGTTGTCAAAATAATGGTCTCTTGTTGGGTACCCTAAATATTCGGTGCCGTATTAAATTAAGGGCCCAAAAAGGGATCCTAATTCTGACAACCACCCATATATAGAGTTTCCCAAAAAGGGACCATAATTTCGACAACCACCCAAATATGCCATTATGAGTTTGGTCACCTTCTAGACCTAAATGTAACCTAGGATACACTAGGCTCAAAGAATGAAGCTTAGCAGCTGTGTGCAAAATAGGGGGTCCGCATTTTGGGGGTTCTTATAATAAGGATCCTACTACATATGGTACTATATTAGAGGAACTTCCCCTTTGGGTAGTTGTCAAAATTATGGTCTCTTGTTGGGTACCCCAAATATTAGGTGCCGTATTAAATTAAGGGCCCAAAAAGGGATCCTAATTCTGACAACCACCCATATAGAGTTTTGAGAAATTGCTTGACCAAGGCTCGTTTCGGGCCAAAGTCCGGGATTTTTCCACCTTTAGTATAGGGGCCTTAATAATTAGAATAGGGTTCCTTTAAAGAGATCTATAGGGGTTCCTTTAAAGGGCTCGTTAAAAGGGCATCTACAAGAGATCTATAGTAGGGTTCTATGATACAGGGACCTTGATAATTAGAATAGGGTTTTGGGGCTCATTATACTATAAATATAATTAGTAAGGAACTAGTATAGCTAATTATTAAGGCCCCTATCCTGAACCTGCATAGTACCCCATATAGTAATCCTTATAGAGCCCTTTAAAAGAAACCCTTAACGAAACCGCAGTCTAAGTATGTAGGGCCCTATATTAACCGAAGAAGCCAAGAGCCCTACCTATATTAATTGGCTGGTTCAGGGTTCAGTTCTGGACGATCTGCGTGGTTTAGGGTTTAGGGTCCTGTTGGAATATTTGGGTAATCGCTTCTGATGGCAAAACCCTAAACCCTAAACCGTCCCACACACGGTCTGGGTTTAGGGCTTAGTTTTCGGGTTCTGGGACTGATGTAAACCTATGATTGCTACACCCTCCTTCTTCCGGAACACTGATAGATGGATCCCTAAACCCTAAACCCCTAAATCCCTAAACCCCCAAACGGCTAAATCCCTAAACCCCCAAACGGCTGAACCCTAAACCCCCAAACGCCTAAACCCTAAACCCTACACCCCTGAACCCCAAAACCCCAAACCCCAAACGCCTTAACAGGGGATGCTAGCGAGCATTGATGATTAGAACAAGGGGTAAATCGTGTACTCTACACTAGCGACTACAAGGGGAACCTAAGTCTTCAGGCCTCTGCTTAAACATAGGAGCCTCAATGGGTTTAGGGTTTATAGGCTTATAGGGTTTAAGGTTTAGGCTTTAGGGGTTTAGGGTCTAGGGATTAAATACCTATACTATTTTGAGGGCTCTGTCTTGAAAATTATAGTATAACGGGCCCCAAAATCCCTATTCTAATTATTAAGGCCCCTGTCGTATACCCCTTCACCTTTCACTCGCACCCCAGACCAACCCAGGCCCAAGTCCAAAACGCCATATCTCAAAGGGGAAAAGGAGGGACTGTTAATGGGGACCCCTACCCTATAATGGGCTATATAATGGGTATATAATAGTCATTTTAAGGGTATATACCTAGGGGTCCTTATTAAGGGTCCCTCCTTTTACCCTTGGAATGTCCTGCGCCCTCAGCTTCTACCCAGAGACTCCAATACCCCTTAATTAAGCAATATTCCTTAAAGCATATATGAGGGATCCTACTATAATTTCAGGAATACTCCTTAATTGAGGGGTATTGGAGTCTCTGGGTAAGCCCCTGAAAAAGGAATGCACGCTGACCCCCCTTAAGCAACAACACTACACCCAAAAGCCCAAACCCTAAAGCCCTAAGCCCTAAAACAATATCGAAAACTGTGGAACCTCTATAGATGCCCTTTAAGGAACCCTAACTGCTATTGGGGCCCTGTCGAAACCCCTTGTAGAACCCTCTGTAGAACCATAAACCCCAGAACCCTAGAGCCCATGTAGAACTCGTTTACAGGTAGGACCCTTGCAGAACCCTTGTAGCATGGCCTGAGAGCTCCATGGGCGGGCGCCCCTGGACGCACCAGCCCCAGCCACCCTCCAACAGGTTTAGGATTCAGACTTCTCCGAAGGGGTTTAGGGATCAGGCGTTTAGTTTACGGGTTTTTAAACCGTAAACCCTTTTTGGGTCCATAATATAATACGGCACCGAATATTTAGGGTACCCAGAAAGGGACCATCATTTTGACAACCACCCATGTAGGTCTTGTGGTTGCGGGGTTTAGGCCCTAAGCCCTAAACCCTAAACCCATTAGGAGTTTTGGGATTCGGGTTTATGGGTATCGGGGCCGCGAGGACGACAATCCGAAGAACCGGAACTCTGCATTTCCCTGAGACTCCAATATCCCGTAGGTAGGGTTTAGGGTTTAGGGTCTACCCCCTAAGGGTTCCTCAAAGGGCTACTTAAAGGGATCTATAAGGGCTCTATAAGGGACTTGAAGAATATTCCTTAAACCATGTTCGGGATCCTACTACAGTTGAAAGTCTATTCCTTTATTCGGATGCCCAGCGACCTAGGAATAAAAAGGGCTCCCTTTTTGGTCTTGGGTAACTTTATAAGGAACCTAGGACTACAAAAAGGGAATCAGGGTACTACTGGGCATCCTACCTTATTAAGGAGTCTGTGGGTTATGGATCTCAGGGCTTAGGGGGTTGAGGGCCCAGGGGGGCCCTTCAGGGTTTGGGGAGTTTAGGGTTGGTTCTTTTTGGTGTTTCGGGTTTCAAAGGAAATCGACAACCTAACCCCTTGAGTTTAAGAGTATCATCGGGTTTGCGGTGGTTTTGTGCTGCAAGCCCTGAACCCTAAAAGAACCGTGCAAAATCCTAAACACGTGCAGCACCCCTTCTGAAATCTCATAAGACACTTAGAAAGCCCACCAGAAGGAGCCCTTGAAGTCGTGTACCCAGCCAGCCTGTGGTTTTGCGTTTGGGGTGTTTGGGGTTTAGGGTTTAAGGCACCTTAAACTGTGAAAACACCCACCGAATAGCAGGATACTCATCCTAACTACCCGTAGTTATTGCCCTAATTCCTGCGATACAACTTCAAAACCTTCACACGAAACTGTACAATCCTGCCGAAATCTAGACCAAAACCCTCGACTCCCTAAGCCATACCCCAATAAATAACCGCCAAACACGCGAAGCCGTCAGAAAAGAAGACTCGACTGGTCAAAGCTTTAGCCGGCACCCGATCTCAAAGTAAACCCTAAACCCCTACCCTCAGGTCCGAAGCCAAAACCTTGTGTACCCAGACACTTGCAAACCCAAATTTTAAGCACAGACCTTAAATGAGCACCATTGTGCACGCTTGGAAATGTTCTGTAACTTGAAATCGTGCGTAACGGTGGAACCCACGCAACCAGGAACGGCCGCTCCTTGAAAAACAGGTTCTCCCGCAAGTAAGTGGAATGCAAATCGCCGCCAAGCTCTGCTTCCATGAGGAGCATCAGGCACTTTTCGGCTTGACACTGAAAGTTGCCCTGGATGCATGTTTTGCATCGCTCATAGTTAAAGCCTGGATCCAAGGATGACATGGCTTGCACAATATTACGCAGCGCCCGGACCTTCGACTGAAGCACTGCGATCTCTTGCCGCAGTGCGCGGGTTTTCTGATGCAAATAGCAAGCATGCAGCAGGTTCAACCAGCGCAGGCTTGGGCTCTATCTCTCTCTCTCTCTCTCTTTGTCTCTCCTGGGAAGCTGTGACACCGGAACGGAGTCTCGACGGAAAAGGACAGCTTAACCCCAACCGACATCGAACCCACGAGGGGGTACCTGTATCCCCAGACCCTACAAAACAGTAGCTTCTGACCCCTTTATTAGAGGGTCTATAACCCTTGAAACGGTAGGTTTTTGGATCACAGGTAAGCACTAAACCCTAAAACCCAAAGCCCTACAGATCCCTTATAGGAACCCTTCAGGGCACCCACCCTTATCTAGGATACCCAATGACCTAGGAATAAAAAGGGCTCTCTTTTTGGTATTGGGTAACTTTATAAGGAACCTAGGACTACAAGAAGGGAATAAGGGTACTACTGGGCATCCTAGTATAGATTCCTTTAATCTCAGGCGGTTTCGTAGTCTCTGAGTATCACAAAAAACCATGCCAATCCTTAAGCCCTTGATCCCAACTATAGGGCCTTAATCATTAGAATAGGCTTCCTTTCAAAGGGGTCTTTAGGGGTTACTATACGAGGTAGTATGTGGGTTTAGTCTAGGGGCCTTAACAATCAGAACAGGGTGTTTGGGACCCATTATACTAGAAGGAAGCCTCAAAATAGCAGTATTGGTAATTCATTACTTAGGCCCATAAAATACACTTATAAAGCCGGACAGAACCCTTACTAAAACGCTGACCCACCCCACCCGCCCCGGCACCCCCTCGCGCTTAGCGACCTTCTCCTCCCTCGGGAACGAGGACAACCCAAGCTGATTCAATCCTGCTCTGGCTTCCTGCGAGCGCGGGTTTAGGGTTTTGGGGTTCTGAAGCTTTAGGCTTTAGCAGTTAGCAGCTCTCATCTGTTGTAATGGTGTTCTTGTCTTCGTGAGTTTTTTCATACTAGGGGTTCTGCGGATTTGCGTAGTGCTTATAAGGACTTTAAAACAGCTTCTGTGCCAAAAAGTGCAAGGTTCAGGTGGTGAGGGGCTTCGAGGATGACGGGTTGAGCGCTTAAGGTATGCCAGCAGTCTTAAATGAGGAGTACAGTGCTGTGGGGCCGCAGCACGAGGAGTACGAGTGAGAGCGGGAGTACGCGTAGGAGTAGTAGTAGTAGTAGGAGGAGGAGGCGGAGGAGGAGGAGGAGGAGGAGCAGGAGGAGGAGGAGGAGGGGAGTAGGAGTAGTAGTAGTAGTAGTAGTAGTGGTAGCAGTAGCAGTAGCAGTAGTAGTAGTAGTAGTAGTAGTAGTAGTAGTAGTAGTAGTAGTAGTAGCAGTAGCAGTAGCAGTAGCAGTAGCAGTAGTAGCAGTAGTAGCAGTAGTAGCAGTAGTAGCAGTACTAGCAGTAGTAGCAGTAGTAGTAGGGCTAGAAGTAGTAGTAGTAGTAGTAGTAGTAGTAGTAGTAGTAGTAGTAGTAGTAGTAGTAGTAGTAGTAGCAGCAGTAGTAGTAGTAGTAGCAGCAGCAGCAGCTGTAGTAGTAGTAGTAGTAGTAGTAGTAGTAGTAGTAGTAGTAGTAGTAGTAGTAGTAGTAGTAGTAGTAGTAGTAGTAGTAGTAGTAGTAGTAGTAGTAGTAGTAGTAGTAGTAGTAGTAGTAGTAGTAGTAGTAGTAGTTCGGCAGCCAGTCAACCAGCGGGCGGGCAGCCAGGCTTCGGAACACCCAAGATGAGCAACTTCTCAAGTTTTCCTTGAAAATATGCGTTGGTGATGTCTGCGGCTCTGAGCCTCAGACCTAGCGATACTGCCCAGGAGCAAACAAGGGCTATTCCCTCCGGTTCGGCTGTCGGGCTATCGGCACGGATGTCTTCTTCATGTCCTATGTGCTCGAAATTCCCGCAGGCTACTAGCTTGGCTTTCCACTTTGGCACATATTCGGGAGTCCGCGTAGGTGCTCGTTTTTGTCCGTCAACACCAACTTTGTGTCCTGCTTTCATGCCAGTCTTGCAACCAGTCAGCGCTAGAGCTTGGAGGCAAGAAAGCGGAAGCGGAACTTCATTTGCCTAAACCCTAAACCCCTAAACCCTGAACCTCTAAACCCCTGAACCGTCCCTCAGCCCTAAACCCTAAATCTCATTTCAGCTCATGCTGCGACCGGTCCGAACCACGTGAGCCATTGTTGGTACAAGCCGCTGTGATCGATGTTCATAGGACCGCACATAGGCTTAAGGTTTAGGGTTAAGCTTTGCGCGGTTTAGGGGTTCAGGGTTTAGGGGTTTAGATTAGGGTCTAAGTGTTTAGATTAGGGTTTCGGGGTTAAGGGTTCAGAGTTCAGGGTTGTAAGTATCACACTTACCAAACACAGCACCCTGAAGAATGCTGTCAGTTCAGCCTGAGCCCTCGGAAAAATCCAACCCTAAACCCTACTTGTCGGGTATCATGGGGAACTAAAGGTTAACCTTTTTGGTTATATAGGGACTATACTACCCCGAAAAGGTTAAAGGTTGCCTACTCTACTGCTAGGAAACCCTAAACCGATGGAAAGCTCCAACTTGACAATACTCCCGCGAAGCTTTCCCTACACCCTAAATCCCTAAACCCTATACCTCCCTTCAAAGGAACCCTTATAGATCCCTTTAGAGGGAACCCTAAACCCCTAAACCCCAAACCCTAAGTTCTGCCACAGATCAGCTATGTAATCAACCCACACTGGCATGGATCCGAAAAGGTACCGTTTTGAGGGTAAGGCCCCATAACTCAGGGGTCATACCTCATTACCTACTATGTTCAAGGGTTTGGGGCTAATTTCGAGAACTTCTCTCAACAGTTTGCAAAACCCATGAAATCACATCGGTTTTCTCCAGCAAAGCGGCCTAAACGCCTGCACCCCAAACCCTAAACCCGAAGCCCAAAGACCAGAAAACCCCAGAAACCCTAAGCCCTGAATACCGCGAACCCTAACGGTTTAGGGTTTGGGGCTACACCTGAGAAATCTGAGGATACAAGGGGGTAAACCCCGAACCTTGCAAATCCTATAGGACACCCGACAAAATGCATACTAGACCCTAGTAAAACCACACAAAAAACCGATGAAACCTTAGTAAAACCGTGTAAGCCGTTGTGAATGGGATCTCTCCGTAGCCTTCTGCCGCGTCTCGTAGGCGCTCATGGGTGGGTCCTTGGTTCGCGCTAAGGAACTTCGGATCTAAGGTAGAGTAGAGAAACCCGCAGACCTACAGTAAGCCGCTTGAAGTTGGGCAAAGATGATCTGTGCCGGTCCTGTGTGAGGGCAATGAGTTTCACATTATGGCAGATACCGTAAACTCTACATACCAATTTTAGAGACGGTATAAAGCCCCTGGCGAAACCAATACAAAAGCCTTCCGCCAACCCTCAAAACAAAGGCTGACACAGTCGGCTGCAATAGGGCTTGGGGTATAGTGTACTGTTGCTGAACTAAGGAACTGAGAGGGTTCGATACTTGGAGGTTCATGGGATCTAGCCCTACTGTCCATGGACCTCCGAATACCCTTGCGCTTATACTTATACCTTTTGGTACCCTTCTAGAAACCCTATGAAACCCCCAAAGGAGCCCTTCGAGAAACTAATTCCCATGAACTTTCCACTACTACAGAGGCCTTTAGAATTAGAATCGGGCTTTGGGGCCCATTGTACTATACTCATAATAAGGAGCCACCCAAAATAGTATAGTAGGTAATCATGCATTTAAGCCCCTATATTATAGAACCCTACTATAGATCCCTTATAGAACCGTTTAAAGGAACCCTATTAGTAATTCTTTAGGCCTCTTATAGTCACCCATGTAGGACCCTTTAAAAGGAACCCTATAGGTAATTCCTTAGGCACCCTGTTTCTATGTAAGGTAGGGATATCACTATAAAACTATTATGCTTATGTCCTTTTTTGGTCCCTCTCATTAAGTCAGCCCTATATGTATAATTACTTATAACCCCAGTTAAGGTACTTAAAACTGTACATGCTACGTCCCATGAACCTCCAAGTAGGCCCTAAACCCTAAACCCTATAAATCCCTTTAAGGGAACCCTATAGATCCCTTAAGGAACCCTACCGGTAATTCTTTAGGCCCCTTTTTAAAGTGAGCCCGGGGTCTCGCTCGAGTCGCGCCCGCTCCAGGGCCGCCCTCGTCACGGAGGCTGCGAGCGCCTCGAAGCTTTCCCAGAGACTCCAATATCCCTTAATTAAGGAATACTCTTTAAGTTATAGTAGGATCCCTTATATGATTTAAGGAATATTCCTTAGTTAAGGGATATTGGAGTCTCTGGGTTTGGCTCTTGTCTAAGGGTCCCGTTTTGGGGTTTGGGGGGGTTCAGGCGGGGTTTAGGGTTTATTAGGGTTCAGGGTTTAGGGTTTAGGGTTCAGGGTTTAGAGTTTAGGGGGGTTTAGGGTTTGGGGTTTAGGGGGGTTGAGGGGTTCAGGGTTTAGGGTCCCTTTTAGGGTTTAGGGTTCAGGGTTCGGGGGGGTTTTAGGGTTCAGGGGGGTTTAGGGTTTAGGGTTTAAGGTTCAAGGGGGTTTTTAGGGCTTAATGTTTACGGCTTTTAGGGTTCAGGGGGGTTTAGGGTTTTAGGGTTTAGGGTTTAGGGTTTAGGCCAGCTTAAAAACACCAGATGCTTTAAGTTTAGTTTGGGTTGAGCCAGCATGCTAACAGGACTAAAGTATATCAAACCCTGCTCTCCATACGGGGGTTTCAGAAAATAGGGGACCCTAAAATAGTACCCTAAATAGTAGGAGTCTTATTGTAAGGACCCCCAAATAAGGTACCCCTAATTTTCGGAAACTCCCATACTTGTATCTTGGGTGCCAGCCGCCTCAGTTGTCGTCTACATCGTCTACAATCTCGCCATCAGACGGTGTGCTGATATCGCCGATTTTGTCCATGACTTTTCTAATTAGCTCAGCCGCAGTAGGTGCCGGTGAGTGCTCACTGGACGGGGAATAGCTATAGTAATCGTATTGTAGGCTTTTCACCGTACCTTCTTACGGCATGTTGCGGCGATCGTCATCTTCCGCCGCTGCTGCTAGCTGTTGTAACAACTGATCCGCTTGCTTCTACCCCAAACCCCTAAACCCTCAACTCATTATCATACAAGTTTAGGGGCCTAAACGATCATGAAAGTATAGGGGCCCAAATGATTATGAACACTTAGGGTTCCTTATTATAATATTATACAATACAACAGCGTTATGTACCCCAAAGCCCTGTCGTAACTACTAAAGCCCTCTGCAGTATCGGTTGTTTTGGCGGGGCCCTAAAACTCCAAGATCCGTTGATTAAGGAATAAATCTGAACAAAAACTAGTAGGACCCCTAATAAGATTTAAGGCATAATTCCCTAATTCCCTTATAGAACCTTTATAGATCCCCTTAAGAAACCCTTAGGGGCACATCCCTCAATGAAATGGCACTGGAGCCTCTGGGGGGTGAGAAAGGCACTAGCCTCTTCCCTAAACCCTAGAACCCTTATAGGTCCCTCTATAGTAAAAGCCAGAAAGTCGGAATATGGTTATCCTAAACCCTTTATGGTAAATTATAGGGTATCCTACCAAGAAACCATATTCCAACTTTCTGGAGTTCCCTCTAAGGAGGCCCGTTTAAGGGAACCCTGGGAGCGCGAAGGGCTCTTCGGCCTCTTACTTTTGGGGAAAAAGCTTTAGGACTCCTGAGTTCTTAAGCTTCCAGGATCCCAGCCCTCCCGGCTTGGGGTTTAGGGGTTTAGGGGTTTAGGAATCTAGGGGTTTAATGGCTTAGGAATCTAAGGGTTTAGGGGTTTAGGGGTTCAGGGGGTTAGGGGTTTGGAGGTTTGGGGGTTTGGGGTTTCGGGCTTCAGTGGTTTAGGGGTTCCGGGGTTTAGAAGTCTAGGGGTCTAGCTAGCTTTTGATTGCCATGTTTCGATAAGGCCGCTACATAACCCCGCATAAGCCTGCCTCCTAACAAACAAAACTCAAGACGATACCGCACCATAAACCCCAAACCAGCAACAACCCTAGCGTCTCCGGGCATCCAGCTCTCCTGGTGGCCGAGTTTTGAGCCTGGGTCAACATCTGTCAGAATTTAAGGTTGAGGGCTTGGGGTGAGGGATTTAGCACTCCTTGCTTACCAGGTCCCTGAATCATCCAAGTATATAGTATATAGCAAAAAAACATTCAATACATGCAAATGTACAAACTAAAGTGTATCCAGGTACATCCCACCCCAAACCCTGCAGTCGTACGGCAGCGAAACACCCTTAAAACCCAAGCTCTAACCTCAAAGTCCTCAACCCCCAAACCCTAGCCCTTAAAACCTAACCCCATAGAGAACCTGCGCAGGCACCCTTTAAGGAGGCAGGTATGGGACTATAATGACTACACTTATTAAGTCTTGAACAGCAGAGTTATCCGATTTAGAATGTCGAACCTAGAGATGGTTAAAATCCACACAGGATACCTTAAATGTGACAATAATGAAAACTTGAGTCTTGAACAGCAGAGTTATCCGATTTAGAACCCTACTTATTCAGTCCCCGGTCTTTCCATTTTGAGGTGTAGCTTCGGGTGTAGAGGTCGGCTAGGAGGGGCTTAGATCTCCAATTGGGGTGGTGTGAAAACCCCGTGTTCAGTTCCTATACGCTAAATGGCGTTATCGTTTTTTTTTCTTCTTATCGTTTTCCCATGAAAGAAACTCTTACTGAAGTGTAGTACAACTGTAGTATAGGGGACATGGAAACATTCGTATATCGAAGGCAGTGGTTGTGCTTCTTTGGCGTGAAGTAGGTTTAAATATACGGGATATGAAGCTGCAAGCTTAGTCTGGTAGGATTCCGATGGAGACCTTTTCACTCCGCGCTGGAGCTGTGCGTTTCGAATCCGTGCCAAAATGCATTCGCGAGGTTGGTGACGAAGCGGGTTGTGCGTGCTCAAATCGCCGTGAAAAAATCCAACTTGGCCCCATGCTCCTCCCAACCCCGAGTGCGCGGGCCCGAATGCATTTAGAATCCGTGCCGAAATGCATTCGTGATGTTGGTGACGAAGCGGTTCCCAAATCGCCGTGTAACAGCCCAACATACCCCGCACTCCCAAACCCGAGTGCAGGGAGCAAATGCGTTTAGAATCCGTGCCAAAATGCATTCGCGAGGTTGGTGTCGAAGCGGTTGCCCAAAATCGCCGTGTAAACAGCCGACATGCATGCTCCCATGCCCGAGTGCGTGGGCGCAAACGCATTTAGAATCCGTTCCGAAATGCATTCGTTAGGTTGGTGACGAAGCGGTTTGGGATGAGGGTTTGGGGTTAAGGTTTAAGGTTGAAGGTTAAGGGGTAGGGATTCGGGTTTGGGGTTTAGGGTCAGGATTAAGGTTTAAGGTCAAGGGGTAAGGATTCGGGTTTGGGGCTTAAGGTTAAGGTTTAAGGTTAAGGGGTAGGGATTCAGGTTCGGGGTTCAGGTTTAAGGTTTAAGATGGTTTACGGTTAAGGGCCAGGGATTCGGGTTTGGGGTTTAGGGTTAAGGTTTAAGGTTTGAGGTTCAGGGGCAGGGAACCCGAGTGCAGGGAGCAAATGCGTTTAGAATCCGTGCCAAAATGCATTCGCGAGGTTGGTGACGAAGCGGTTTGCGCGTGCTCAAATCGCCGTGAAAAAGTCCAACTTGGCCCCAAGCTCCTCCCAACCCCGAGTGCGCGGGCCCGAATGCATTTAGAATCCGTGCCGAAATGCATTCGTGATGTTGGTGACGAAGCGGTTCCCAAATCGCCGTGTAACAGCCCAACATACCCCGCACTCCCAAACCCGAGTGCAGGGAGCAAATGCGTTTAGAATCCGTGCCAAAATGCATTCGCGAGGTTGGTGTCGAAGCGGTTGTCCAAATCGCCGTGTAAACAGCCGATATGCATGCTCCCATGCCCGAGTGCGTGGGCGCAAATGCATTTAGAATCCGTTCCGAAATGCATTCGTTAGGTTGGTGACGAAGCGGTTTGGGATGAGGGTTTGGGGTTAAGGTTTAAGGTTGAAGGTTAAGGGGTAGGGATTCGGGTTTGGGGTTTAGGGTCAAGGTTTAAGGTTTAAGGTCAAGGGGTAAGGATTCGGGTTTGGGGCTTAAGGTTAAGGTTTAAGGTTAAGGGGTAGGGATTCAGGTTCGGGGTTCAGGTTTAAGGTTTAAGGTTTAAGATGGTTTACGGTTAAGGGCTAGGGATTCGGGTTTGGGGTTTAGGGTTAAGGTTTAAGGTTTGAGGTTCAGGGGCAGGGAACCCGAGTGCAGGGAGCAAATGCGTTTAGAATCCGTGCCAAAATGCATTCGCGAGGTTGGTGACGAAGCGGTTTGCGCGTGCTCAAATCGCCGTGAAAAAGTCCAACTTGGCCCCAAGCTCCTCCCAACCCCGAGTGCGCGGGCCCGAATGCATTTAGAATCCGTGCCGAAATGCATTCGTGATGTTGGTGACGAAGCGGTTCCCAAATCGCCGTGTAACAGCCCAACATACCCCACACTCCCAAACCCGAGTGCAGGGAGCAAATGCGTTTAGAATCCGTGCCAAAATGCATTCGCGAGGTTGGCGGCGAAGCGGTTGCCCAAATCGCCATGTGAACAGCCGACATGCATGCTCCCACGCCCGAGTGCGTGGGCGCAAATGCATTTAGAATCCGTGCCGAAATGCATTCGTTAGGTTGGTGACGAAGCGGTTTGGGATGAGGGTTTGGGGTTAAGGTTTAAGGTTAAGGGGTAGGGATTCGGGTTTGGGGTTTAGGGTTAAGGTTGAAGGTTAAGGGGTAAGGATTCGGGTTTGGGGCTTAAGGTTAAGGTTTAAGGTTAAGGGGTAGGGATTCAGGTTTGGGGTTTAGGGTTAAGGATTAAGATGGTTTAAGGTTAAGGGCCAGGGATTCGGGTTTGGGGTTTAGGGTTAAGGTTTAAGGTTCAGGGGCAGGGAACGCGAGTGCAGGGAGCAAATGCGTTTAGAATCCGTGCCAAAATGCATTCGCGAGGTTGGTGACGAAGCGGTTTGTGCGTGCCCAAACCGCCGTGAAAAAATCCAATTTGGCCCTATGCTCCTCCCAACCCCGAGTGCGCGGGCCGAATGCATGTAGAATCCGTGCCGAAATGCATTCGTGATGTTGGTGACGAAGCGGTTCGTGCGTGCCCAAATCGCCGTGTAAAAGCCCAAGATACCCCGCACTCCCAAACCCGAGTGCAGGGAGCAAATGCGTTTAGAATCCGTGCCAAAATGCATGCGCGAGGTTGGTGACGAAGCGGTTAGTGCGTGTTCAAATCGCAGTGAAAAAGCCCAACGTGGTCCATGCTCCTCCCAACCCGGGCCCGAATGCATTTAGAATCCCTGGCGAAATGCATTCGTGAGGGTTGTGATGAAGCTGCTTGATTTGAGTTGTGGAACTCTGCAGGCGCGGCGAATGCACAACATACAAGCCATCAGCAGCAAATAATGTACAAGACTACTGGCATCATAAACTGACGTTATCGTTTTTTCTTCTTATCGTTTTTCCAGCCAAAACACTATCCTTCCAACAGGCGCCCAGCGAACACAGAACGAAGAGGCGCGGGGTTATTACACAGCCCCAATTGAGAACTACTACTGTTGATGATATAAATCCTAGGGTTCCTTTAAAGGGATCTATAAGGGTACCTGTAAGGGGTTCCTTTTTGGGATCTATAGGGTTTTAGGGTTTAGGGTTATGATATAAATCCTGCATTACCTTAACTTAAGGACCCTAAACTCGGGGAATTATGGTATATTCCTTAGTATGGGTGATGCAGGATTTATACCATCAACCGTGCCACAGGTCGCGGGAGGGAGATACGGCGATTTCTGGTCTTCCGGGGTCTACATCCTTGACTCCTTTCATGCTGCATCCGAAAAGTAAAGCCCTAAGCAGTGTTAGCGATCGCCCAAAAGTCGAAGTCTGTTGTGCACCCAGTGGCCATCGTCACGGCACTTCCTCCGCCACCCAAGGCCTGATCTTGCTTTCAACTTTGGCTTAGAGGGACCCTAAACCCTGAACCTTACACCTTCAACCCTAAATCAAGCATCTGCAGCCCTAAAGCCTAAAAGGGCCCTAAACCTCAAAGCCTAAACACTAAATACCTGAATCCTTCAAAGGGATCAGGGCCAAGGATTTGGGGTTTAGAGCGGGGGGGTTTAGGGCGCTGGGGTTTGCGCTTTGGGTTTCTTGCTGACGATTATCCGCCAAAGGTCTTTTAAGCAGATTGTGGGGTTCAAGATTAGCTGTTTTTGCCTTTGGATTTGAGAGTTAGACTTGCGTTGTGTTCAGTGGCTGGGATTGGAGTTTTAGGATTTTGAATTTTTTGTTCTTATGAGTGTGGGGGCTTTCGGGCTGTAGGGCTTGGGTGCGTGTGCTTTTGAAAGGGTCTCAAAGTTTCGGAATCAGTACGTATTAATGCCGTCCAAGTCCTTTCAATATACTTACTTTGGGCTTGAAGAGGTTCTTGCATGATAGCTTTGGAGCCCACCAATATACCAGAACGGCAACCCTTAGGCTCGAAGGACTCATATTTTAAGTCTTTTGGGCCCAAAGACCATACTGTACAAGGGTTTTGGGCTCTTTTGAGCCTTAGGGTAAGGGCTTACTCTCTCGCTGTCTGCAGCTACCTAAGGTCAGTAAGATGGGTTCTGGGGGCTATGCTGAAGAATGCAGGAACTGCCACACCCAGAGACTCCAATATTCCTTAATTAAGGAGTATTCCTTAAATTATAGTAGGATCCCTAATATGATCTATAAGGAATACTCCTTACTTAAGGGGTATTGGAGTCTCTGGGCACCCTGAGCCGCAAAATGACCATTAATTAGATCCAAAGCCCTACATCCCCAAACCTTGAGCCCGAAACCCTGAACCCTGAACCGGCTTAGGTTCGGCGAACGCTAAGTCGAAAGAGCCTCCAAGCGAAGCCTAAAAACCCCAAAGCCTCAAATCCTTAAACTCTCCAATTATACTATAGGGTCTATAATGGGGTTCCCTTTAAGTGTTTAGGGTTGAGGGTTTACTTGCAGGTTCATGGGACTTAATAACTAACTAGTGTTACAAATAAAGTGCCTATGCCTGTACTCAGTTATAACCCGATGAATATCCAAGTAAGCGCTAAACCTCTAGTACGGGGGTCTGTGTTGATTTTAATGTGGTTTTCGGGTTACAATATACAATAAAAAACGGGTGAATATTCAGGCCCCTATGCTAAGGTAAACCAAGCCTCTTGAACCCGGAAGGCCTGGGATTTGCCGATGCTGCGGCTTTGGCTGCTGGCCACCATGCCTGCCTCAAGTAAGGAACGGTCCAGGTTTTGTAATCACTTGTTTCCTTTCGCTCCCCTTCTTTCTCACTCTCTGTCTCTCTGTCTCTCTGTCTCTCTGTCTCTCTGTCTCTCTGTCTCTCTGTCTCTCTGTCTCTCTGTCTCTCTGTCTCTCTGTCTCTCTCTCTCTCTCTCTCTCTCTCTCTCTCTCTCTCTCTCTCTCTCTCTCTGCTACTCTTCTAAGTTTTCGGTCCAGTTCACACTCAGCCTAGGGGTCCTAGAGCTTGAGGGTTGGGATAGTTTGCTTCGATGAAGGAGAGTAGGTTGCAGTTTCGAGTTGTTTATCTTGGACCAGAGAGGGGGATTTCTACTGATTATTAAGGCGTCCTTTTACTGGGATTGTACCTGATTATGAATATGGTTAGCTGGTTGATATCCCTAGTTGCTTAATCCCCTGAGCCCCTTAAAACTTAAGTACTATAGGGGCCTTAATAATTAGAATAGGCTTTTGGGGCCCATTACACTATAATTATGACAAGAAACCCTCAAAACAGTGTAGGTAATTATTTTAAAGGAACCCCCCAAAATAGTGTAGGTAATTATTTAGGCCCCTTATGTACATCCTGTGGGGCAGCCAGCAGTGGTGTGCTGAGGCGGTTTAGGGGTTTAGGGGTTAGGGTTTAGATGTTCAAGGGTTTAAGCGTTTAGCGGCTTAGGGGTTAAGGGGGTTAGGGTTAGGGTTTAGGGTTTAGGGGTTTCAGAGGGGAAAAGGAGGGACCCTTGATGGGGACCCCTACCCTATAATGGGCTATATAATGGGCTATATAATAGCTATAATAAGGGCATATACCTAGTCGTCCTTATTAAGGGTCCCTCCTTTTCCCCTTTGGGGGTTTAGGGGTTTAGGGTCGAGGGCCCAGCACGCTTTAAAGCTTCAGGATTGTTTAGGGCTTTCGGGTTCAAGCTTGAGGGTTCTAGGGCTCTCCAGAAACAGTTCCAGGGGCCCACACTCGACCATTAACTACAAAAACCTTTTTTGCAGGGCCCCTATGAATTCTATATGAGGGTTTATATGAGTGACGCTAGTTTAAGGTAGGGGCCTTCATAGCGACATGAGCTTAGAGTTTAGAGCACCCTGAATTCCTGAATTTTACACTCATGATCCCGCAAACGTTGCCTGGGCGTCAGCTCCCAGTAAACGTGCATCGGCCCCGTTTCGAGCCCTGCTGCTCGAGACGTAAAGAATGCAGTGTCGTTCTTTCATAAAACCGCGCAGCATGATCAGTAGATTCGGGTTCGGGTTTTTTCTAATATACTATGACAATAAGCGAACAAGTTTCCAGATGTCTTCTTTTAGCCCTTCTATAAACAGAAACGACGGAGCCCCAACAAAAACCCTTCTAAAGCAGGATTCTGACTTATTGAAGCCGCTGCAGTAGGATGTCTTCGGGCCCGCTATGCCTCACAAGAACAGAGCCATGTTCGGCAAAGTCACATTCTGCAACTTTGAAGGCATAGTAGGATCAGGAACGAAAGTTCAGTTCGGTGTAGGAGCCCTGAAGCACTAACTCCGAGCTGCTGAAACCTGCGGACCAGCACCCTCAACCTCAGAACCCCTCAAAACCTTACGAGCCGAAATCGCAAATCCCAACCCCTCTTCAGTTTCGGGCTGAAGGATTGAGACTCCAGAGACTGTGCCTGAGACAACATGACTTTCTCTCGCAACAGTGCTCAAGAGCTCGGGAGCTCTGGGTTGAGGTTGTCGGAGGTTAATGGAGGTTAGGATTTGAATAATTAATTTTCTAAACTAGGGTACTATTTGGGGTCCTTTTCAGGGGCCTCAACCGGGACCCTTTAATTTAGAGAACTGACCCATTGAATCAAGGTCTCCAGGAAGCAAATTTCTTCATCCACTTTTTCTGTTGCGCTTCGTCCCGGAAACGCTCCTCGCGCAGAACCGGGCTCAACGAGTGTCTGGGGCCACAGGCATGCGCCAAGGAACCTCGACCCCAGTCCCCGAACCGATTCGTCGACATCATGAGAGTAATAACGTTTTTTTTTAAGATGCAATGGCCTTTCTCCGCAATGCAGCAGGTAATAAGGGTTTAAGATTCAGAGTAATAAGGAAACTGCCAGTACTGGTGAAACCGTTGTATTAAGCCTAGCTTTGTGGTGGCTTTGAACCCTGAACCCTAAACCTTCGCATGACAACGACAAGTTTTCGAGTAACCCTTGGCCTGAACTTCTGCTGCACCGGAACTAGGGGGTCAAGCTTGAGGGTTACTTCTAAGGTTCCTTTTGAGGCTTTCTTTGTCAGGGCAGCTTTTAAGGTTGCCTTCAAGGCTTCATTTCAAGAGTTGTTTTGAAGGTTCCTTTTAAGAGCTCCTTTAACGGCTTCCTTCTAATGATTGCTCCAGATCTAGGGAACCCTTCCTTTGCCAGGAGTGCTTGGTGGCTTGGTGATTATACACGGTTTAGGGTTTAGGGTTTAGGGTTTAGGGTACCGATACTGCAATAACCAGCGAGGAGATACACCAAGGCTGCATGGCGTTACGTTGCTAACAGTCGGGGCAGTGGTCCGAAAAGAAGAGGCAAGCATGGGAATAGCTGGTTGCAAGAGGAAAATCCGGTCACAATCAATCAATCAATCGATCAATCAATCAATCTGTCATTCAAACAATCCTTCATTCAATCAACGAGCCATTCAATCAAACAATCCATCAATCATTCATTCAGCCAATCATTCAATCAACCAATCAATCAACCAATCAATCAACCAATCCATCAATCAATCAAACAAGCAATTAACCAATCATTCAATCAATCATTCAATCATTCAATCACTCAACCAATCAATCTATCTATCTATGATGATTCAATCAACCAAACATTCAATCAATCAATCAATCAATCAATCAATCAATCAACCAATCAACCAATCAACCAATCAACCAATCAACCAATCAACCAATCAACCAACCAATCACCCAATCAATCAACCAATCAATCCATCAAGCAACCATAATCGAACCGTCAACCATTCATACAATCGACCAGACATACAAACATCCATGAAGCCGCGAATCCATCCGTGAATCCATCCCATCCCATCACATGCTATTCATATATACACGAACGAACATATGTAGGCATGTGAACATGCGGGTATGAGCATATCTGCACACGGAGACATCGCCCTGTTCTTGTACCCGTACTATCAGCACTAAGCTCCACTAAACCAGCTTATCTTGCAGCTAGTGTCACAAGCTCTGCAGGTGTATTATAGGGGCCTTATCAATCAGAACCGGGCTTTGGCTAGCATTCTAGTAACATAAGGATTACGGGAGGATGTTGCTTCAGTTTTTCCTTCCCTCGCCCTAATCCCAGACCGTTCCTACACTCCCTTACAGAGCCCTTATAGATGCTTGTATCGACCCCTACAGAGCCCTTGTAGAACGCTTACAGATCAGATCCCCATAGCCCTAAACCCCATAAAGGTCCCTATCCCAAGAAAAATCAATACTTGTAACGACCCCTACAGAGCCCGTGTAGAACGCTTACAGATCAGATCCCCATAACCCTAAACCCCACAAAGGCCCCTATCTCAGTCTCAAGATAAAGTCTTCTGCTCAGAGCCAGGTCCGGTTCGGCGGGTCTTTAAACGATTTTCTCTGTCTCGAAGCGGCCTGCCTCCCAAAAAAACCCTTTCCTGTAGTGGCCTAAACCATTACCAATATTCTTCTTAGGGTTCCTTATTCTGGTTGTACTATGATGTACCCCCAGAACCGTATTCTAATCATTCAGGCCCATATAGTACCTGTGGCTCCGATGACCTCCTGCTTAAGGCTTAGGGTTTGGGGCTTAGGGTGTTAAAAATTGTTATCTGCCTGTGGCTCCGACTAGGGGCCTTAATAATTTAGAATAGGGCTTCCTTTAAAGGGATCTATAGGGGTCCCTTTAAAGGGTTCCTTAAAAGAGCATCTACAAGGGATCTATAGTCGGGTTCTATGATGCAGGGGCCTTGAAAATTGGAATAGGGTTTCGGGGCGTATTGCACTATAAATACAATCAGGAACCCCGAATTAGTATTGTTAAAAAAAATTTAGGTCTCTATATTAAGTACTGTTTGGGGGTCTTGACTCCAAAGTTGGTTGTCATCGCCGGGTTTGGGGCTGCAAACCCCTCAACCCAAACACCCTAAAGCCTGCAACACTCTGAAACCATAACTAAGCTCACAGGAGGGTCTATCAGGAAACCTAACCTCAAGTCCTGCAAACCGACAGCCGAACCCACCTGGAGATTCCACTTGGGATTAAGAACGCCACTCGAGCTAGATATCCTTCGACTAGTGCTACTAGCATTTCGATCACGGATATTACGACAAATAGCTCTACCCATGTTTTATCATGGCTACGGCATGCTACGACTACTAGGATACCCAGTAACCTAAGAATAAAAAGGCCTCTCTTTTTGGTATTGGGTAACTTTATAAGGAACCTAGGACTACAAAAAGGGAATAAGGGCACTACTGGAGATCCTAGAGTAGTAGAATATTCTGACTAACGGGGTCGGAACATGTTAGCCAGGCCTGCGCTCAGTCGCAGAGCCAAGTATTTCCGTTTCGCTGCCGCTCGCACGCGCTGCGAGAGCGACTGCTTTTTAAATTGCTACGACTATCACGTTCGATGACGATGGTGGTGACCAGTCTTACTACCATGACCTCAGCGTCCATGGTTCCTACCACTGCTTTGACTTTCAGAACTTATTGTAGTTGCTAATACACCTATAAACCTTTTTCGGATCGCTCGAACTACTTACTGCTATACTTCAAAGTCTTCGTTCCTTGTTCAAGCTGTTGCAGCAAGAAAGACAGTGACTCGTGCCACCAGGAATAGTGATGAATGAGCTGATTCTTCCCGTTCCTTACTTCCCAAATCCCCATGGGGGGAAAAGCTCAAACTTTCAGAATGAGACTATCTTATAAGATGCCAAAAGCTGAAAAGTTGGGTTTAAACCATCATGGCTCTTAAACACATTTCACCAAGGCAATAGAACTTTTCCGGAAGGCCTCCTAAAAACTCTGAAAGCAGCTTACAGAACTTCTCAGGCGCCCCTTGAAGTGCGCTAAAACTGTGCGCATTCTGACTGCCATCTTGAATGGACGGAAGTAAGCGGCTGCGATCCGAGATTACTAAACCCCGAAAAGGAACCGTCAGAACCCCATAAACGCCCCATCATTAAAAAATACCTTTTAACGTTTACATTCGCGGTGAGGGCTTGGGCTCTAGGAAACCCGTATGGGAGGCCGGTCTACTAACATCGGAGGCCTCAACAGGTGGGATCAAGGTAGGTAGGATCAAGGATCCCTTATATAAGGACTCTTATTTGGGAGTATCCCACCTACCTTCATCCCACCCTTTGAGGCCTCCGATAACCACACCTTAGGCGTGGCTGTCGCTCACCCAGTCACTCCAGACTGCGACCCCCATGGTCCCAGGCCTCCGCATCGGATTCGGATTAGGGTTTGCGGGTTTAGGGGTTTAGGGTTTAGGGATCTAGGGGTTTAGGGTTTAGGGATCTAGGGGTTTAGGGATCTAGGGGTTTAGGGTTTAGGGATCTAGGGGTTTAGGGATCTAGGGGTTTAGGGTTTAGGGTCTAGGGTTAGTTGAAGGATCACGGAACCTAGGAATTAGGTTATAACTAGTCATGGAACCTCGGGCTTAGGGCTTAGGGGTTTAGGGTTTAGGGGGATATAGCTAGAGCAAGTATCTTATACGTATAACATTTTATGACCCAGCTTAGTGTACACGCAGCTTCACTTACCCAAACTGAAAGACTCCATGTACCTTTATAGTGGATACTTAGGCCTTAAAGGGGTTCCCATATAGGTACTCTAAGACCTAAGTATATACTATATGGGTACATGGAGCCTTAAGGTTACAAAGTCCCATGGCCTTGATGATTGGAAATCGGGTTTTGCGGTAATCAGGAACCCCATGGCATGAAATGGGAGTTTCCGAAAATATAGGGTACCCAATTTGGGGGTCCTTATAATAAGGGTCCTACTATTGAGAGTACTATTTTAGTCCCCTATCTTCGGAACCCCCCGCCATGGAATGAAATGGTATTACTCATCAGTCCGACCCCTGTGCTGGTCATGAGGGCCTTCGGGGAACAGGGTTAAGTAGACCCCGAGCCATCCCTAAACCCTAAACCCTACCTACGCCCTTGTCAAAAAACACTTGTCGGTACCCAACTCAAGCTTGGAATTCAGGTCGTCGATCTGGTCCCTAAAACCCCAAAAAGCCCTCAAACCCTAAACTGTACCCTAATTCCCTAAAAACCCTAAACTTTACCCTGAAAGCCTCAACCCCTAAGCCCTAAACACACACGGCTATTGCCAACGCACTCCTCTTTGTACTTTTCGGCCCTCTCCTCAGCATCCATCAGCTGGGCCTGGAGCTGGACCACCTGCCTACCCAGAGACTCCAATATCCCTTAATTAAGGAACATCTAGGGTTCCTTTAAGGGTTCCTTTAAAGGGATCTATCAGGGATCTATAGGGGAATTCAGGAATGTACCTTAAACTATATATGAGTAAAGGAATATCCCTTAGTTAAGGGGTATTGGAGTCTCTGGCTACACAGCTTTGCCTATCTCTCGCAGCTGCCTTGGGCATCCATCAGCAGGTGCATGACCCGGCTGCTGTTCTGCTTTTCGTCCTCCCACAGCAACTCTGTGTTTCTATGATAAAACCAATCAATATCCCAGAGGAGCAAATCCCTGAAGAAGGTCCCGAAAAGAGTATCTCTAGGTCCCGGGTTGTTATCATTCAGGGGTTTAGGGGTTTATCTTACAAAAAAATACTAAGCACGTATAAAATCTGATACAGCCCTGTGAAGAACCCGTATAGATCCCGTCGAGTACCTCATTCCTCACGGAAAAACGACCCTTCGATAGAAAATCCTAAACCCTCCTGGAAATCTTGCAGAACCCCTCAAAGAACCCCAACCCCCCCTATGTCAGAAACTCCCTAACCTCCGCGAACCCCAAAACCCACCCTATATCAGACACTCTAACCGTAAATTCCTAAACGATCCCAAACCCTAGATATCGGCCTGGATCTGACTGGTTCTCTGCACACTCTCAGCGCTCCCACCTTGGCATTACCCGGGCCGAGCATTTTAATTTTTGGCTTAGGGCTTAGAGGTTTGCGGGTTCAGGGTTTAGTTTGGCTAGGATGGTTTAAGGATGTCAGGGGTAGGCTAGGGGTTCTCGGAATCTTCAGACATGTTTTTCAGGGTTTGCAAGGCTTTTATGCGGCCCGATAGTGGCTCCAAGCACCTGCGGTCTCAAAGCAGGTCTCCGCTTTGGCCACATGCCCTTACTGTAAGGGTTCCTTTTGGGTTCCTATAAGGATTACTATAAGGGATCTATAAGGTACTTTAAAGGGGCTCCATAATGTAGGAACCTGATTAAGAAACCTTGGGCCTTTATTAGGGTTTCTTGTATGACTCCTACTATATCGGTGTAATAGGCCCAGGGTTTCTTAATCAGGTTCCTACATTATTGTCTCATGCTTCGGGCCGTGCCTCGAAACAGCAAAACCGAAACTAGCCTATGAACCCTAAGTCCAGACCTCTACGTTCGACCCTGAAGCCCTCAACCCTGGCACTCCGCGCTTCCCTTTCCCCGATACATCAGGAAACTCCACTTTAAGCTTGCACGCTAGAAACCTGCCCCACTCAGCCAGGTCGACCTCCTGCACGCCTGGGACGGCATTGTCCGAGCCATCGACGACAGGCTGCAGCTTGGGCTCGTCATGCGAGGCTGGCTGGGCTCTTTCGCGTTCTCCTGGTTCTCTGCCGGATCGGCCTCGCTCTTGCGCAAGTCCACCCAAGTCCGTCCTCGCCCAGAATAGGCGATGGGTTCCTGGAAGTACTGGGGGTTGTCCATGACCAAGGCATGAGGCTTCCGGTAGAGTGTCAGCATCGCCGGCTCATCTATGCAGTGTTTGTCCAAAATCCTACGCACACCGAAGCACGAAAACACTTATCCAACCGATTAGAAACCCCTTGTAATGTAAACCCTGATAGCAATCCGCCCCTAGAGTACAGCACGTTTCAAAAAAATGCAAAATGAAAGATCTACATGTCTGGCACGTGTTAAGCGCTAAACCTTAAAGCCCTTACCCCAAACCCTAAACCCACGAAGCCCCAAACCCTACAGATGGATCCCTTAAACCATCTAAGCCCGACTTATCCCTTAACCCCTAAAGCCCTAAACCCTATAGATCCCTTTAAGGGCCCCTTTAAATAAAGGCCCACGAACTCTTGAAACCCCGAACCCTCAAGGCCCTAGGCGCCCTGGCCCTGTGAGGTCATCCTCCGAGTCGCTGCGCGCGACGGGCCTCGGCTTCGTAGAGATCTATAGTTTTTCTACGCTCGAAGCGATTATTTTCGGGATTTAGGCTTTTCACCCGGTCCTGCGGTCTTTGTTTTGTATGTCAGGAAGTCATGCGGCTGTGTTGAAGGATTCAGACGGATCTGTCTGCCTATCTAGCCTTTTAAAGGGACTACGAAAAGAAAGTATGGAGGTCAAGCTGCACGGTTTAAGGGTTTTGTGTAAGAGCGGGAACGCTGCTTTTACAACAGCGCCTGCCTTTTACGGCTCAGTGTTTACTAGCCTGGGATGGGACGCAACTGCAAGAAGTCGCCCACATGCAGAATTATAGGAACGCGGCCAAATGCATACGGGTCCACGCAATGACTCAGCCTGCGACCCAGCATGGAACGAAAGTTCAGCATGTTATGCAAGATAGCAGACAGCATACTGATCTCTTCCAAGATCAACACTCGACAGCTCTGCCACACTGTCTCCAACTTGTGGTACTTGGAGCCGGCGGACATGATACTGTTCGAGAGGTTCTGCACACGCATGCAAGCAGCAGCATGCAGGGTTGTAGCTCGCACAGAGGGCGTCGAAATGTTCTTAGCCTGTGAGTTTTGCAGCCACCACTCGAAAGTCTCCTCGCCATCTTCAGGTGGCCAGATGAACAAAAGAGCAGGAAAGATCAGATCCTGCACCACGCGCCTCTTGCCTGAACCACCTTGTCCTAGCAGGAGCATGTGATACACCCCACGCTTCGAGGTTCTGAAAACCTCAGCTGAACCCCTGAAAAGCCCTAAACCCTAGGATCAGTCCTAAAGCTGCAACCATTGATCTAAGAGTGCATGGGCCTCAGACCCTGACGGGTATGTAGGGGCCCTAAACCCTGAACCGTAACCCCTAAATCCGACATCGTGCCGAACCTCCTACAGTGATCCGCGGCCTAAATTGCAGAAAAGGTCTCCTGAGCCTCAGGAAAGCTCGAGGCTCGGGTGATCTCTGGTGCCGCGTGTCACTGGATTGATGTGAAGCTCACGGTTCATTCAACAACAAAAATCCAATGACAAAGCCTTTTGCAGCACTGGCACAAGGCTTGCTGCTCTCAATCCGTTCGGCAGAAAGTGCGGAAATTGCCAACACAGTGTTTGCTGATGCTTCGAAGCTGACCCTCAACCCTAAACCCCTGAACCCTATAAACGTAAAGATGTGATGTAAATGGTTGAACCCTGACTCACGCCCCTACACCCCTAAACCCGTAAAGAGCTAGAGTCTCAAACGCGAAACACCCAAGCATCATGATCTTTTAAATACCTTTTTAGAGCCCTTGCAGAAGACCCTATACAACCCGCGCAGATCCCTTACGGAGCTCTCTTATAAGCTGCAAAGTCCCATGACCCTTTGAACCCTGAACGGGAACCCTGCCATGAACCGTACGTGCGTACAGACATAAACACACACACACACATGCTAACGATATCAATAACAACTGCTAGCGATACTTCCCTAGGATGCCCAGTAACCTAGGAATAAAAAGGGCTCCCTTTTTGGTATTGAATACCCTTATAAGGAATAGAACTCCAAAAAGGGAATAAGGGTATTACTGGGCATCCTACTTCCGTTAAGGGAACCCTTGAAGCAA
This sequence comes from Symbiodinium sp. CCMP2592, assembly GCA_905221615.1. Classification (NCBI taxonomy): domain Eukaryota; class Dinophyceae; order Suessiales; family Symbiodiniaceae; genus Symbiodinium; species Symbiodinium sp. CCMP2592. The sequence continues at coordinate 40,382 of CAJNDT010002813.1, forward strand.
GCCCCAGGCTTTCCAGGCGCAGCCCCGACGACCTCAAACGAGCCAGCGTCGTGTGAGTTTGGGTTTAGGGTTTAGGGTTGAGGGTTCAGTGTTTGGGGTTTGTGGTTTCGGGTTTGGGGTTGAGGATTTAAGGTGTAAGGTTTCTCGTCTGAGTGTTTGAAACTACCACGGTCGCGGGCTACCTTGACCGGAGGTATGCGAAATTTAGAAACGGTGGCTCTCACGATGTGCATGACTCTACTGGAAGCTATTTATGAAGCTTCAACCGGGCTGCAGGATTTCGGATTCATCCAAAACAGAGACAAACATACACGCATGCATGCATGCATACACACATACATAATTACATACATACATAACAATTTACATAACTACATTTGCACGTCTCACGCTTACATACTTACGTGCACACATATCTGGGTAGAGCTTGTAGCGTTGCTTCACTATAAGGCGTTTAACATAAGGACCTCCAAAATTCGAGTGGCGTTTTGGAGGTAGATTATAATTACCACAATTCAGATAATCAGACAAGCTTACTGTCAATAAGGCTGCCACTGTCTCGAGCCTCGACGCTGTTCCTAAACCCCAAACCTAAAACTCTAAGCCCACGAACCCTGCTGATGCCCACATAAATCCCGCGAAGGAGCCCCATAAACTTCGACATGTCTAAACATCTTCTTAGAGGCTGATTACACTGGCCCAAAAAAGGCTAACCGCTTGAATTATAGTAGGATTATATAAGCCCCAAAAGGTTAAAGGTTACCTACGCAGCCCTAAGTATTAGAACCTACGCCCTGCTGCTAATGGCTTTCTGCTATAAAGTGCCCTTGGAACCATATGAAAGACATATTTTGAGTGATCCCTTGGATATTTCTCACATTAAAAAACAACTCCCAAGAACACTAAAGCGGTCTTCCGGGGCCGGAGCGACGGGGACCCTAGTACAGGACCCCAAATAGCAGGATCCTTATATGGACACCAGAAAAAGGCACCCCTAAGTTCGCCTTTCAAGGAGCCCTTAGAGTAACCTTGTAGGACCCCTCTACAGGAACCCTAAGGTACCCCTAATTTTCGGAAACTCCTTTCTGGGGCCAAGGCGATGGGGACCGGCTCGCGCGTGGAGGCAGAATAGCCCTGGTACGCAGGCGCGGCTGGCGTGGTGGACACCGGCACTGGAGCCGTCTGCGGTTGCAGCGCTTTGTGCTTAGGGCTCCTTCCAGGGTTCCCTTAGAATTACGGGAATTGAAATTGATTCTTACTCTTAGTTTTAGTCTCGTTGTTATAACCATTATGAGTACAATTAGTGTTATTGCTATTGTTACTATCATGAGGATTCTTCCTGTTTTATTTGGGCTCTATGCGTCTATAAGGGCTAAGGGTGCAGGGCTTCGCATAGGATTCTGGGTCAAGGCGGCCTAGGCTCGGCTCATGGACATATAGGGTTCCTTTAATTTAAGGGGTTCCTGGGTTGCTTTAAAGGTGCTACAGGGTTCCTCTAAAGGGTTTCCTTTAAGGGCTCCTTCAGGGGCTCCTTTTTAGGGGTGCTATAGGGTTCTATATAGTAGTGCTCCCTGGAAGGGTTCCTTTAAGGGCTTGGGGTTTAGGGGTTACTTCAGCAGCACGGGAGGCAGTAGCTTAAAGGGCTCCTTAAAAGGATCTAAATGGTTTTTTCCATGGTTTCAACCAGGGCTCCATAGGGGTACTGAGAGGATCATGGGACTTAGTAACGAGGCTTTATAAGGGGTTCATTGTATGGATACTATAGGGTTCTATGGTAGGGTTAGCTTTCAGGGTTTAGGGTCTGCTAAAAGGATCCTGGGACTTAGTAACTTAAAGTGCTCCTTAAAGCGATCTACAGCAAGGTTGCTATAGGGTTCTACAAGGGTACTATAAGGGCTCTATCAGGGTACTTAGAGGGTCATGGGACTTTGTAAGTAGGGTCTAACGGTTTAAAGGTTCAGGGTTTTAAAGTTTGGTTGGCTAGGGCGTCTAGAAATTTCAGTGTACGGTACAAGGTTCCTTGACGGGTTTTACAAGGGCTTAGGGCTGGGACCTAGTAACGAAAGTTATCATAGGTTCTAGCTCGAATAAAAGCAGCTACTCCTCGAAATACATTCTACCCTTTTGCAACCTGTAAAATTACACCACCCTAATTTAAACCAACCTACCGCCCCGTAATTTTGCGGTTTCGGGCCCGCAGCCGAAAATTAATGAACAATTGTATATAGGGGGCGATGCTTGTGTTATCTTGTTTTAATTGCTTTTAATTCAGCCAAGACTGCAGTAGTACTAAAAAGAAAGGACATTGACTTTAGGGTTTAGGGGTTTAGGGCTAGGGCTTACGGCTTCAGGTTCAGGGCTTTTGGCTTTAGGGCTTTAAGGTTTTAGGGTTTCGGGGCTTACGGTTTACTGTTTCATTGGGGCTTAAGTAAGGTTTAGGGCTTAGGGCGAACGGCTGTCGGGCTCAGGGCTTCAGGTTTAAGGTTTGGGGCTCGAGACCCCATCGCACAACGCAGCCTGAATTACAGAGTTTAGGGTTTGGGGTTCGGGCTCGGGGTTTACCCAGACCCCCTTAGACTTATGGCGAACGTCTTGCGATTCCCCTAAGCATCCAACCGTGCGACGCCTCAACGCTCAAGTCCTTATGCCTGGCGCTCTTGCAACTTAAACTCTTCCATTGAAACCCTTCGCTTCTAATTACATCTTTCACAACTCAAAAAAACTCCGCAACCCCAAAACGCCAAATCTTTGCGGGAACCCTTAAACCCTAAACCCTAAACCCTTAAACCCTAAACCCTAAACCCTAAACCCTACCTTATCCTTATCCTTTTAAAAAAGCTGGGAAGTCTCTGAAGCCCGGAGCTCGCAACCCCGTAACGGACCCTTTAGAACCCCGAGGCCATTCTATTAAAAGGAAAGGTTTAGGGTTTAGGGTTTAGGGTTTAGGGTTTAGGGAAAAACTGCATCCACAAAGCTAGTAGTCAAGTGCCGGAAATCTTATGCAAACCTTTCAAAACCTTGTGTACTCCCTTCGAATCCGATGAAGATCCTGCAGAAGCCTATGAAAATCCACGAGCATACCCTGCACCAGACAGCTGAATGGGCGTTGGGCCCCGAAATGGTGGGTACCCCGACATCGGCCCCCAACCTAACCTAAAATTGCAAGTTTAACAACGAATTTAGCATCCAAAATGCACGCTTCAATTTCAAGGAACAGCTCCAACACGAGGACTGTCTTGAGGCATCTTGAATTTACCTTGTAATTTCGAAAAATTTAACCGGGTTTGGGCTTTAATCGGCCTCCAAGGTATTGAGACTTGGAAGGGCTTTCGATTTTAACCGAGCGGGTGATTAAACCGGTTTTCGGTTAAACAGTCCTTGGATTTTAATCGGTCGCAGGGCGGTTAAATTTAACAGGTTTGGGCTTTAAACGGGCGAGGCGGTTGAATTTAACAGATTCCGGCTTTAACCAGGCGGGGCGGTTAAGTTTAACAGATTTCGACTTCAACTGGGCGGGAGCCAGAGAAGATGATCCCGTCCACGTTCGCAGACGGCTGGCTCATCGGAGAGATCTGCCGGAACAGAGCTGCGTCTTTGTCGCGAGCAGCTCGCCAGCCCCGGATTCGAAGAGGCTGCCTATCACCGAACAGAGCGTGAGTGCCGTGCACGACCAAGTCCAGGCCGAACTTGCCCGCTGAGTGCAGACTCCCTCTGAGGACCCAAGTTTTTGCAGAGACGGTTTAGGGTTTAGGGTTTAGGGTTTAGGGTTTAGGGTTTAGGGAGCTTGCCTGGTCTCGTAGGTGACACGGTACCTCCGAGAGTCCGCATCCACAAAAGCCCATGTCTGCTTCTGTCCAGAGCCGCGAGCAGCTTCCGCAAACGGTTCGGGGGGTGCTGGTAGTGTAGGGGCCTAAATAATTAGAATGGGCTTTTGCGCTCCTTGGTAGTATAAATATATGATAAGAAGCCCTAGCGAATAATATGGGTAATTATTTAGGCGTCTATATTATAGAGCTTGAGGTTCAAGAACCTTCAAACACCTGAATCCCCGCATACCTCTGCAAGCAAAGCCATAGCACGTACCAATCCCAATGAGCAGACCAAAATCCATACCACAAGTTTGGACCGCGAGCCCGAAACCCTGAACTCCTACAGTAGAAGCCAGAAAGTTGGAATATCATTATCGTAACCCCTTTAAGGTAAATTATAGGGGATCCTACCATTAATCCATATTCCAACTTTCTGGAGTTCCCTTTATACGGTTTAAGGTTCAAGGAGAGAAGCCCAAAATCCTACACCCGAAACCCTGAGCTTCTAAAGAAACCACAACGTGACAACCCCTGGGCACATAACCCTCACGAAAAAACAAACTCCTCGACCGGGCTGAGTACCCGGGCGTAAAAGAGGTGGAGTGTCCGAATATGATATGGTTTGTTCGGTTTAGGATTTTGGGTTGAGGGTTTAGGGCAGGTTACATACATCCCGACAGCTGAAAGGCTACCTACTCAGCACCCAAAACCCTCCCCCCTCTCCATAAAGTTACCGAAAGCCCTGGAAGATCCACCTCTAAAACATTCTAGAAGGAACCCGACATTACAGCTGATGGACAAAATCCTGCATGACCCTAAGGACTCTAAACTATGGGAACTATGGTATATTCCTTATAATGAGTAATGCAGGACTCTGTCCATCAGCAGTATCTCACCCTCCACCCCATCCACCTGGCATCCGAAGAACCGCTGCACTTCCAGCAGTTGAGTCATCTCCTGTCTGCGGCCTTTGAGGGGTTCCTTACAGGGTGACATACGGGGTGCTACGGTTGATGATATAAATCCTGCATGACCCAAAGTAAGGAATATACCATAATTCCCATAGTTTACGGTTCTTAAAGTAATGCAGGATTTCTATCATCAGCCGTAGAAGGATCCTGTAGGGTTTAACTACAGCAGGGCCTAGGGTTTGGGGGCTTAAGGGTTCCATAGAATTGGGGGGCTAAGGGGATTAGAGTCTGAGGTTTGGGTGTCTGAGGAGTTTAGTGGGTGTAACCTAAGCTTTTACCTGCATGGTCATAACCGGCATATCCACTTGAAGCTTCAAAACACAAACCCAAGCGAGGTGCAAGGAAATGGCAAAGGTTGCAATTATCCGACCGACAGCAAGAAAACCAGAGCCCTCAGGCCAAGACTTCCACGACTACCTGTTTTCGCTTGGTGAGGACTCAGACTCAGAGACTCAGAGACTGTGAGACTCCGGGACTCTGGTACTGGTGCACTCTGTACTCTGTCGGCTTTGGGACTCTGTGACTGGGACCAGAGCCTGGAAATTCATCCCCCCCTTCAGTCGTCGTAATAGTACTCGCGCAGAAAGTCACCGATCCAATCAGAAACGGTGTCGTGCTGCCAATAGCCGGTGGCAGAGGAGGCCGTGCTGTACTGCTTCGTCTCGTGGTCGTAGTACTCAACTTAAACCCTGGAAAAGAAGCCTCACCTGGCTTGCCCTTGGAGAAGTGTCTAAGCTTCCAGGACTCGATTGAACCATGCAGGGATCTCTAAGCATTGAGGGCTTGATGTAGAAACACTGCTCTAACCAGCCAGGGTTTGGGGTATGTATTAGATTTGGGTCATGAAGGAAGTGTAAGAGGATTGGCCTTTACCTAAGGCCTTGAGGCCTTGAGGTCAGTTTTTTTTGGCGGGTGGATCTTAAGCATCATGCTTTCCGCCCTACTTCAAGAATCCTGAGATATCCTGCGACTTAGTTGCTAGTGTTACGAAGCAGGTAGCCATGCTCATACTTACTTATAGACCCGATTAAAGTCGTTCTAGCTTTACTCACTCAGTCCAAGGAACCTCAAGTTAAACCCAAACCTTAAACCTTCAGACCCCCGCAAGCTCAACTCCTGGGCATGCACCATTGGAACTAAAGTCGAGATATACAGATCTTGCAATCCTTGAATACCTTAAATTCTGAGTAGGATCCCCAATACTAGGATACCCAGTAACCTAAGAATAAACAGGCCTCTCTTTTTGGTATTGGGTAACTTTATAAGGAACCTAGGAATACAAAAAGGGAATAAGGGTACTACTGGGCATCCTAGAATATGGCTTAATTTAAGGTATCCTGCATTATCTTGCTGCATTAAAGCATTTTGGAAGAACTGGCTAGGACCTAGGATCCCGAACGGGGGGTCTTTACAACCGACAAATCCCAGGATCTGTTTTTCGAACCACCCAACAAAGAGGATTCTATACCATCCGGAACGCCGGATATAACAGCCTGATACATCATTAAGTCCCACTTCAAACCTGAAACCCTAAAGCTTATACACCCTAAAGGCTTTGAATGCCTGCCAACCTTGAACTTGTACCCTAAAGGGCCCTAGACCCTTTGGAAACCTGAAATCTCAACCCAGATCTTCCACAATCCCTCAGTTAAACTACATGTAGAAAAATACCAATAAGATTTAAGGTATATGCCTATTGAAGGATTTCGGAGTATCTGGGAACCCTAAACCCTGAAACCTCTAATGTAACCTCTAAACCCTAAACTCCTAAACCCTTATTGATCTCTTTACAGGAGCCCTTATAGACCCCTTAAAGGAACCCTATAGATCCCTTAATTAAAGGGAGCCCAAAACACTAATGTTGAAGGGATTTGGGAAGATCAGGGGGCCCAGGAAACCGGATCTGGGTCAGGAGCACAGCTCCCTGAGGTAGGCATTCAGCGCGTGCTTGCGGTTCTCGATCTTGTCTTGATCTCGGCATGTTTAGGTGTTTTGTTTACAAGAAACTTGGTACGCTTCTCGATTTGTGCTGGGGTTTAGGGTTTTCGGGTTTAGGGTGCTGGGTTTGGGTTTTTCGCGTTTCGGATTTGAGCAGGCTTCGGATTAAAGGCTTTAGGGGGGTTTCGGGTCTAGTGCTGCTTGTCTCATGTCTCATTATCCAGAGGGTCCATCTTTTCTACCATTGTGGAATTAGGTTCCCAAAACCATAACAGGGCTGGTCTTGTGGGACCTGATTCCAGCAAATCCATAATAGTTGTGCCTATGGACCCTCTGTGTTAAACGTATTGAAGAGGCAGAAGGGATGATTTTTCCGCATTCCTCCGATGGAAATACGATCAACCCACCCTTAAAATGGCGCCAAAGAAGCCCTGAACCTCAGAAGCCTGAATTCCTGGAGTTTGGGTTAGGTTCAGGGTATTTAACTCCCGCCCCGGATTGAAAACTTGAAGCCTAAACCCCCAAACCCATCTAGGCCCTTAAACCCTATACCCCTAAACCCCTAAGCCCTTAAACCCTAGTCCCCCAAACCCATCTTATCTTAACCCTAAACCCCTAAACCCTTAACCCGTAAACTCTAAACCCTTAAACCCTAAACCCTGAATCCCCAACAATCTAAACCCCACAATCTTCTCGGCCCAAGGCTGAAATACCTAAATCCCTTCACCCCTAAACCCCTCTTTTAAGAAGGCTTTTTAAGGAACCCTTGTAGTATCACTATGTTAAACCACTCGGCCCAGGGCTGAAATACCTCATCGGCGTCTTGCTGGGCAGCTCCATGGGCAAGTTGGACCTCACGAAAGCACCCAGAGACTCCAATACAAGGGATCTACAGGGTTTAGGGTTTAGGGGACTCCAATATCCCTTAGTTAAGGAATACCTAGGCTTCCTTTGAAGGGATCCTTAAGGGTTCCTTTCAAGGGATCCATAAGGCTAGGGTTTAGGGCACCCTGAGACTCCAATATCCCCGTGCGGGTTCCTATAGGGGATCCTTAAGGGTTCCTTTAAGGGATCTATAGGGTCTAAGGTTTAGGGTTGAAATACAAGAATATTCCTTAAATCAGATCAAAGGTCTTGTACAAGTTTATGTAAGCGCTTTTGGTTCAGAGCCCATTCAAGGGCCACGGCCCCAACCCTGAACCTAAACAATAGCCTTTAACCACATGTGGGTGCGCATGTAGAAGAAGAAGGTTTTGTTTGCATCGTCTTATAAACGGATACTGTTACTAAGCTCTAAGCCCTAATCCGAAACCCTAATTACTCAGATCTCAAAGTTTATACTAGCAACGTGCATCCTCCAAAACCCTAAGCCAAATACCAAAAAGCATTGTTGCTTCGGTTTTGCCCTCTCACATGAAGAACACACCCCCTTTCCCCCCTCCGTCAAAAAAAAGCAGCATGTTGAATGCACGACCCCACATCACCAAACCCCTTGCCCGAACACAAAAACCTTTGAGGACAAATCCTGCCAGCACCTAAAACCCCATAACACTTGTCGAGCATTAAGTCACCCCGAAGCCGAACACCCTAAACCTTCAGCACCAAATTAAACACCGTAGATAAGCGAAACCCAACAACCCGAAACCCAAACCCTGGGCATCAAAATAGCACAAAAGCCTTATATAGTATGGTCTTTGGGCCCCAAGGCCTTAAGATGTGAGTCCTTAGATGCCTAGGGTAAACCCTAAACCCAGGGTTCCGAGCCCAAAACCCTCCTAAACCCTAAACCCTATAAACCCTAAACCTTAAACCTTAAACCCTAGAAACTAGAAACCCTAAACCCAGGGTTCCGAGCCCAAAAACCCTCCTAAACCCTAAACCCTATAAACCCTAAACCTTAAACCCTAGAAACCCTAAACCCAAAACCCAGGGTTCCGAGCCCAAACTGCATCTTCAGGAAGTCGTGCCTTCAGGGGGAGGCTTTTGTAGTTTTTGGGTTTTCTGGATTTGGGGTTCAGAGTTCCCAGAGACTTTACTCCAGGAATATACCGCAAACTCATATTAGGGATCCTACTAGAGACTAAAGTATATTCCTTAATCTACTATAATCTACATAAAGTATAATCCTTAATTATGAAATATTGGAGTCGGGTTCAAGGAAGGCGAAGGACTCCAACGGGTTCGGGATTGAGCTTTCTTTGTTTTGGGTGCTTGGATTTTGCGTAGGATTCTGTATGATGGGAGGCCCCCTATTGTGGGAACCCTAATCCCGACTAAACCCCCACAGGCTAAAACCCCTTTTGAGGCCATGAACTTCCTAAGCCAGCTTTTGGATTTAGCCTTCTCCTCGTTCAACTTTAGGCGCGGCCTTTGTATTTGTTATTGTTGGTAAGGTCCCGCTGTAGGCTTTTAGGGTGAATATTATGGGACTTAGGGCCCAGGGCTGCGGGCGTCAAGATTGAACACAGCGTTTTGCTCGATACTGTCTCGCAAACGGTGAAATTGCACATCGAGCAGGCTCCTGAGAACTTGGTAACCTTAAGCCTAAACTGGGGTTAAGGTTTAGGCTTCAGACTTTTTGGCTTACCTGTATCCCCAAACCCTACAAAATAGCAGGTTATGACCCCTTAATTAGAGGGTCTGACCCTTAAAACGGTATGGGACACAAAAACCATCCCATATAAGGCTTTTGGGCTATGTTGATGCCCAGGGCTTGCTACTCACTGACTCCGACTTTAAGGCTTGTGCCGGTCGACGACTGCAACTCCTCCTCCTGTGACTTTCAGTGACTGCTGCTAAGGGCTTAGGGTTTAGGGTGTTACATTGCCTCTCTCTCTCTCTCTCTCTCTCTCTCTCTCTCTCTCTCTCTCTTTATTGCTGTCAATCTGTGAGTGCCCTCGTATATGTGGGCCGTTCTCTAGAATAGGGTCCCTTTTGGGGTCCTTGGTTTGAAGGTGCCGCACTACAAAAAAGAACCTTAATTTAGGGAACTATCCAGATGTGTTCCATACACCCATAAATTCACAGGCTAATGAATCTGGGCGGACCTATACCTGGTAGGTTCATGGTGCATCCATATTCCTGCGTACAACCACGCAAGGTGAAACAAACGACATTAACATAGCCGCCTGAATGACTAGAATAGGGAGTTGTGCTGGTAATTATTCCGACTCCTATATTGTCTCAATCCAGTTTCGGGGCTGTTGAAAATGCATTGCTCACATTAAAGTTGCCGTACTTACAGGATCATAGGTCTTAGTAGCTTAAAGGGCTCCCTAAAGGGATCTTTATGGGCTTAAAGGATTCCTATAACGGTCTTACAATGGCTTTGTAAGGGTACTTTGGGGATCATGGGGCTTAGTAACTAAGAGTTTAGGGGTTCCTTTTACGCACCTTTTACGGGTACGATGGCACAGAAAACCCTGACTCTAAACTTTTCAAATTCCCTGAACCGGGCCCTTAGCCTTAATCTCTGAACCTCGAGAAATCCTGTAGTATGAATCCTAGGGTCGAATTTGAAGCTTCGCCGCAACCACACAAACCCCGTCTGAGGGCGTGGCAAAGTCACGAAATCCGAGAAGCGCTTTTGCACCTAGAAGGTGGATCTTTTGGGTCAAGGTTGCGATTCTAGGTGACGGTTGGGATGTCAGGGCAACACATGCTTGAAGGGGTTTGCCTGCTTAGCTTGGGGGTCCGGGAAGGTACACGGGATACTAACTAGGGTCATATACATAAACCAAGGGTACGCGTACTTGTTTATAGCCCCAGTCAAGGTGCACATAAATGTTACTCAATCCGATAATCCCACATGGGAGTTTCCGAGAATTAGGGGTACCTTATGATGGGGTCCTTATAACAAGGATCCTACGATTTAGGCTACTATGTTCGGGTCCCCTATGTTCGGAAACTCCCGTATCTGTGTTGCTTTTTACGCCAGGTTTGGGTCCCGAATGAACGGTGCGACTCGAGCCTGGGTTACCTGGGTTTAGGGTGTTATGTTTCTAGATTATTGCGCAAACCCTAAACCCTGAACCATAAACCCCGAACCCTAATTTAAACCCTAAACCCTAAACCCTGAACCATAAACCCTAAACCCTGAACCCTAAACCGCGAACCCTAATTTGAACCCTAAACCTTAACCCTGCCAGAGTGCTTCTGGGCTACCTCGGAGATCTGGGGCTTGGGGCTTAGGAGTTTTTTTAAAGGCTTAGGAGTTTAGGGTTCAAGGCTTTCGTTTGCAGTCGGCAGGGGATCATGTCTTGAGGCGTCGCCATAACCCCCATCGCCTGTCGGCGTGGCCACTTGCATTTCTTTTTACAAGAAAGCAGCTTGAAGATGTACCTTAAACAGAGCTCTCCCTAAACCCTAAACACTAACTAGGATGCCCAGAAAACCAAGGAATAAAAAGGGCTCCCCTTTTGGTATTGGGTAACTTTATCAGGAACCTAGGACTATAAAAAGGGAATAAGGGTACCACTGGGTATCCTAGTCTCCCTAAACCTGAACCCTAAACCCTAAACTCCATGTCCGGAACAACAGGCTCTAGCGTCAAAGCCTCTCCTGATGCAGGGCCTAGATTATTGCAAGGGGGATCTGCGGAGCACTCAAACCTATAATACCGAAACCTGGGGAATAGTATACTAGGATGCCCCGTAACCTAGGAAAAAAAGAGCTCCTTTTTTGGTATTGAATACCCTTGTAATGTAAGGAACCTGGAACTCCAAAAACGGAATAAGGGTATTACTGGGCATCCTAGTTATCGGGGCGAAAGTCTGATCGCAGATGCATGAGGGTGTGGATTTAGGGGTTAAGAGGCTGAGGGCTGAGGTTTCGGGTTTAGGGGTTCGGGTTTGATGAAGGTTATCTGTAACCTAGATAACACAACTTCTTAGCGTTTCATTCTATGTGTTCCTCCAGAGCCTCCAAAACTCCTGGATTCAGGAATCTATCCGGATTACATGGAGATCTAAAATGTGATTCAAAGATATTGAAGGTATATTCAATAATTGACTGGTTGTAAAACCAGGCAGATTTGGGATCTCAAGTTCAGGCACTGCTTGGAGGTTCTTGGGGTTTAGTAACTGAAGTTATAAATAATGTAACTACACTTAAAAGCACTTATAATCCCACTTAACGTACTCACAATTGTACTTACTAAATCTCCTGAACCTCCAAGTAGGGTACTTCTCCAAATTGGGGTCCCCTTTACGTTCTTTTGTAGGGGTGGGGCTTTCTGGTGACTCTAAGCAGAGGTTTTCATTTACAGAAGCGTTCATGGGACTTAGTAACTAGGTTTTCGGGTTCCGTTAAGTTCCTCTTAAGGGTACTAACGGATTCTACAATGGGTTCGCTTTACGGGATCCTTTTTGGGCTTAGGGTTTAAAGTCTGCCTGAAAGTTCATGGGAGTTAATACCTAGGGATACCAATAAGGCAACTATACTTAAAATACATCTTAACCCAAAGCAAGGTACTCATAACTGTACTGACTAAGTCCCATGAACCTTCAAGCGGGTTTGTGTAAAAAAACGTGTAAAAATCCTTATCCCTGAACATCGTTATCGTTCTTTTTCTTCTTATCGTTTTCCATGAAACTAACGTCATCGTTTATCGTTATATGTTCTTCTCATCGTTTTACCATAGAAAATAATCCAAAACCCAACAAGGATGTGCCAACACTAAACCTAAAGGCGCGGGGTTATTATACCATCCCAAGTAGGGTTTAGCGCCACAAAGCCGCCGTCCCTAAATCCTAAACCCTAAGATGAAGGCCTATAGGGCTTAAGGCAGAGCCTCGGGTTCCCAAGATAACTTCCAAAAGCCAAATATACGGCTTAGGGTGTAGGGTTTAGGGTTTAGGGTTTAAGGGTCATCATCCATCCTTCCTTTCTTCATAGATTAATCGAGGTTACGGGCTTTCGATTTTAAATTCTACCTTTCAGGGTTGCGTTTCATCCTACTTGTCGGGTGTCACGGGGAACCAAAGGTTAACCTTTTTGGTTATATAGGGGTTATATAGGGACTATACTACCCACAAAAAGGCTAAAGGTTCCCTACTCTAAACTACAGGTCATGGTCATGGTCTGGCCCCAAACTCGCAGGGCCAACCCCTGATTCTGGAAAACTTGCATCCTTGCTGTATGCGTTTGGAGTTTCCGGGTCAACACTTTGAACTTAGGGTTCGCAGGTCCCCAGGTCTGGGGTAGTGTAGACGTGTGAATAACTACCAATACTTGCATCTACGGCTCCTTGCTGATTAGTTTCAGCTGTATACTTTTATACCCCAAACTTAGCCATGTTCTGGCCCTATGCCCTAAATCTTCATTTTTCAATCAACCCTTTGGAAGGGTTCGGCTCAGAAGACTAATGTAGGAATCTGATTAAGAAACCCTGGGCCCATAACCCCAAAATAGTAGGTTTCATATGAAGAAAGGTTAATACATTATAGAACCATTTATAATGCCGATATAGCGCCCTTATAGTACTCCTTTTCGGAACCCTAAACCCCTACAGAGCCCCTTACATTATTATAGTACCTTTCAGGACCCCTGAAAGAAACCCTAGCTAGATTCCTTAAAGGAACCCTAAACCTCTATTGAGGAGTGAGATGCGCACCATGTGATACTTGCCGTCTTGATGCACTCGGATGTTGTACCTCCCAGCACGAGCAGCTTGATATACAAAGGATTTGCAGTTTAGGGTTGAGGGTCTTAGGGTTTAAAGTTTAGGGCTTAGAGTTTAGAGTTTTGTTGTTTAGGGGATAGCGTTAGACTTTTGCAATACACGCCTGAAAACAAGTAACAGGATACCGTAAAACATGTTCGTCCCCATTTATCTGTATTATATATACATACAGGAAGCCACATATAATACATCCGGATGCCCCCTGTGTGGTGCCCTACATGATATAGGAGATGCGGGTAAATATGACATTCTAATAAGGATTCAATCCAAAAACCATCTGAGTCATCTGAGTATACATATATACATATATATGTACGAAATGAGCGAACAGGTTGTACCGATCTATACATGCACACGCATGTGTGTGTAATGTGTGTGTATATATACACATGTATATATACACTAAGAGGCTGCGGGTTTAGGGTAGAAATTCTGAACCCTCGCTGAAGGTGCTTTGAATTGGAGCTTTCAGAAAATGGAGCCGAAATAGCAGGATCCTTCGTATGCTACACATTGAAGCCTGCAGCAATCTTAATCACAACCCCTACAAAACCGAGCAAAATAAAAAAGGCATGCCAAGAAGCCAGTATGCAAGCCAAAAAAACCTTGCTTGAAGCCCGATTTAGCTCTGTTAATCGAAATCCCGGAGTCCCACAGAGCTAATGTAGGGGCCTAAATAGTTACCCATACTATTTTGGGGTTCCTTTTTACCCGGCACCCGAAATCCCGAACGCGGATTTCATAAAATTGCCCTTCAAACCAAACCCTAAACGTAAGCAATAATTGCGCTGAGCTGCTGCACATGCGTGCTCTGACTCAACAAAGAGATGCGGGCTTTGATGACTCCCAAGCCTTGTGGTTTAGGGCTTGGGGTTTAAAGGGTTTAAGCATAGGTCAGGGTTTGGGTTCAGGGTTTGGCGCAGTTGTGGATTCAGGGTTTGCGAGTTAGCTTGTCCATGCATCCTGAAGAAACTCAACGATGCGTAGCCTTTGGGATTACATGTACCTTAACCCACCAACGCCTTTTTTTGCAGGGTCCCCTATAAAATTCATATTAGGATTCATGAGAAGAACCTGCAAAAAAGTAGGTTATGGCAGTTTAAGGTAGGCTATACTGAACTTAGAACCCTAGCAAAAAATACAGTTTTAGCAATTTCTTAGGAATTCTAATCACCAACAACCAAAAATTATTTCTCTAAGTAACCCTAAGCAGGGATGATAGCAAGGCAAGCAGATTAGGCCTCCTTCGGGGGACTCCCGAGGGTTTAGGGCCTGTAGGATTTCGGAATGGACCACTAACCCTAGGCATCTAAGGACTCAGATATTAAGGCTGACCATATTATATAAGGCTTTTGGGCGAGAGTTTAGGGCCTATAGGATTTCGGAATGGACCACTAAACTCATATATTAAGGCTTTTGAGCCCAAAGACCATATTATATAAGGCTTTTGGGCTATTTTGATGCCCAGGGTAAGTCACCAAATCATACAGCCTGAACTCTAAACCCTAACACCATACTAATTAGTCACCATGTAGCTAAACGTGGTTTCCTGAGTTCAGGGCCGCTAATATACGGGCCTTATAGAATAGGGTTTTGGGGCCCATTACATTATACTCATAATAAGGACCCCCCCCCAAAGTAGTATAGGTACTTATTATGGCCCCTATATCATGGCAACGGAGTTTGGGCTGGCCCTTGGTGAGAAAAGCTCGAAGAAACATTATTTTTTGTCCATGCTCACTAACGTTCGGGTCTTGAACGTGAGCTCCATGACGAGCTTTCGTGATGACGCAAACCTTAAACCCTAACGATCATGTCTGCAAGAGGCGCAGGCTTTTCCAAGAAGCATTTTACTGACTTTTCTCCCGCTGCCAGCGGCAAATTCGGTGCAGCATATCCCCGAGCGGGTCTTCTGCTGGGGCGCTTGCTGCGAACCCTCGTGAAACCTTCCTTAGCACTTGAGGGTTGGGGTCTGTGGTCCTTGGTATCAGTCGGTGCCCGGGGGCAACACCGAAGGCGCCACGACACCATGGCTATCGCCATTTTTGCTTCCGATGAAATGCTCCCATGCTTGTGGCGGCCATTGGACATCCATTGGGACCTGAACACGCCAGCCTAGCCCAGAAGCCCACCACTTCCTAGGGATCCTACTACAGTATAAATGAAGGTATATTCCTTAATAAGGGCTACTGGAGTCTCTGGCGAGAACAGAGGATAGCTCGTAGCTCCGAATCAAAGTTCTCCATGCTTGCGGCCTCTATAGGATCATGGTGGGAGACCGGGCTCCTGTTAAGGAGTCCAGTTTAACTTACCACAATAAGGAAACCATATTATTTACTGCAGATCCCTACTATGGTAACACCCTAAACCCTAAACCCTAAACCCTAAACCCTGAACCCTAAACCCTAAACCCTAAATCCTCTAACCTTTATAGAAACCTGAGAGGAACCCGTAAAAGATCCCTTGAAGGAACCCTAAACTATGGTAACTTGAACTGAACTCCTTAACCCTAAACCCCAAACCTTTCCGAAACCCTTAACTTAACCGTAATCCTAAACTCTAAACCCTATACCTAGACCCCCCAACTACCCTCTAATATACCCCAAATAGCCACTTTTAGGGGCCATAAGGACCCTATTAAAGGGCCCTTGGGGGGTCCTGGTAGATCCCTGAAGGGAGCCCAGGAGAACTGCGACTTGAACGGCTCCGTGCTTACTGCAGCGTGGCCAAACTTAACGTCAGCCCCCAAAGTTTCAAACTGCAAAGGATATTACCTAGGTACGGCCCCCATACAGTAAGAGTCTATAATAGGGCTATCTTTTTCGGTCCTACTTTATCTGTATTATGAACATTATTCAACTACTGCTGAGTGGGGGGCGTACCTAAGGTCTATAAGGGCTACCACAGGGGAGACTATAAGTGTACTTATAAGCGTACTATAGTATTGTATAGGGACATTAATAATTAGAACAGGGTTTTGGGTGTCCATTATACTACGTATATAGTTATAATAAGGAACCCCCGAAATAGTACTGGTAACTATTCAGGCTCCTATCGTAAAACCCTGGATTCTACGTACGGCTGCCAAAAAAGAGTCACAAATGTCTGAACAAGAGCCAGGATGCAGCATCGAGAAGCCAGAAACCGACAAACATGATGTGGCCCAAAAAGCACAGGGAACACCCCAGAAAACTGTACCAGCCACCAGCATTCATGAAGCAGTCCTTGTAGCAATCGGCGTGCGCAGGCGGGCCACAAAGGTCTTCTGTGGCAGCTTGGAAGATGGACCCTAAGGCGGCTAATAGGAGCATACCGGCTGCGGGCCCATTCGCAGTGCCGCCCCGGATCCAAGCAGTTCTCGCCACGCCAGCCCAGATGCAAGCCCAGTAGAGGTCAACGACACCCGCTGCAGACATAGCCACTGTGGTGCTTTGTTGGGAAAACAAGAAGAGACATGTAAGAACCACTGGCAGAAACAAGAATGACATCAGCCATGACGTCAACCAGAGGATGTGCATCCCTTCCCAAACCACTTCCGCCAATCCAGTGGCAAGTGTAAGCCAAAAGAACAGGGAAACCAACACCACGGCCCGGCCACCTAAAGCAAGGGCGAGGCCGTCCCGCCGATTGAAGGCAACATGCGCGACTCCCTCCAGCAGATAACCCACGCCACGAAGTAGACAAGCTGCAATCAAGGCTTTTCGAAGCTTTGGAGAAGCTGATACAGGCGCAAAGCGAAGCACCAACGCCGTGAGCCACATGCCGATACCTCCGTGGGCAAAGTACGAGTATCTCAATGCCCCCCAAAGCGAAACTCTCGAGAATTATCCACATCCCTAGCCCCCAAACCCTAATCCTCAACCCTACACCCTAATCCTGAACCCTAAACCCTAATCCGGAACCCTAAACCCTAATCCTAAACCCTAGATCCTAATCCTGAACCCTAAACCCTAATCCGGAACCCTAAACCCTAATCCTAAACCCTAGATCCTAATCCTGAACCCCAAACCCTAATCCGGAACCCTAAACCCTAAACCGAAGCCTTCAGGCCTAAAGCCACTTCGACTGACCAGCTGCCGACAAGGAGGAAGGCAGCGCAGGTACCTTCATGAGCCTGAGCTTTGAAGTAACCAAGGAGAAAACAGCATAAAAGCTCATATGGGAGTTTCCGAAAATTAGGGGGTACCTTATGTTGGGTCCTAATAATAAGGATCCTACTATTTAGGGTACCATGTTAGGGTCCCCTATTTTCGGGATATGGGAGTTTCCCAAATTTGGGGACCCTAATATAGTACCCTAAATAGTAGGATCCGGATTATAGGGACCCCCAAAATAAGGTACCCCACAATTTTCGGAACTCCCATATGGTAAGGTACCCTATAAGTAACAGGTTTCCCAGAAAGTACCAAAGCATGGCACTCCAAGACCGAGGAGCCGCTGGGTGGAGGTACGGATCTCGGATGACGGTCGATGACCGGTGCAGCCCCACGACGCAATCGGAGTCCATTTGTTCGGGGGAGCAGACGGAAAGCTGAGTGTGGTTTCGAGCCCTCGTGCTTATCACATGTTTCACCTTGAAATAGGGTTCAGAGTTTCGGGTTTGGGGGTTTAGGGTACAGGGGTTTAGGGGTTATGGTTTGGGATTTAGGGCTTAGTACTATCTGTAATCTTCACTTCGCTGTAGGATCTTTGCCGGATTGCTCTCCGAAAACCTAGTGTGAACTCCTTTATCAGTAGTACGATAACACGTAGTAACTCGTAAAGGGACGCTTCTAGTAACCCCTAAAGGACTCCTCGCTATCGTAACTGGGCTTATGGAAGGTATAGCATGGTATAACCATACATACACAGAATTACGTATAACCCCCAAATGAGGTTTCGATAACCCTTCTTGCTAAGTCCCATGATCCTCCAAGTACCCGTATAGTACCCACATAGATCCTTTTGTAGAACCCTAAACCCTAAACCCTAAAACCCTAAACCCTAAACCCTAAAACCCTAAACCCTAAACCCTTTAAAAGGAGCCGTTCTAGTTTCCTAGACCCCGGGACCCAAGATCTCCACACCCCTGCCCTTATAGTCGTCAGTCCATTATGAAGGTAGCCCTTATAGTCTTTAGGGTTTAGGGTTTAGGGACTTATAGTCGTCATTCCCTTCGACCCTCAGCCCTAAATCCTAACCCCTAAACTCCCTAAACCCTACCCTAACCATGAAGGACCTACCTTTTTAAGGACTTATATAAGGAAATAATAATAAGGAGCCCTATAACGGCAGGCCTATCGGGGTTAAGGTAGCCGCTAAATTGCTAGGGTTAGCATAAGCCGGGGAGCTGCAATTCAGCCAAGCCTGGGCCCCAATCCTATAATAGGTAGTATTACTAGGGAGACCCCTTGAAGGGTACCCCTTCTGAACCCTACTTCTGGCTCTCTTAAAAGGGGCCTTATTGAGACGGTCTATGTCCCCAAGGGTCCCCCTAATCCTAACTCCCATATAAGGGGTGCTGTTAAAGGGGTCCTGGTACCGTTAAGAGTTGGGATTCCTTGAGACTACAATATCATTAGCCCTGGCTTAAGGAATATACCTTAAATCCTACTATGATTTTATAAGGTATGTTCCTGAATTGCGGGATTTGGGGCTCTCTGGGAAGGGTTAGGGTTTAGGGTTTTGAGCTAGCTAGGGTTGAAAAGTTGAGGGTTTGGGGTTAAAGGTTTGGGACTCTAGGGTTTACGCTTGAGGGCTTGCGGCGTAGGCACCCGTCCCAAATGAAAACGGCGTTAGAATTCAACCCAAAACCCTGGGCCCTAAACGCCCCAAACAAATTAGAGTTTAGGGAGGGTCTAGACATCCGCACAATGAACACATCACGTATGACCTTGGGCTTGAGATTCATGGAGTCCTTGGAGGTTCATGAAACTTAATACCTTCAGGGGCTCCTTAAAGGGATTTCATGAGGATTCTATAAGGGTAATATTGGACTTAGGAGGTACAGTTGTAAGTTGTACGTTATAAGCACCGTGAAATTGGGTTTATGGGTAACCATGAAATGACAGTTGTTATGTTATACACAACCCCATTACTAAGTCCCATGATCCTTTAAATAAGCCCTTAACCCTAAACCCTTAAAACGAACCGTATTATTATGTAATTCTATACTGTTGATGATATAAATCCTGCATTATGAGTAATGCAGGATTTATATCATCCACCGTAGTACCCTGAAAAGGAATCTCTAGGCCCTGGTTTAAAATGCCCACTGCCGCCCGGATGCCTTTGGCAAACATATTCTCCGGGTCCACTTGCTCCTGCGACTGCTTCTTCGGGCTTCTGGCTTAGGAGGGTTTAGGGTTTGGGATTTTGGCCTTCAAGGTTTAGAATCTAGAAACCTAAACCCTACACCCTTCAGGATTGAGAACCTAGAAGGCTTTTAGGCATGGGTCTTTTAGTCTCAGGGTCTATGGGTCGTTGAGATTCTTAAAGGGCAAACTTTCCGATTTCTACTACACTTTTAGAACCCAAGAAGGTTAAAGGCTAGGTGTTGAGATCTAAGTAAGGGAACATTAAAAATCGGCTGATATGTTTAGTTTTTTGACATATCCCAAGGTTCAGGTTCCAACCCTAAGTCAGTTTTCGGGTTTTAAGCTTTACGTTTTGGGCTTTGGGGTTTAGGCTTTACGTTTTGGGATTTAGGGTCCCTAAACCCCCAACCCTTCTACCTTACCCTTAACCAAACCCTCAGCCTCGAACTATGCCTTGGACTATAGCGAGATACCTATTCGAATTCGAGGTACATTCCTGAAGTTCTATAACGGTTTGGAGTCTTTGAAGTACCTGCATCCCGAAACCCTAGCCCTAAGGCTCAGAATAATTCGCCCAAAAGCCTTATATAGTATGGTCTTTGGGCCCAAAAGCCTTAAAATACGAGTCCTTAGAGCCTAAGGGTAAACCCCTACAAACCGTTCATCCCATGGTCACACGCGCAGACCTCCACGACCTCATAGCGGTCGATCCTCAGACCACTAGGCTTTATAGGGTTTAAGGTTTTAGGGTTTAGGGTTCAGGGCTTAGGGTCAGGGTCAGCGTGGGATTCAAGGGTTCCACGCCGAGGGTTATTAGACTCAAGTGTTTCAGATAGTTTATACATGACTATACATGTGTTAGGGAGATTGCACATTTTCATTTTCTTTTCAAGGCATTGGTTAGTTGTTGAAGGGCCTGAACCACGGTTGAAAAGGTGAAAGGTTCATGGGCTTTGTAAGTACTGCTACAAGCACAGAGCCCTAAACCCTAGTAACACTTCACAACAACCATGTTCAGATGTGCAAACAGCTCAGCTCGACGACCCGAAGCTGGGATGTCTAATTGGCCTCCCGGGGTGGATTTTTTTTTTTTTTTGGGGGGCTCTTTTCCGTCTGCACAAGCGCCCGAAACCCCAAAAGCTGAGGGAGCCTGTGGGCTCAACCCGGGGACTAAAACAGCCGAAGAGTTTATTTGATAACAAACACAGAGAACTCTAGGGTCGGGCGCTCAAAAGAGGAGCACATCTGTGCACAGCTCCTTGCTTGGACTCAGGGTCCACAATCAACCACTTCGAGAACAGTTGTCTTGACAAACTCACTGATGCTTCCGGCTAGACTTTAGGATTCAAATAAACAGCCATCATAACAGTCACAATCAAGCGGAAGTTCAGGCGGGGTGGAGTTTAGGGTTTTGGGTTTACCCTAAACCCTAAGCGTCCCGGGGTCTTCTGTTTATCAGAGAGGCCAGAGTACTAAATCCAGTGTGTATTGCTTTTGTGTTGTTTTGGGGCTTTGTACATCTCTATAGCATAGCAGTGTATAACCCTACAGTACCCAGAAACCCTTTCAAAAACGCATATAGGCCCCTTTAAGGTGCCTTTCAAGTAGTGCTAATAATCCTTCAGGCCCCTTTTTGGTGTGGGATTGTAGGGGTCGGACTACTTAGAACTGGATTCCTTTATCAGGGTTCCGTTAGGGGTAGTTTTGAAGGTTAAGGATGTAGCATGCGGGCCTGAATAGTTAGACCAGAGTTCTGCGGTATGGTTTAGTATAGTTGCAATGCAGGACCCTAAAGAAGAGTATCAGTGCTGATTCCGATCTCTATACTTCTTCGTGAGCTACGAAGGTGTTTTGAAAGATCTAATCGCGAAGCCCGGAACACCTTCCATTGTGAACGCATCCCAAAACACGAAAGCCGAAACGCAAAAATGTCAATTCTAGCAAAATTCAGTTATTCCGACCCCAAACAGAGACACAGCTATGTTAGGGTAAGGAACAAGGAGGAAGGGAAGGGAAACCAACACAGGAGCCCCGACCCCGAACGCAGCACGGACTTCAAGTACGCACCTTTTCATTCTTGAGCCAAAGTCGATGGCGTAATACTCTACATAAATGCCTCCTGAGCGTAAATTCCAATAGCTGAACGATACTTCGGCTTAGGAGCCAACCTTGCTGAAGATGACGAAGCTGCACTTCCAGTCCCCTCTTCTTCCAATGGAACCTCAATAGCCGCTTCCTCACCCTGAGACCACGGCTTCACTTTAGGCAAGCGTAGCTTAGCCCTGTACGTGCCGTCCGGCCTCTTATATGGAACAGAATCAGGATCCTCAAAACGCCCTGATCCCTTTTCCTGGGAAATGACCCACCTCTGCCAGGCTTGTCTCTTCCTCCTCGCGGACTTACCTGCTCTGCTCCCACGGGTAGTAGGTCTCGGCAATTCCTCAGGAGCCCTTGGAAGATTATCGGCCATCGGCTGACCTACAGCCCTGAGTAGAAAAACAGAAAGCACTACGGCTCATAACCAGTTTTTCCGAACCCAAACAGAGACACAGCTATGATAGGGTAAGGAACAAGGAGGAAGGGAAGGGAAACCAACACAGGAGCCCCGACCCCGAACGCAGTACAGACTTCAAGTACGCACCTTCTCATTCTTGAGCCAAAGTCGACGGCGTAATACTCTACCTAATCAGATTCACTTCACAGGAGGATCATCGCGATTCGTCAACTAAATCTGTCCAAACCTTAAACCTTATAAGCCCTTACTAAACCCGAAACCCTAAAACCTAAACCTTCTCAGCCCTAAGCCCCAACATGTCTGAGCGAAAACCTGGAACCGCCTGCCATAGCCATTTGCAAATCCTTGCTTACTATCCCAACAAGCCACAGAAGTAAACTGTTTAAACTTTCCGATTCCTACTAAACCATAAAAGCCCAAAAAGGTCTAAAGGTTGCCCCAAGGGTCCAAAGGACCCAATAATCAGGTACTCGGTTTCAGGATAGTAGTTATGTAGGTTAGGATTTTGGAGAGTATATGCTTATTGGGTACTTGGACCCTTGGGGTTGGGTTTTGGGGATCTAAGCTTGAACCAGGGAGTTCAAAAGTCTTTGGACGCCTTCTGTTTACACAGCCTCGTGATGCTCCTTCTACAGGAGAACATCTGAAATCTCAATGAACATTCTCGCATTCTGTGAAGCACCTTGCAAGTTGCCAGTCAATCAAAATCCAAGCTCTAATTGGGATTATAAGTACATATAAGCGTAGTTACCTTAATTATAACCCTAGCTACTAAGTCCCACGAACCTCTAAGTAGACCCTAAACCCTAAACCCCTTAAGAGGAACCTTATGATAGAACCCTATAGTACCCTTTAAACGAATCCCTAAACCCTGAACCCTATAGATCCCTTTAAGGATCCCTATAGATCCCTTTAAAGGAACCCCTAAGCCCTACCTCAGGTCCCGACTCGGCAGTGAGGCCTTGGCCCCCTCTTGGGAAGGACATGGCTCTGGGGCCCCAAACTCTGCGAGGGAGCTCTAAACAGAAACAGAAGAGGCTTCAAGGGTCTAGGGTATATATATATATATATACATATATATATATATACACATATGTGTGTATATCTATATATATATATATAGATATGTGTACAGGTATGTATATCTCTCTAACTGAAGCTTACGAATGTAGTATCTCAGAACTTACCGTAACATACTACCAAACCGACTCCGACGAGAACGTTAACCTGTATCTAGAGTAGTTCAGACGAGGGCTTCTTTCTTAGAGGCTTAAAGGCTTATATGCATGCCACTATTCTCATCATACCTGCAATGATTCGCCATATTTTCTTGTCTTAAAGGGAACCCCCTTCTATAATATAATGCAACCCTACGGTACCCTAAAGAAGAACGCTAAACCCTGTATATAACCCCAAGGTACCCTTAAGAAGAACCCTAAACCCTAGGTGCGATGTGACGCAGCGTTTCATGTCGAGCTTTGGACGGCAATCTCGAGCATTCGCTTGTAGCTCTGCTCAGCGGTTCAGGGGTGTAGGGCTCGTTTTAGGGGCACCTTGGGGTTCTGTAATAGGGTTCCCTTTAAGGCTTTAGGACTTACGGTCTACTTGGAGGTTCATGGGACTTAGCAGCTTCAAGGGCTCCTGCAGGAGGTTTCATAGGGATTCTTGAAAGGTACTCAAAAGGTGTTTGGAAGTTCATGGGACTTCGCAAGTGAGGTTGAAAGGACCTTTGTAGGGATTCGTGGTATTTGTCAGTACCGATTCCTATCGGCAAGCCTGGTTATACTAAGTCCCAAGATACTTTAAGACTACGTCCCAGGAAACTTTATGAGCTATAAGCCCCTGTAGACCCTAGTTACTAAGTCCCAAGAAAGCTTTATGAGCTATACCTGAAAGGGCTCCCTAGGGGTTTAGGGTTTAGGGTATAGGCTATACCCTAAACCCTAAACCCCTAGCGAGCCCTTCCAGGGATCCTCAAGTTGGCTACAGTCGGCCTGCAAATAACATGGTTAGTTCTCTAAATTCGGGCCCCTTTTTCGATACCCTAAATATTAGGTGCCGTACTATATCAGGGACCCAAAAAGGGACCATAATTTTGACAACCGCCCATATAGGTTCTGGCAAAAAACCGCGGAACTTGTTGCATGAGGGTTTAGCTAAGGCTTGCCTCATCCCATGACTAGGGCCTCTTTGGATCCATCTTCGAAGCTATGTCTTTCAAAAGATACCCATGCTTGTTTAGAACAACTCCTGTAGGCTATAGGCTCACAGGAATCACACGAACTTCCTGGTGGTCGTGATTGAACAGCATTGAGAAGAAGTCCTAACATGAGCCGCCATAATGGTTTATGCGACAGTGTGCTATTATTCAAATCCCCTTGACACTCCTGTAACCCGAACCCTCCACTGCACCTCTTGCAAAACTGAAGGCTACAGGGCTTGCAAGGCTTGGGCTTCAGCCTCACCCCGGCACTCACACCTTAAACACATGGCCGTAGCAGAACCACTCCGACGACCACCACTACCACTACCACTACCACTACCACTGCCACGGCCACGGCCACGGCACGGCCACGGCCACGGCCACGGCCACGGCCACGGCCACTGCCACTACCACTACGACTACTACTACTACTACTACTACCACAACAACTACTACTACTACTACTACTACTACTACTACTACTACTACTACTGCTACTACTACTACTACTACTACTACTGCTCCTACTGCTACTACTGCTACTGCTACTAGTGCTACTACTCCTACTGCTACTACTAGTGCTACTGCTACTGCTACTACTGCTGCTACTACTACGACTACGACTACCGCCACTTCCACTTCTACTGCAAACCTGTTGCTGGGGTCATAGCACGTGAGTTCTTACTTCCTGCAACGGGCTTGTTGTTGCTTTTATCAAGGTAAGGAATACATTGACTCCATGGCGCCAAGTGTATACCTCTACCGTTCAGGCATTCGCACGCATCTTTCTTGGCAGTTGAGCTGCGCAGTCGGGTCGAAAATCTGCACCAGCTGAAAAGTTGGGAGATGTTCTGAGTCAAGGTTCCCTCCAAAGCACCGGTTTAGGGTTTAGGGTTTAGGCCAAGCAAAAGTCTTCAGAAAAGGGAACCTTAAACCGCAGACCCTAAACCCCAAAATCCTAGATCCCACGCCCGACAACCTGAACCTCAAAGCCCTGGTAGACACTGTAGAGTACAGAAGTTACGAAAAACATTTAAGGCAGGGCTTAAGGTTTAGGGAACAAGGGCCCCGTGGAATCACCAACTAGGAACTTGTAAACACCGTCGTGGCACGATGATCTCTTCGTTACAACTGCCATGTCTACAACATGTCCTCCAGCCAAGTCTGCTACCGATTCCTCCAGCGGAACGGAATGGATTGTCGGTGATGTCGGTGCTTCCTTCAACTTCTGAAGACTTGCAGAGATGCGAAGTTACAAAGCAGCAGTGTCTGTACATGAACTTGAGTGTTAACCCGCGAGTCATAACATTGAGCCCTCTTAACTCGGGGGTTCTGAAGTTTTCAAGAAACCTGCAATGAAACCCAATAAACAAAGACCCACAACACACCACACCACGCTCACAAACTACCAAGTGGGGAACCCTGGTCTGGAACACCCCCCTGTCCCAGAGCCGTCCTCAGACTGCTTTCGCGGCGAGGGGCTTCGAAATGTAGAGAGACAGGGTTCCCAGTAGGTTTAGGGTTTAGGGTTTAGGGCTTAGGAGTGTAGGGGTTTGAGGTAAGGTTTAAGGGTTTAAGGCTTTAGGCTTCGGTGTTGTTCCCAGAGACGCATGCTTGTAAACGTGATAGACGACATGCATCCCCACAACCAATGTAAGCTGTTATTGCTGTTTCGCCTTGTGTAGGATCAGGCTCTAGAGGTTTGTTCATACTTGCCATGAGTTTCTGGAAGGGTCTCGCGTTCGGGACTTCGGACACTTCCAGGTTGCAGCCAAACGGCAGTCACACTTGAAGGCAGAAGGCCTTGGTTTTGGGTGGTGTAGCGCCTAAGGTTTGGGGTTTAGCGTTTAAGGCTTATGGTATAGGGCTTAAGGCTTTGTCTGTAGGGTCTATGGTGGGTTCCCAGCAAAGCAACCCTTCGGCAGTATCCCTCTCGGAGCAGTGGCTGAAGCTCAGACGGTCTTCTGGAAGCTTCGCTCCAACCTTAGATGACTGCCACATTGACACACACACACACACACATGCGCGTGTTCACACACACATATACATATATACACATATATATATATAAACTGACAAATATTCATATTTGTATATATGAATATGTGTGTAAACTGTATATGAATATATATCTATATATGTATGTACATGTATACACATGCATACTTTTTTTGTGGTTATCCGCTTATCCGTTGATGACATTGTATGCTTCAGCACATACAACATACATGTGCTTTACAGCACGAGATGAACAAATGCAGTCATAGATAAACAAATAGACGAAGACACTGGTAACTCATCAAACACTGAGCAAATGCAGTAGTGAAAGACGTGAATATGTATCTACAGTACATAGGTTAGAAAGAGAGAGAGAGAGAGAGAGAGAGAGAGAGAGAGAGAGAGAGAGAGCGAGAGAGAGAGAGAGAGATAAAGCGAGGAAACCATGTAGGTGTGTTGCAGGTTGGCATGGTAGCCAACCAGAACAGAGGCTTCCACGCATAGGAACAAGGTTTTGGGGGGCTGACACA
Organism: Symbiodinium sp. CCMP2592; assembly: GCA_905221615.1. NCBI lineage: Eukaryota > Dinophyceae > Suessiales > Symbiodiniaceae > Symbiodinium > Symbiodinium sp. CCMP2592. Next base: position 67,324 of record CAJNDT010002813.1, read on the forward strand.
TATCAGAGACCTACTCTGACCCGGGTTTAGAGTTTCTATACCGAACTTAGAACTCTAGCACAATTTATAATTTTAGCTGTTTCTTAGGGATTAGAATAACCAAAAAATAACAAATATTTCTAAGTACTCCTAAGGTTTGGGGTTTAGCCTCAGGGCTCAGGCCCTATGATGGACCACAGGGGGGCAGCTTTGTGCCTGCCAGACCTCAAATCCATTCCTGGGTGGTTGTCGAAATTGTGGTCCCTTTTTGGGCACCCTAAATATTAGGTGCCGTATTATAATAAGGACCCCAAAAGAGACCCTAATTTTGGCAACCATCCTCCTAAACGTGTCCGTATATCCTGGCAAGAGTCGTGCTGCAAGAACCCCTATGCACTTCTGTATTGAACCTTGGGTTTTAAGTAGTATACCCGTAGTCCCCTGTGATTTCCCCTCGCTTGCATCAGCCATTTAACAAAAGCCTCGTTGGATCCGAAAATCTGTCGTGAACAACAGTAGAAACATTGAAGAACCTGTTCGTAAAGCAAAACAGAAACCATACATCCCAAAACTCCTAACCCCCACAAACGGCACAATAGCATGTCGTAACTCAGACCTGCTTGGAGGAACATGGGAAATAGCAAGTACTTAATTGGGGTTTTAATTGAAACTAAGCAAGGTTACCTTATTTATAACCCCAGTTACCTCGCTCCATGAACCTTTCAGTAGCCCAGTCTAAACTCAAAACACTTAAAAGAACCGTTAAGAGGAACCCGAACGTGGAACCCTATAGTAAACCCGAAACCCTGCTAAGAAACTCTTGGGAACGTTTGAAGCTTTAGGAAAACTTTTAAAAGCGCTGGTCAAGCTACGGTTTAGGGTATTGGGGTTTAGGCTTAAGGTTTCGGGGTTTAGGCTTAGCCGTTAGGGATTCACGGAAGCTCAACCAAGACCTGACAAAGCTCACTGCAGAAATTAGTTGAAACCCTGAAGACTCCATTCGTAGCCGTGGCCCTTAACCCTAAACCCTCTTAGCCCTACTGCAAGCCCTGGACCCCCTGAACCCTCATACATCGAAAACACGCTGGGAAACAGTCTCCGCAAGCCCACAATCCTGAGGCCCGAAACCCTAGGCAATATAGAAGCCTTGAGGATTAGGATAGTGTATGGGGTAGATGGTGCCATAACTATAGTGAGGAAGCCTCTGGAGTATGACTAATCGTCCAGGCTCCTACATCTCACTGCAAGCCCCTGTAAAATACCGGAAGAAAACACTAACCCTAAACCCTAAACCCTAAACCCTAAACCCCAAAACCCTAAACCCTAAACCCTAAACCCAAAAGCCGCTGTAACACCACCAGACTCTGAGGGTCCATGTGCCCGTATGGATACTTCTCCAAACTAGGGTCCCTTTTAGGCTCCTTTTTCTGAGGGTGCTGCCTTCTTTTGGGTTTATGTAGTTTAGAGCCAAAGCATGTACTATATGTGTACATGGACACTTACGGATATAGAACTCTCAGAACACCTCGATAGATCCATTTTAAGGACCCTGCATTACAAGCCAGCATAACACTCATGATACTAAACCCTTTTAGTAAGCCACGAGGTACCAGCGGCCGGGGAACTCTTGCAGCTTCTCTCGCTCTTCTTGGACGGCCATGAGGCGCACGGGCCTTTCGATTAAATTCTAAGGATCAGGTTCTTCGGAACTAGGGCTTTAGGGCTTAGGGTGTAGGAGTTCAGGGTTTCGGGCATGCAGTTTGGGGTTTGATAGTGTTCGGTGAAAAATTAACCTCTAAACCTTAAACCACAACTCATGATCTAGTTTTGCCTTCAGAGACTCCTGTCTGGCAGTTTGAAGTTTAGGGTTTAGGGTTTAGGGTACCTGGAGGGTCATGCCCCTCCCCTCTTATGTCTCGGGTACCGAGTTTTATGCTGAGGAACTGTTTTATAGGAAAGTAGGTAGTGCCCTGAAACTATAGGTAGGGTTGAGGGATTGCTTCATGGAGGCAGGTCACAAACCTAAACCCTAAACCCTAAACCCTTAAACCCTAAACCCTAAACCCTAAACATAGGATCGAGATACGCAGGGTCGGCCTGTTTGGTGGGTCCGAAAGGGTGGTTCCCAGGGTCTCCCGTAGATCTGGCCGGACCCTTTCGGACCCACCCATTCGGACCCTGCTGGTAGTCATTGAGTCTGCGTCGGGCTCGGCTTGAATTTGGGTATGGCTCAACATAGTTTTCATGATATTCAGCATGGTTTCCGCATATATTTTTCCAGCACCCACGCAGAAGTTCACAGAAGTAGCAGGCAGCGGGCCTCGGGACAAGGCGCACACTCAAGCTTCCCAGGCCGTGGTTGTTTGCTCGGGTTCCTACCTAAGTTCGCGGGGCCTGCGCAAAAGCATCCAGAAACTCAAAATCCAGAATCCTTGGAAGAGCCCCTGAACCCACAAACCCCGAAACCCAGAAATTATTAACCCTTATGTCGCTTATGTCCCGCAGTAACCCAAAACCCCAAACGCAGAAACCCTAAACCCAGAAAGCCCTTGAACCCAGATACCCACCAAGCCCCCAAACGCAGAAGCATTGTACACACGCCTGAACTCAGAAACTGAAAACCCAAAACCACTGAACAGAGGAACCGGTGAACGCAGAAACCCTACACCCAGAATCCCAGAAACCCTGAGCCCATATCCCAGAAACCCTAAACCCAGAATCCCAGAAACCCTGAGCCCATAGCCCAGAAACCCTAAACCCAGAAACCCAAAACCTTGTGCTCCAAACCCTTGAACTCAGAAGCTAACAACCAAGAACACCTAAACCCAGAAGTTCTTAACCCCCAAATCTGCGAGTAAGCCCAGAAACCCTGCACGCAGAAACCCTAAACCCAGAAAACTCCTGAAGCCAGAAATGCAGAACCCAGAAACCGCAAACCCCGGAAGCCGCAGACATCATAACCTGAAACCCAAAATCACCGAACCGAGAACCGCTGAACCCAGAAACCGCAAACACCCAAACACAGAAACCCTGTAGAACCCAGAATCCCTAAGCCCTTAAACCAAAACCTTAAACCCCTGGACGCTGCACCGAAGCACAATAGCGGCTTGAAGCAAGTCACATGTCGTGCTCGAATCGAGTGGCCGACATGCCGACGCCACAGGGGCGACGCCGGGCGTCGCAACAGGAATCCACCGAGCGGCGCCCGGCGTCGCCCCTGTGGCGTCGGCATGTCGGCCACTCGATTCGAGCACGACATGTGACTTGCTTCAAGCCGCTATTGTGCTTCGGTGCATCGTCCAGGGGTTTAAGGTTTTGGTTTAAGGGCTTAGGGATTCTGGGTTCTACAGGGTTTCTGTGTTTGAGTGTTTGCGGTTTCTGGGTTCAGCGGTTCTCGGTTCGGTGATTTTGGGTTTCAGGTTATGATGTCTGCGGCTTCCGGGGTTTGCGGTTTCTGGGTTCTGCATTTCTGGCTTCAGGAGTTTTCTGGGTTTAGGGTTTCTGCGTGCAGGGTTTCTGGGCTTACTCGCAGATTTGGGGGTTCAGAACTTCTGGGTTTAGGTGTTCTGGGTTGTTAGCTTCTGAGTTCAAGGGTTTGGAGTACAAGGTTTTGGGTTTCTGGGTTTTGACACTCACACTCGGGCAAGCCTGGCGAGGTCTGTAGCGATTAAGGACGAACATACAGGATCAACTTCAAGCCGATTTCACTTGAAGCCAGGCTGTTCATGCCAGGGTTTCTGGGCTATGGGCTCAGGGTTTCTGGGATCTGGGTTTAAGGTTTCTGGGATATGGGCTCAGGGTTTCTGGGATTCTGGGTTTAGGGTTTCTGGGTTCAGCGGTTCCTCTGTTCAGTGGTTTTGGGTTTTCAGTTTCTGAGTTCAGGCGCTTGGGTACAATGCTTCTGCGTTTGGGGGCTTGGTGGGTATCTGGGTTCAAGGGCTTTCTGGGTTTAGGGTTTCTGCGCTTGGGGTTTTGGGTTACTGCGGGACATAAGCGACATAAGGGTTAAGAATTTCTGGGTTTAGGGGTTTGTGGGTTCAGGGGCTCTTCCAAGGATTCTGGATTTTGAGGTTTTTGGATGTCTCTGGATTTTGGTGTATAGGTTTCAGGGTTTAGGTTTTCAGGGTAAATGTTTTGTACCACTCGCCAGCACACCTATTCTCTCATATTCTATGACCCCCATACAAGGCACTCCGGGGGTCTACAAGGTATTTCAATGCCTAGTGCCCCCCCCCCCCGTCAGCCACCCCCCAAAAGGCATTCTTTCGGTGCGGTGATACCGCAGGACTACCGCAGGCAAGTTAAATCTGGTTTTAACTGGCTTGCTTTTCTAATATCTGAGGTAGGGTCCGAATGGGTCGGGCGACCCTTTCGGACCCTGTTCCCAAGGGTACCCAGGGCCACCCTTCCGGACCCTGGATAAATCGAGGGTATCCCTAAACCCTAAACCCTAAACCCAAGGCTTAGCTGTCCAGTACCAGTCCGAAAAAGTCAAGGCTACCTTCTCTACTACTAAGGAAGGGTTTAGGGTTTAGGGTTTAGGGTTTAGGATTAGGCTTCACCGCGTTTATAACAGAGTGTATCATCAGTTTCTCTATCGCGCGTAGAAGTGCCGTGTCTCATAGCTTCTGTCTAACGTGGCTTCTGGCTTCAGGCTGTTTAAGCGTTTAGCGTTTCTTCAGGGTAGTTTAGGATTCTCGATTCAATTTTGGAGGTTGCGGGCTTGCCAACGTCACAAAGATCATAATGCTTGGTGATTCTTGCGAAACACGGCACACTTAGTCGTACAAATACTACAGACCGAATGAAGAGTAGGCAGCATGCATGTTGTACGAACACATAAGCAGCAAGGTCTTATTACACAGGCAAGGCGAGTGATGAGGTATGCAAAAGACAAGCACCTGAAGCACACACACCTGCAGACAAATGATAAAGATGTGTATATGTACCCTTTCGGCATCATGTGGAAACACAAAAGCAACCTTTTGAGGGAACCCTAAACCCTTATGGCACACTGGAAGCAGTACCTCTATAGCTCTCTCTCTCTCTCTACAATATGGTTTCCTTATTATGGTGATTTAAACAAAGAAGCAAGGTCTTCATTTTTCTCTCTCTCTCTCTCTCTCTCGCTCTCGGGGCTTCTCTCCGTCTCTCAGTCTGTCCGTCTCGTATCTCGTTGTCTTCATGTCAGCATATGTTTACATGTGACTATATATCTGAGCGCGCACTCTTATTTACATTTACGTGTGTATTTCTGCGTTTATATGTCATATATGTATTTGTATGTACATAGACACAAACACGCATATTCATGTATATTCTATCTCCGTCTGTATGTGTGCGCCTGTTCCTGCGTTCTCTACATCTCTTGTCAGTTTACAGGTAGTGAAACCAGCATACATGCACACGTACATGCAAACATATATATATATATATATATATATATATATATATATATATGTGAGTACATGCATGCATACTTGCACAATTACATACGTGTAGGCGGCCGTGCAGACAGACTGAGAGACACGCCGTGTCCATTGATACAGACAGACCGACATAATGCATACATAATCACTTTGAAACTCTGTCCACTTCGTGCAACTGTCTTGGAAGTCCTTTGTCTACTGACGTGACGGCTTTCAGCTTGGCACACGGCTCTTGCAGATTGCCGTCCAGGACCACCTGAAAGAAGACGGCCCCAAGTTCGCAAAACATTGGGTTTAGGGTACGGTCTAAATACGTATTTAACGTTTCGTCTAAGCTAATTACAGCCTCAAACTTGAACTTCGACCCAGCCAGGGTTAGTCCGCGATGTTATTGCCTAAAGCCTAAACCCTAAACCCGGGTTGTCGGGGGCTTCGGAGGATCGCAAACACTCCAGCACCACGCACGTTTGAAGAATGAGTTGGGATTTGGGGACCTTGGGGATATAGACCCACCCAATAAAGTCCTGCTGAAGAGTACTACCCAGGAAGAACGTAGGTTCTGCAACGCCCCAAACATTAATTGGGATCCTTATAAAGAGCCCTAATGAAGACCCAAGGTCTCTTCGTAGAGGAGCCTGGCACAATTAAGGTAAACTCCTCAAGTGAGTGGTTTTGGAGTCTCTGGCAGAATCCGACACTTCAAGACGGCTCCTGCTACTGCTCCTGCTCCTGGTACAGCTACTGCTGCTGCTGCTGCTGCTGCTATTGCTACTGCTACTGCGACTGCCCCTACCACTACTACTACTACTACTACCACCACTACTACTACTACCAGTACCAGTACCAGTACCACTACCACTACCACTGCTACTACTACTACTACTACTACTACTACTACTAGTACTACTACTACTACTACTACTACTACTACTACTACTACTACTACTACTACTACTACTACTACTACCAGGTTCAGGACCACTAATGCTGCAGCCAATACTCATCAAAATCGCGATCATCACTGCTAGCGAACATGTTCACAATAGCTAACATACCAACCACAAACATCACGTGCACTCGACTGCAAGAACCTTGCGGCCGAGCCACAACAAATCCTAAATCCTCAGCCCAGATCGTGTGGTACAAGCCCAGAGGAGTTGCCATACCCACGCAAGCCCTCAAAATGCCTATCAACACGCCCAAGAAATTTCAACCGTCGAAACCTGCGTCAACAGCCGAGACGATTCACACCCGAAAAAAAAGCACTGCGAAAGCCCCGAGAATCGAAGAACCGCAAACCTTAAACCCTAAGCCTCCCTTGGGGCTCCCGCAGAGAGCGGGAAGTTCTGGTTCAATCGGTGATCCGTCACACGATTCCTCGGCTCCCGCAGGCTCTTCGGAGTTCTACTTGGAGGGGCCGGGGACTTAGTAAATCGTTTATAAGTCGGGTTATAATTGGGGTAACTCCATTTAAGGTACTTATAACTCTACTTATAACCTACTTACCAAGTCCCCTGCCCTTCCAAGTAGACGGTTTAGGGTTGAGGGCCATTCGGGCCTTGAGGGTTTTTGGAAATTGCGGCAGGACAGGGCCTCGGGGTTTGCAGAGAATGGTTTAGGGTTCAGAGGCTTTTGCGAGCTTGGGCTTCAACCCGGGGGAGGGGGGGTTTAGTTTTTGACGAGTCTTCGAGCTTGAAAGGTTTAGGCTTTTGGGGCTGTTCCTGTTTGAGCTTCCGCAAAATCATCCCGGCAGTTTGCTGGGCCGGAAGTCTCTGAGCACCAGGTTTGTAAGGCTTGATAACATGATTGATAATGTCGGGGCCTTAGCAGGAACCAAATGACATGATTGCTGATGGTCACGAGCCCTCCGTTCAAATTCAACCCTACTTTAAAAAAACTCTCCGAACCCTACTGAACAATTTGACACTCCAAGCTGGGCCCCGGGCTCTTTGTAGTTGTAACTCCGGCTCTTTTCACTCCGGCTGCCGGTGCCTTGAACGCTCAGGGCTTAGGGATAAGGTTTACTGTTTAGGGCTAAGGCTAGGGTTTAGGCTGAGGGCTTTGGGGCTTAGACAAACCTGACCTTACGGTGTAGGCTTTCGGCACAGGAGTGTGGATCCTAATTACCGAATAAACCTCTAGACAGCAGGGTTAAGGGTTGTAGGGATCCCTATGACATGGACTGCAATTTCTGACCAGCCCCTGCGTAATTAGGTGCCCCGCCAATCTGCGACGAACGCAGCGCTGCTTCCTCCTGTTGTGCTGCCTGCAATCTGCAGTGCTATATGCGCATGACGGATGCTGGTGATAGGTTGAGGCTTGCCTTAACTACCTTGAGCATTAGGATGTGGGCACATGGGGTTTAGAGCTCAGGAGTACATAATTGTCCAGGGTTTGAGGACCAGGACGGAGAACTTGAGCTTTGAGGTTGAAGGCGTAGTTCGAAATAGAAACTCCTCAGATCGTCAATGGTTAATTTAGGGTGCAGGGCTCGATGTAGATCCCTGAATTGAATAAGACCCTCCTCTTTGGTCAGAACGGTAAGGTTATAGCTGATAGGGGAGTTTCCGAAAATTTGGGGTACCTTATTTTGGGGTGCTTATCATAAGGATCCTATTACTTAGGGTGCTATATCAGGGTCCCCATATTCGGAACCTCCCATAACAGGGAGCTTCATGGTTCCAAGGCTTACTGAATTCACACAAGGGCCTTGCTTTCCTTGGCCGTAGGATCCTTGGGGGCTCCGTGCTTAAGCATCTTCATGGCATTCTTACCGGCACAGAGCTGAGCCACGGTCTTCTGAGACGCACGATGGAGCACGTCTAGGAGCTGGTCACCAGAGTCTCGAGTATAGACCTCTCTTCCGTCAGCATTTTCGTAGTCGGTCCCCATACCGAGAACTTTGAGTGTGCCTCGTAAGTGGCCATGTATCGATGCACGTACTGCTCCAAATGGATGGCGTGTGCACTCGATGGGCACAGAAAGAGAATAGGTGTATAGTGGAGGTTGCGACCCGGTAGCGCTGCAGGCGAGTGAGGACGGAGAGTTGTCCGGTGTCCGTTGCGTCCAAGGAGGCTTTGCCGACCTTGCAGCACTGCGCAAAGATGAGTTAGTGCACGAGGCCCACCTCGACTGCATCGGTGAACTGGAGCTCCTGCAGGACAGAGCGAGTGATGTCCTTGTAAAAACGGCGCATACTGGGCGTCTTGTAACAGAAGAGTTCTTGGAAGTACTTCTCAACCGCGCTCCACAGATAGCAAGACCGCGTTCGCGAGTCGTTTTTGGCCATCGCACTCTGGAGTCGGCTTTGAAAGCTCAGGCGGTCTTGCTTCGGCACACCCAGAGGCCAGAAGGGGAAGAGCGTATTCGGGTAGCCTTAGGCTAGGATGCCCAGTAACCTACGAATAAAAAGGGCTCCCTTTTTTTGGTATTGGGTAACTTTATAAGGAGCCTAGGACTACAAAAAGGGAATACGGGTACTACTGGGCATCCTAGAAGGGCATCTATCGATCAGGGCTATACCTAGACGCTCATACCCTAATTACCCCTTTTTTAGGGTGCTTCGTTCTTGAGTTAGGATCAGTTATGTAATTAGAAAAGCAGGTATCCTAAAAACGGGGGTAGGGTATGAGACTCTAGGTAGACACTAGCTCAGTACACCGGTGGAAGTAGACAGCGTTCTGCGGATAGACAGGGCGTCCCTGCAATAAGCGTGCTGATTGTTGCCGCTCCGATGAACACTCCATAAAACTAACGCTAAACCCCTCACCCTCACCCAACCCCAACCCTTGAAAGGACCCTTAAATCCCAACAGCAACCCCTTGCTGAACCCTGACAGAAAGCCCCCAAAGCCCCCAAAACCCTAAAACCTAAACCCTAAACCCTTTAAAAGAACCCCAACTACAAGATCCCAAAAACCCGAAAGCCTCGGCTTCGATGCTTTGGAGCTTCGAGACGATAAGCTTCCTTGTTTTGTTTTTTTCGGGTGATCTTTTTTTGGAATAGGGTTTCGGAGCCCGTTATACTAAATTAATATAAAATCGGAGCCCGTTACACTACAAATTATGTTAAAAGGAAACCCACTCAAAAAACAGCACAGGTCACTATTTGGGTCCCTATACACCACATGCATCTGCCACGGTTTAGGGCTTTAGGGTTTCATGGATGTGTTTCGAGAACAGTTTTCCGCGGGCTTCAGGACAGACTTGCATATCGTTTCCGGGACCAAAGAAAAGCGCTGACGCCAGGGTTAGCGGAATCGTGTCTTGATGTTTTGGGAGTTTCTTTAATACAGTAAAATCACTCCAAACATGATGCAAAGCAACCATTTGTTGAAATGCAAGTAGATGTAAATTCAGGAAAACTACTGGCCCGCAATCAACCAATAGCTTCTGCACTAGAATCTAGACAAAAAGGAGCCTAAAACCCTAATCGTACTAGAGCCTGTTCAGAAGCCTATCAAGCCGCTCAAACCCGAGTCGTCTGCAACTTCTCAGACCCTATTTACTTGGGTTGGGGGAGTCGGGGCTTATTGGGTTTCAGTGCTTTCATATAGGGGCCTTAATAATTGAAATGGGTTTTTGGGACCCATTATACTATAACTATAATGAGGAACCGCCCAAAATAGTATTAGTAATTATGTAGGCCAGTACATAAGGGTTGTGGGCTTGGGGTTTAGGGTTGTGGGGTTCCAAGCTTGTTTAAGGTTCAAGGTCCATGCGACGGGATGCTTTGGTGTCTTGCAGCAACGTATGTGCAACCCGAAACCCTTTGCTGCAGTAATCTTTAGTTGCTACTATAGCGGCCTGATGCTGCGATTTGAGCACTGCCTGACACTCCAATCAACACCCCAAACCAGGGGTTCTCTAAGGGATCCTATGCGGGGCCTTTAAAGGGATCTACAAGGGTTCAGTTAAAGGGGTCTCTAAATGCTGTAATGGTGGCAGGGCTCGGCTCCGAAATAAATGCAAAACTGAGCACGGGAATGCTCCATGCTCCTAGAGACTCCAATATCCCTTAATTGAAGAATATACCCCTAAGGGTTCCTGAAAGGGCTCCTTAAAGATATCCATAAGGATTCTAGAAGGGAGTTTACAACAAAAACGATACTTTAAATTTTGTAGGAACCCTCGCATGGTTCAAGGTGTATTCCTTCCTTAAGGGATATTGGAGTCTGTAGGTTGTGGCTGGGATCCAGGCACAGCAATCTGCCTGTTCTGCAGCTGAGACCTGTGCTTTGGACCAACGTTCAAGCGAGGCGGCTGAGATCCCAGATCCTGCATGACCCTGCAAACCTCAGTTCCCAAATCCCAATTCCGGATCAGTTAGCCTCAGCCCTCGACCTTCAGACAATAATACTGCGCAAACCATGATTTTAGTGACTGCTGCCTCTGCGGCACCTGCTGCTACTGTTGCTGCAGGACCTGACGAGGAGTATGCTCCATGACAAGCCAAGGCAATGCTAACATGGTTAACATTCGTTAACCACCAGAATGACAAGAAACCTATCGAATAGCAGCTAACACTAGTAGTCACTACACATTGGTGGGAGTGTTTTTCCCTGAACCCTAAACCGTCAACCGCTAGTGCCGAGGGTTTAGGGCTTTGAGGCCCCGGTTCAATCGCGCCTCTCTTGGGTGACGAAGAAATGAATGCCGGTGGGTTCGTGCGTGGCCTCAGGGGCTGCTGCTTGGGTCAGTGTTTCCTTGGAGTTCATGGGGCTTAGTAACTAGAGTTTGAGAAGTTATAAACAAGGTAACTGGACTTATGATTGTTTCTGGCCCCGATCAAGGTAGCTATAAGTTATAACTTATAAGGTCTAGGCCGGCCTCGTGCACTGTCGTCAGTTGCTTTGGAACGTGGACCATTCTCATGTTAGCCCGACCAACAAAACCATCATAATCATCTTCTTCTTCTGGGTGATGACGATGGTGAGGATGGTCACCAGGACCATCATCATTATCATGAACAAACTGCACACGCTTCACACTACTTCCGATAGGTCATGACCATGTGGGTGTCCCAGGCGAGCAACCTACCCGTGGAACGCATTCATATTATCATAGGCGTCCTCAACACTGTACGGCATGTTATGATAGTTGGGGGGTGTTGAAGTCTCGGGGCTTCCCTGCGCGTGCTTCTCCAAGCCCCAAACCTACCCAACCTACCCGGAACCTTAAAACCCACAAAATAGTACTGGTAGGTTCTGGGCCCTTTATATTGGGTCCTAGCCCTGAGGTGCAGTAGATTTCCGGATCCACGAGCCGAGACCTCGGGCTATTAGGCTATGGGTTGCAGCTGTAGGGCTGCAAAGGGCTACTGTATCGGGCTTGGGTACATCAAAGCTTGCCAGAAGTCACCGAATATCGAGGCCTCACTAACTAGAACAGGGCTTTGGTGGCATACTAGAGTAAAATCACACAATAAGGAACCCTATCACTAAGGAATAGTATTCGTAATTCTATAGGTTTTCCGTATCACCCTAAAGAACCCTTACTGTAGCCCGTAAGCGAACCGATTGAAGGGGCACCCCCTCGGCATAGTTGTATAATGCAAAAAATCCCCGACCCAAGATCGGACCCTAGCTTCCGAAATGCACTCCTTGCCACAACTTTCATAGGGATCCTTAGGGGTGTAGGGAGAGGGGGGTTAGGGGGCCTTAAGGCCCATAATAAGGACTAATAAGGCCTATTTAAGGAAATATAGTCCCCTACACCCCTCCCCCCTACACCCCCAAGGATCCCTATGAAACTTAGGCCGAGGGGTTTAGGGTTCAGGGTTTCCAAGCGGCAAGGGCTCAGGGTTTTTTGTAGGGTCACGGACTTCGGGTGTAGGGTCCCGCAAAACCCTACACCCCCAATTCTGAGCCCTAAATCCCTCAAACCCTTATTAACTTAAGCTGGACATTGAAGTACACACGGGGAAGCACGTAGAGACTTTCATATTGGTTCCTTTAAGGCACCAGTCAGCAACAGAAAAGTATACACATAGCCCTAAACCCTAAACCCTAAAACCCTAAACGTTAAAACCCTAAACCCTAAAGCTCTAAACCCTAAAGCCTAAACCCTAAACCCTAATAGTATGGTACTCCAGAACCCAGTAAATCAGCCCTAAACCCTAACCACCCCCGAACAGGAACTGGCTTTTGTCTGATCAAAAATTAACTCCTAAACCATAAACCCCTAACCCCTTAACCCATAAACCCATAAACCCCCAAACCCTCTGAACCCCTAAATCCTAAACCCCTAAATCCCAGATAAGCGGCATGCACAGCCGTCTCCACCTGACCAGAGAGGCTCGAATCAGGGTCAGAGGGATGATTCGGGTTTAGAGTTTAGGGATTTAGGGTTTAGGATTTCGGGCCCAGGGTTAGGTTTTGCAAGACAAAGCTAGGGGCCTCAAGGAAAATGCTAGTATGGTTGAGGTTGAGGTCCAAGGACGTCTAGGATAGTTCATGACATCCAGGGTGCCCAGTAACCTAGGAATAAAAAGGGCTCCCTTTTTGCTATTAGGTAACTTTATAAGGAATGTAGGACTACAAAAAGGGAATAAGGGTACTACTGGGCATCCTAGACAGCGGTTCTGCAAGAACGGGCCGAAACCGTAGCAACGCGGGCACGAAACGGAGCAGCACCACCCTGCGCTCAGGAGAGCAACTGAAAATTGGAAGCCTTAAGCTGTAAATTTGAGAGCAGAACGGTGATACCCCGAACACTTGACTTGGGGTTCCCATGGCCTTCCGAAAAAGATGTTTAAAAGACCCTTCCGAAAATCGGGGACCCTAATATAGCACCCTGAATAATAGTAAGATCCTTATTTTAAAGGCCCCAAAGCAAGGTACCCCTAACATGAGGGGCTCCTGTTGCTTCTGTATTCGGGCCCCAGTCAAAGCTGCATAGAGCGCAGACTCGCCAAACCTACCTGTACATGAATATACATGTACAAGTACATATAGACATACATACAAACAGGGGTGTGTGTGTATATATATATATAACTTTACCTATGTTTGGGTCCGTATATATATATATATATGTATGTATATATACTTCTCTTTTGAAGTATCTCTCTCTCACTCTAATCTCTGTCTCACTCTACCTATCTACATACACCCCGACGCGCCTTGTTCACGTTCTGACCACCCTTGCCGCCCGAGCGACAATATTGAAACTTGATCTCCTTGAGGACCTTCTCCCTGAGATGGGCTACTATAGGGGCCGTAATATTTAAAATTGGGGTTTTGGGACCCATTATACTATAGTTATCATAAGGAAATCCCCCAAAATAGTATAGGTCATTTTTGAGGCCCCTATACTAGGCTACGGCTCTTGGAGTTTTAACCCTGCGCCCTAAACCCCTAAATCGCTAAGCCATGGCAAGTCCCCTAAGCCTGAAACCCCAACCCGTACATTTAGGGTTTAGGGTTTAGGGTTTAGGGTCTAGCTTAGGGTTCGGGGTGATAAACACCGGCCCCCCGACACTTTGAAGCTACAGCACTGTACTGCTAGGTCCTCAGTTCACGCGGCCCCTACTAAAGACCTAAGAGAAGCGTGCGAGCGTGCAGTGGTGCAGGGCTCAGGGTTTCGGGCATCAAATTTGCAGATATATTTCTGAACTCCTTCACACCGAGGATGTTACGCCGCCGTGGGATGCACCGGGGGGGCGGGGCTCGACTTACGGACTAGACCGAGCCTAAACTTTAAGCCCTCAAGTTTATAGGATTTACGGGTCTAAACCCCCTAAGCCCTGAAACTCTAAACCCCCTAGAGGCCTAAAAGTTGGAAACCCAATAGCCTCAATCCTTAAGCGGTAATGTATAGGGAATCCCAGCACTATTTGGCCTTAGTCCGGTTTCCAACTTTATGGGGTTTACTGAGGTCCCTAGACCCTAAACCCTAAACCTGAAGTTCCCTTTAAAGGAACCCTCATAGATCCCTGTAAAGGGAACCACCCGAAACCCCCAAAACCCGAAGTCTGAGATCCTGGCTCATCCACAGAATTTGTTTCTTCGACCTGGCTCGACCGGGGTAGAGGGGGCGTCCGGTTCATAGGGCCCCACAAAAGCACATAAGCAAAACTAAGGATAGGGATACCCATATAAACCCCTGAAAAGGAATCCCAGTAAGGCAGGGATATCTATATAAAATGCTTTTGCTTATGTCCTTTTGGGGTCCCTAAGTTCAGGGGTTCGGGGCTATCATGGTTCGATGATGCAGCGCTTGGGAAGATTCTACTTCGGAAACATAGGGAAGACTGGTGGTCCAAGTTTCAGCTTCTTTGCGGCACCATCGTAGCTAGAATAGGGTTTGGGGTATATCATGGAAGCCATAACTAGGAATGCTAAGGAACATTTCTGGTGATGACTTAGGTGTGAATTGTGTCGAGCCCTCCAGAAGCGTAGGGTTTGAAAGCTGCTAGGAACCGATCCTACTTGGAGGGGCAGGAGATTTAGTAAGTCGTTTTTAAGTTGGGTTATAATTGGGGTAACTCCATTAAGGGTACTTAACTTATAACCTACTTACTAAGTCCCCTGCCCCTCCAAGTAGTTGCGAATTTCTCCACCCCGGAGCTCCCATGTAGGGGCTGAGGGTTTGCTCAGGGGCTGAATGCCCTCAAGCTTGAACCTGGAATCCCCAGCTCCCCCAATGCAAAAAATGCCGAACATCCAGGCTCCTACTGGATTTGAGAATATGCCATCCGTGCTTGGAGGTTCATGTTATGAGTGGGGTTTTAACTAGCCCCGAAAAGGTGAACCTTTTCAACTATGGTAGGGTTATATAGACCCCAAAAGGTTAAAGGTTGCCTACTCGGCTACTAAGTTTAAGGCTTCCGCGCTGGGCACAAGATTGTCCTGACTATGCGTACAAGAAAACTGCTGAAATGACTAGGCTTTGCTCTGAGCCTTCAACCGACCAGTAGACAAGCCGCAAAACCTAACCTGATCACACATGTTAAACTAAGGGAGCACAAACTTTCCAAACATAAGGGTCGCAGCATCGCAGCATGCAGGGTCTTAAGCCCTATACAGGTGTCCTCTGGTCCGGAAGGTAGGAGGGATCCTTATGCTTTTGTACTTTTGGGAAGCTTCATTCGTGTAGGCCCCCGATTCGACAAATCCCTCCTTCACCTCAACGAACCTTAACTAGGATACCCAGTAACCTAAGAATAAAAAGGCCTCTTCATAAGGAACCTATGACTACAAAAAGGGAATAAGGGTACTACTGGGCATCCTACGGTTGATGGTAGAAATCCTGCATGACCCATAATAAGGAATATACCATAATTCCCATAGTTTAGAGTCCTTAAGGTAATGCAAGATTTATATCATCAACAGTAGTTAAAGAAGGATCCGAAGCTTCTGGCCTTCCAAGAAAGGTGGCTTACTCATGAAAGGCCGACATTATCAAAGGCCTGAAGCACCCCACAGGAGGCTCAACGGGTTTCGGTAGACTCTTGTTCGGGTTCGGGTTCGGGTCGTTATTCCCATAGATAAACCTAAACCCTAAACCCCCAAACCCTAAACCCCTAAATCCTAAGAACCCCTATTACACGCTTTAAGCAGGAGTGCAAACACCCAGGAACATGCGCACAACTACAATACAAGCCCTGACCCACCAGCCCGGGGATGTGGGAGGTTATGAGCATCGGCTAAATGATGTGGCTCCATGACTATACTGAACTTAGAGCCCTAGCAAAAATTATGATTTTAGCTTTCTTACTGATTATAATAACCAAAAATTACAAAAGATTTCGAAGTACCCCGAAGATGATCTCAGCTTGGGTAACCTGGGTAACCTTGCTAGGAGTGGTGGGAGGGCTTTGCGGCAGGTGGCGACAAGTGCTCAGCAGCGGGGGCGACGCCAGCCCTGGGCGCGTCCTCGGCAGTTGGCGACGCGGAAGGTTGGACAGTGCCTGCTTCTGCTTCCTTTTTTTGTTGCATTTCTGCGCCGGTCGCCCTTGCTTGGGGCGGCCTTTCGCGGGCCCTTCGACTTGCCTCCTTTATGTGGCATTGGGGACATCGGTCATCGAGCTCTGGATACTTTCGCCGCCGGAAGATGGGTTCCGGGCCGCCTGGCACTGTTTTGGATCTGCAATCTAGCACCCGGACCCGGCCATGACCGTGGCTTGCGTCGATGCCTCTTCATGTGCGGTGGGCAGCATCCCTATGAAGGCCAATTGAAGTGGCCCAAGTGCCAGGTGCTGCTTCTGCTTCCACCCAGTGCGCTACTTCTCTCAGGAGTGTGGCAGAGGCCTCTGTTAAACACTAATATAAACCCTAGTCTTATCCTACCCCAGAGTTCAACTCTAGCCTCTGAAATTCTAGAAGCCTGAGCCATCATGCATAGTTGGAGGTTCATGGGGCTTGGTACGTACAGATATAAGTACCCGTTACTGGAGTTCTTTCATTATGAACACAGTTGAATTATGTTCGAAACCCTAACTACCAAGTCCCTTGAACCCTTAAGTAAGCCCTTAACCCTAAACCCTTGAAAGCAATCCAGCTACACAACCAGAAATAGTAGCCTTAAAAGGAACGTTTCCGAAAACAGGGGTATCCTAATATAGTACCCCAAATAGTGGTATCCTTATTATAAGGACCCCGAAAAACGGTACCCCTAATTTTCGGAAACCCGAAACCCTTATAGTAGCCCTTTAAAGGAACCCTTATACTACCCTTGTAGTCCCCCTTTGAAGGAACCCTAAGGTACCCCTAATTTTCGGAAACTCCCAAATCCTAGAACTCCCACATCTTGCAGCCTCGGGCATGATGGCCACCGTGGCTGTCGATGTGTGGACCTCTTCGGCTTCGGCTTCAGGGCTTCTAGGACATTTCAGCCTACTTGTCGGGTACTTGGAGGGTCGGGGGACCTAGTAAGTAGGTACTAAGTAGACTTATAAGTACCCTAACAGGGATCCTAATTGGGGTTATGTTACTTATAAGTCTATAAAAATAACTACTTACTAAGTCCCCCGACCCTCCAAGTATCATGGGGAACTAAAGGTTAACCTTTTTGGGTATGTAAGGATTATATACTAGTACCACCAAAATTCAGACCCAAAGTATACACTCACCAGTAGTCCCACGGATCCCTCACCAAAGCACGAATACCAGCCTTAGGGCAATCAATAATTGAAAACACTTGAAGGCCGAGCAGAATCGTTTGTTAAAGGAACCTATGATAGAGCCCCAATAAAGCACATAAGCAAAAACTAAGATAGGGACGTCCTATATACATCCACGTATACCCACTCTTCGGGGTCCCAAATATGAAGCCCTTAACCACCGAGCTTCCAACACGGCCGGCTCTTTCGGTTGACGGCACCCGCTGGACGCGATGCACGCCTGAGTCGGGAGTAGGATGCAGACCCTAAACCCTAAACCCCTAAAGCCTAAACTGTTCAGGGTTTAGGATGAACCTTGAATGCTGAAGAAGATATTTATATATTAGGGTTTAGGCCAGTTTAGGCTTCACAGTAACTGCCGCCTAGAGAAAGTGATGTAACTACAGGGACAGACTAGCACGAAGAAAACCAGTTCAAATTTCCCACCCAGGGCAGCTTATAATGGGACTTGAGGTAGGGACATCAAACATTGGAATATGGTTTTGGATAAAGGGGCTACGAGGAGACAGACAGCTTTTTTCAACGGATCCTCCACATAAAGCCTGAGACCTAAGAACCCATGCACTTGAATTATGGTGGCTACTCTGCACGATCCATGAACCATGAGTGTTCCAGGAGAATCAGAACAACCCACGAACCTGCCCGAGACCTTCCATAAAGTGGAATTGGTGAATCTCTCTCTCGCTACAAACATCCACGAACACATGTTCCCTAAAAACATCCTTAAACCCTAGACTAAACCCGACATACCCGACGTCCTAAACCCTAAACCCCCCCAACTCCAACCCCTAAACTTCCTTAAACCCGAAACCCCTAAACTCTAAACCCAACTTCCTATACCATACACTCTAAACGCTCTAAACCAAAAGCCCTTAATCTTACACTCTAAGCCCCTGACTCTAAGCCCTGCTCTGCCTGTAAGGCTTCAGGCCACAGTTGAATAGGACCCGCAATACTTGAATCCGGCAGTCGCGTAATCCTCTCTTGTTGTAGGGTTATGCTAAAGCACGAAGCGCTGAGTCTCACCAATCTCCGGTTAGTCCGAAGGTTGACCCTGCAAAAAAATTACAGTTTACAGATGTAATTAACAAGTGTCAGACATCAAGGCCTCCAAAATCTTACACCGAAGTAGGTGGTTGTCAAAATTGTAGTCCCTTTTTGGGTACCCTAACTATTGGGTACCGAACTATAATAGGGACCCAAAAAGGGACCATAATCTTGACAACTACCCAAGTGATAGCATTAACCTCACGGTTTATGTACATCAGCTCTAGACTGATCCCAAACCCCAAACCCTGAAACCTAAACCACTACATCTTAAACGGTCGTTTGAGGGCTTTTTGGGCCATGTGCTGCCCCTTCTGACAGACCCTAAACCCTAAACCCTAATTTGGGCGGATCTGGAGTTCGGGTCTCAGGGTTGTGGTTAAGCGTGTTTCAAAGGGGAAAAGGAGGGACCCTTAATGGGGACCCCTACCCTGTAATGGGTCATATAATGGGTATATAAAGGCTATAATTAATGGTATATACCTAGGGGTCCTTATTAAGGGTCCCTCCTTCTAACCTTGGAGTGTTGCTGCTGGGGTTCAAAGGTTGGTGTTTGCGTGTGTGTCAGGTTTTGTGTCAACGTATTTGGAGTAAGGGTTTAGGATTTAGGGTTTAGGACTTTGAGGGTTTTGGGCTAAGCGGTTAAAGGCAAAGGCATATTCTGCCAGCTACGACTTTTCTTCAGCTGCTCCTGCACTCCTGCACTCCTGCACAGCACTGCTGTCGCCACCAAAGTCAGCAGGACCCCAGGCAACGTTGGATCCGTCGCCAAGACTGTTATGAGCCGCTTTGCGTGAGGGTATAGCTTAGAAGCTGCCCCCACCCTGTAATAGTGGTATAATAGAAATATAATAGGGCCCTAATACAATCCTATATAACCCTTATGGTCACTATTACAGGGTGGGGGGCCCCTTCTAAGGTATGGCCCACCTAAAACCATCGGGTTTTTGGACCTCTGGATCTCCAGACACCCTGGGCCTAAGCCAATCTAAGGTTAGAAGTATAGAAGCCCCTTACAGGTGGGTAGTTCTTCTTCCATAGTACTCCCATAAGACACCCTTTACCTTATAGGAGTGGTATGGGAGGCTTATGGGAAACTACCCACCTACCCACCTGTAAATGGCTTAGAAAGTATGGGCCCTTAGCCCATTTCAGGGACTGTAAAGGGTACAAATTGGGTATATGTTAGGTATATAAGGATCCCAGGCTTAAGGCTTAAGGGCCCATACTATACTAGGGGCCCAAAGTTTCATCCTAAGACCCAAACCCGAAACCCCTAACCCTAAGCCCTACCTGTAGCCGAAACAACCTGCCTGCACAGGGTTTCTTATTATGATTTTTACATGTTACAGCTGTTTAAAAGGTAGGTTGTCTAGGCCTTCAGTAACCCCTAAACCCTAAACCCCTAAACCCTATAGATCTCTTACAGACTAGACCCCTTAAAGGAATCCTTGAAGATCCCTTCTAGATTAGATCCTTTCACGGAACCATTAAGGATATCCCTTCTAGGAACCCTAAGCCCCAGAGCTTACCCCAGAGGGAGACCCGGAGGGGGTGTTCAAAACAACTTCCGAGATGAGGGCCGCTTTCGAACTTGAGCTTGGACCACACGCCCTCGCCCTGCCCAGAGACATACTTTCATTTTACATGGTCTCTTGGGCATCCGATGTTACCGAGTACTCATTATTCTAAGGACTCGGTCCCTACCCCCCCCCCCCCGTGCAGGATCACCAGGGTTTAAAGGGATCTATAGGGATTTATAGGGATTTTTTTACATGGTTTGAAAGGGATGGCTTAGGGTTCCTTTAAAGGGCTTTATAGGGGTTTATAAGGGGTTCCTGTAAAAGGGTTCTATATGGCTTTATAGGGTAAGGGTGGCTTGCCCTGGCTTTCAAGGTCTCCAACGGTTTAATGTAGGGGCAGCAATAACTAGAACAGGGCTTTGGGGCTTTGGACTCCTTTACTAGGAAGCCCAGTAACCTAGGAATAAAAAGGCCTCTCGTTTTGGTATTGGGTAACTTTATAAGGAACCTAGGACTACAAAAAAGGAATAAGGGTACTACTGGGCGTCCTAGTTTATGGTATAATCGAAATGAGGAGCCCTCGCCCTGGCTTTCATGTCTTGGGATTGCTACTAGGGGTTTAGGATGTAGGGCTGGGGCTCTCAAAAATTTAAGGTGTTTACGGCTGCCTGGTGTCTATGATGTAGGATTTGGCTCTAAGTGGATTTAAGGAGCTGCTCAGAGTGGGTGCAACCAAAGGGCTGGCATGGGGCCTTTCAGAAGCATCTAGCTTCCACAAATCCATGAGCTCATTTGTACTCGCAGGCACGTCATCTCCCGCATGCTCCGTGTGCCACTTCCATGCTGCCGAGAGTGCATATGCAGCAGCCGGCTTGTGGCCGGATGGAGTCCAGCTAACACTCTTTTGCTGCCAGGCTCCACAACAACCGTCAGAGTCTGCCAAAAATCCGTCAGCCGAGCATCTCCAATTGTCCCATTCATTGAGCCGTGAACGGTTCCTTACGTAGCTGGCTTTCTCCTGGTCCATTCCCTTGGCAGCGGGCTTCTTCATAGTCGGTGCCATGCTTTCGATGGCAGGTGGGGAGGCAACTTTCCGCCGAAATGCGGGCTTATTCAAGCGTCTCAAAACTTGGGGGAATCCACGCTAAAACATCCAGGATGTGCTACCTGATGAGAACCCTTAAAATCCCTAAGCCCCATACCCTGCTTAAGTCCTTAAAGCCCTAAACCCCTAACTCAACCCTAAGCCCCAAACCCCCGAACCCGAAGAGACTCAAAACATCGGCGGAGCTCACTAAGCGCTTGCAGGCCAACCTGAAGGTTTTTAGGCCTCGTTGGTTCTAGGGTACAGGCTTTAGCGCTCTGGGGTTACGGGTCAAAGTCGCGTTGACATTGCTTGCCTTAGACTACCCAAATTTCCGGCTCAGCTGCAGCTGCAGGGTTTTGGGTTCAAGGGTTTGGGTTTAGGGTTTTGGGTTTTACCTAAACCCTAAACCCCAGTTCAGTAGTTTAGGTTTAGGGGAGCTATCTTGGACCGGGTACTAGCTACTGGACGACAAATTTTACTTCAGCCCCGAAGCTAGGCCCTAAACCCTGGACTTTCCCGGAGACCCAAACTCTACACCCCTGCCGCCGAAACTCCGCAGATCTGAAAACCCTCAAACCATCATATGTTTATACTGATTATTTGATGACTTGACTGCTCTCTTCTGTTGTGGTTTCTAGGCAGCAACCATCTAATTTCGGGAACCGTCGGCGGCAATATCAATTGTCGTTCTACATTCGAGCCCGACAACCCTAAACCCTAATGAACCCCTGTAATTACAAACTTGATAACGCCCGGCGCAAACCTAAACTCGAAAGGCAAGTACAACTTTAGGAGATTTTAAAAACAACTGAAAAGAAAACTAAGCATCCGGCAAGTTCCTGAAGATGTAGATATTGTCGGATCCCTTACAGCCACTTTGAAAGGAACCCGCAATGCCCGCCCACACTCACCCTGAACCCTAAACTAAACTTAAACCCTAAAGCCTAAACCAACCCTCAACGTCGGCCTGAACGCTGAGAGTGGCCTCCTGATAGCCGCCTCCCTGAGCTTTGAAAGGAGTTTAGGATTTAAGGTTTAGGGAAAGTTTGGGCTCTGCGCGGGATACTTTAAAGGGTTGCTGTTAGGGTTACTAGAAGGGTTCGGATCTTGTATAAGAGTGTGGGGTTAGGTTTGGGCAGGGCTCAGGGTTCAGGCTTTTGAGGTTTAATCAAGCTCGTATCGGGCTTTAGGGTATCATGATGCTTTCTAAGGGCTTGTATGCCGTGCCACAGGCGGTTCCCACTTAGAGGTTCATGGGACTTAGTAATTAGGGTTATATTTAAGGTATCTACACTTATGTACTTATAGTCCCAAGTAGGGTACTTACAACTGTACTAAGTCCCATGAACCTCCAAGCAAGTGCACGATGCTTTGTTGCCAGGCGCGGAGCCGTGCGCATGCTGTGCATGCTGAGCTCCAAAGAGTCTTCCAACAGCCAATCCCAAGACCCTAAACCCCTAAAACCCTATAGATCCCTTTCAAGGAACCCTTAAGGATCCCGTATAAATTACCCCAAACCCCTGAAACAGTACAGATCCCTTAAAAAGAACCCTTGAAAGATCCCTTACGGATCCCTCTAAAGGAACCCTCAACCCAAAGCTCCCAAAACCCTCATCGGAAGCCGCTTCCCGAGAAGATCCGGCCTCTTTCTTCGTCTCAGAGATGACCTCAGCGTCGCGGGTGGTAGGGTCAAGGGGTAGGGTATAGGGTATATAGGGTATATAGGGTATATAGGGTATATAGGGTATATAGGGTATATGGGGTATATAGGGTATATTAGGGTATGCAGGGTATACAAGGTATATAGGGTACCGGGTGTGGCGTATAGGGTATATAGGGTTTAGGGATGTTTAGGGTATACTGAGTTTAGTAAAGGGTTCAGTACATTGAGGATTTAGGGCTTTTTTTGGGGGGGAGTGGGGGGGGCGGTAAATTTATACAGGTCTAGCGTGCGGTTTGAGCTTCAGGCTCTCGGCTTCAAGGTCGTTGTCCTTTTTTGGGAAAAGCCTTCTGGCAGAGTCCTTTGATAGGGAACTCTTAAAGTAACGAAGGTGCGTTAACCGGATGTAGCATAATGTATATCTGGGGGACCTCCAAAACGGACAAGGTTGGGTTCTATAAGGTCTTAACAAGAGTTACTTATGATTGTCTATGTCTCTTGCTTGAGTAGTCCAGTCAACTCTATGCTTGTATGTGCGCAGTGCACAAGATTGTAACATATGCTAAGATCCCCAATACGGTTGATGGTTGATGGTATAAATCCTGCATTATTCACAATAAGGAATGTACCATAATTCCCACAGTTAAGGGTCCTTGGTAAATGCAGGATTTATATCATCAACCGATGTATTATTTGAGGAATATTCCTCCTTATTTAAGGGATATTGGAGTCTCTGGGCTCTTCACCCCTTTGTTACTGAAAATGGCGACTTCCGTCACCCTTCCCTTCTCCAAACCCAGGTTCAGGATAAAAGGGTTTAGGGTTCGTTCGGGCTTCGGGGTTTCAAGGTTGGGCTCCCCTAAACCCTAAAATCCTGGACCCTAAACCCTAAATCCTAGACCCTAAACCCTAAATCCTAAATCCTAGACCCTAAACCAAGGTTGAGGGTTGGCCCTAAGCCTGAAATCCCAAAAGGGGTCCCTGAGCTTGAAGACCCTAAGTCCCAAACAGGTTTTTGCGGTTAGGGTTTGGGGGTTAGGGTTTAGGGTTTAGTAGTTAGGGTTTAGGGTTTTCCTGATATGGCCCTCTAATAGCCCAAGGGCTCCAGGTATTTAAAGAATTTGTTACATAGTATATGGTTGGTAACCGACTATTTACGCAACTGGAGCTCTCTGATAGTCTAGGGGGTCTAAGGGTTTAGAGTACTAGAATGTCATGTGAGTTACCCAGAGACACC
Source organism: Symbiodinium sp. CCMP2592 (assembly GCA_905221615.1). Classification (NCBI taxonomy): domain Eukaryota; class Dinophyceae; order Suessiales; family Symbiodiniaceae; genus Symbiodinium; species Symbiodinium sp. CCMP2592. Next base: position 91,409 of record CAJNDT010002813.1, read on the forward strand.
GAAATCCCTTGATTAAGGCATAGACCCTGAAATTAGATGTTAAACTGTGGTAGGCTCCCTAATAACATTGAAAGTATTCATTAATTCAAAATTGGAGCCTCTGGATAGTGGCTATACATTTGGAAACGGGAACCTCTTCAGGAAGGACGAACACATCCAATCTGAGTCATCATCCCTTTCGAAGAGTCCATTGGTCCTGAAAAATCCGTATCCCACCGGGCCAATCAAAGTCCTCAGGATCTTTGGCCACATTTGAGCGCTGCATCGCACACCCATGGTGTGCGCGAGGATTGGCAAAAATGCGCTCACGATCTCCAACGGTTTAAGAACAGTCTTCACCTCGAAGACAGTCCACCTCTGGCTCCTCAGCTCCCATCCAAAGGAGATTGATCTCTCGGTATAGTCAAGGGTAAACACAGACGCATGCGTCGATCCCGTCGGAACAACAAGGCACCTCTGCTTATAGTTTATAGTTGCTAGCTATACCCGCTACAAAGTTCCCTACAGGCTTACTTTCCTCCAAGCGGGGTTCCGGCAATCCGAAGCCCTGAGCCTGAGGGGGTGATATTATCCACAATTGTGTAAAGTGCACCCACTCAGCTACTAACCCAGAGACTCCAGTGTCCCTTACTTCAGCAATAAACTCTTAAATTCTAGCAGGATCCCTAATATGATTAAACGAATTTTCCTCGATCAAAGGATGTTGGAGTCCCCTAAACTCTAAACCCTATAGATCCCTTAAAAGAACCCTTAAGGATCCTTCTAAAGTAACCCTGGGCATTCCTTAAATAAAGGGATATTGGAGGCCCTACCAAGAAACTGAACGTGTCCCAGGCCAGGGGGAGCTCTGAGTCCCAAAAACTGGGACTCCCGGCTTTGCATCGGAAGCCCTCCAGAGTGCAGTACTTGCTGTACATGTTCACCAGGTCCTCTGATTTTTTCGCGCTTTTTTTCAGGATATATAAGGTTTTAGGGCCATGACCAGGTCCTCTGAACTTACGTATATAGGGTTCAGGGTCTCGCGCTTGGGCCGAGGTACATGTTGAGGAGGCTCTGAACTTTTAAAGGTTTAGGGTCTAGGGAACCTTATAGGTGGGTGGCCACTGGACTTTGCGGGGTGACAGGCCCCACTGCGTCTTCACTCCCCTCACTGCTGTAGTTGGAGGAGTCCTCACTTTCCGGGCCTGTGCGGGGCTCCTGCTTGGGTTTTGCAGCTGCCTTGAGCTCAGCTTCCATGGGCCTCTTCCGCGCCGGTGGTGGTGGAGGAGGCTGGGCTTTACCATTTTCAGCCTTTCCTTTCTCCTTTCCTTTGGTGAAGCCAACCTTTCGTGGTCATTTTAGGGTTTGGGGTTATGATATAAATCCTGCATTACCTTAGTGACCCTAGACTATGGATTGTTTACTATGGGTAATGCAAAATTAAAATCATCAACCGCATCATAAGGATCCTGCCGTTGGACCATCATTTTACAGTAATCGTGTTTTCTGCACCTCAGCACCTCCCTGGGCCTTCAGCTTCGCCCTTGCAGTAGATGGGAGTTTCCGAAAACTCGGGGTACCTTATTCTGTAATCCCCCGTATCTAAGCAACACACATAAAGGTTCAGAATAAGCTTAGTAACTAGGGTTATACATCAAGTAAACGCAATTATAATTACGTATAACTCCAAAAAGGTACTATAACTGTGCACCACCGAGCAGGAGTTTTTGGTTGGAGTTTGGGCTTCGACCTCAGGGTTGAGGAGCTTTTGTGACAAAGGGGGCTTGATAAGTAGGTAATTATTTCGGATTCTGTATTAAAGCCTTTGCAACCGCAAAACACTAACCGGAATCCGTGAAGCCTCGCATCCTTAAATACCGGAGAAACCCTGAAACCTCCCAGCCTCTGATCCACCCTAAACCCTCGACCCTAAACCCCTAATCCCTTGCTTGGGGTCTTGGGCTTTAGGCTTAGACCATCTTAAACCCTATGCCCGGAAGCCTAACCCTAAACCACTGTCCTCCGCCCATAGGCACGACTCGTCACCACCCACACCCGGCCGGATTTCGACCTAAGGGCGGCTGCTTTTAGGATTTCCTTAAATGTTCTTTGTAAGGGTTCCTTCAACCGTTCAAGGGTTCCTTTAAAGGGTTGCCTAAAGGTTGCTTTAACGGATTTAGGCGGTTTAGTGTTCACTGAGTTTTCGAGGCTGTTCAGTAACCCACTGGGAAAAAGTATATTTTCTTAAATGCTTCGAAGTAAAAAAGTGTACCACTGAACAGCCTGGTTTTGATGGTGTCAGAGTACAGGGCTTCAGGGGTATGGGGGTCGCCCTGGCCTCCGTGTCTGAACCCTCCTCGAAAGCCGCACCGGCCGGCCACGGTTGCTCCAGCTGTTGCACCTAGAACAGTGCTTCGTCTAGCGGTTCAACTCGCTCGATTCCTGCTTTGGGTGCCGGCACGAACTTGTAGACAGGGTTGCTGAATCAGTCAAGGACCGACAACTGTGACGCGCGATCCAGCAAAAGGAACCGCAGCACGGCAGTCCGGCGAGCCTGCAGTCGGGTCGGATAATTAAATTAGATGCCGAACGTTACGTTACAACGCAAGCCGCACGCAATGCACATCGAGAGAGGACCCTCCCCTTTTCTCGTGCCATCCATTCCACGGAACTCAAAAGGAGATAGGATAAGTTCCCGGTTCCGGGGTAAAGCCGCGGTTGCCAACCGTGCACCAACAGGTTCAACTTGGCGATGTCCAGGGGCTCGAGCTGCCTGGAATTGCAGTCTAAGGCATGGGCCAAGCGGTTCCGCATCTTGCGGGACAGAAAGGCCGACAAACGAGTTGCGACAGCCTGCACTAGATTCGTTCCCAAGCCGAAAGTGAGAAGCATGTCACCCACTCTGGAAAGCGGCACACACCTGAGGTACCAGCTTGCGTTTTATGACGCACCGCAAGCAAGCGACGTAGGGAAAGAGCAACATTTGCACGAGTCGTGAGAGGGCCTGCGGGCCATTCCGTCAGGTCAATCATGAATGGGACTTTGCATGATGTGGCACGTTGGTGCCATGTCGTCCAGTACCGCCTTTGTGTGAGAAGATTCTGCGCAGTAACGGCACGGAACTAAGCCAGCAACGAATCAGGAGATATGCAAGCTTGCCAACTCATCAAATTTCATGTTCTCGGTACTTGTTGACTTCGTGGTTTGCGGCAACACCTGTACCCGCAAATGCACAATGCGTCCTGTCTCCAGGTCTGACGGGGCCCCGACGTCGAGCTCCCGCGAGCCGAACTCCACAACAAACGATCTCTCGCGACACATGTTGCGCCGATGCGCGCGCGTGGGTCTGCCCCACTCAGTCAGATCACCTGAGTCAGTAAGAACCGAGTCGTCTAACACAGTGAAAATCTAGTCTGTTCAAGGATTTTAAATTAAAAACAACACGGAACAGAAGAGAGCAAGGAATTCCAGAAGCAGCAGAACCTGTCCATGCACCGCATCCCGCTCGAGTGTTGTACAACTGGCTGCAGATAAGGACAGCACACCAGGACTCTGCCAAGTACAAGCCCGCCGCAAGTGCGTCCTGACCAGCATAGCTCATCCGTCACTCGTAACTGAGCTGCACAGAACTCGACTTGAGCACCCGCAATGCAGCTACCTTTCAATCGTCTGCCCCGCCCCCTCCCCTGCGTTTTTGACGTGTCACAAGTCGCTTCGACGTGATTGCCCTCCACCAGCTCGGCATAGAAATGTCCCTCCATCAACATATCCCTGCATCTCATCTCGTTTCACGGTGTGCTCGCCTCTGAAAAACATGAGTCTCCAGTGTAATTCCTGCTTGCATTACCTATAGGATACTAAGTTTACACTTTGATGAACCACAAAACGGAGCTACAATGGAGAGCAAAGGTAAGGTTCCAGGGTTTACGGTTTCCATGCGGAGCAAATGACCGAATCGGGCAACAGGGTGTCGCGGTATAGCTAAGGACAGCGCTGCGGATGTCAGTTAGGGTGTAGGGGTTTAGGTTTCAGGAGTGCTGAGGTCAATGAGGATACTTTTAACCTGCACCTTTCAGTAGACATGCATTTTCCCGTCGCGAGAGAACACAACAGCCGTGCGGAGTATGCAAACGGGCAGGGGAAGCGAATTCCCAAGCACACTCCCAAAATCGTACTCGACATGGCAACTGCAGGTGTGATGGTGATGAAACTGCAGATGATACAGGGGAAAGGAACATTTAAACATCTACATATATATGTATATGAGACAGACATAATCAAGTGAATTCCGCACAGGCGCATTGATGTAGTTGTGACTTGTCAGTTCCATTACAGGAGAGCTCGATGTGGAACATTCAAAAACAGCAAGCCATACCACAACGTCGCCTGAACCCAAGCCCTAATTCCAACACTGAATACTCTAAGCCCAGAGCCCGAACTCCCAAAACTGAAAATCCTGATCCAGCAAAGCCCTCAAGTAAGCCTGAAGCCTGCCCAAGCCGAATCCGAGACAGTTCTTGCCCGAGACTTGAACACAATCACAGAACAGGTGCCAGAACACCAACCTACCGTTTACCTCCAAAATTCTACTCAGAAAACCCTAAACCCAAATCCAAAACCTAGTACTTACAAACATAAATCCAAAGCAAGTCCCTGAACCTTGAAACCCAAAACTCGAAACAAATCCCTGAACTCTACACCTAAGCCCACAACAACTCGCTGAACCCTAAACCCTAAACATGCCCCAGAACCTTAAAGCCTAATCCCTACACTGATCTTAGACCCCTAGCAAGGAGTATAGGAAACAAAAATAAAGATCATTTCCAGGCACCCCCAAGATCCCTAAACCCTAAACCCTCAATCCTCACGCCTAGAACCCTAAACCCTAATGCCCAAACTAAACCCTCAATCCTCACTCCTAGAACCCTAAGCCCTAGTGCCTAAACCCCTAAACCTTAACCCTTCAGATCCTGGGCCCCGTGCTAAGACCGAAGTTGCGGAATCTCTCTCGTCCGGCGTGAGCATCGCCTTTCCCCGAACCCCGAGGATGGCACCGAATTCCAAGAGTGCTGGTAGGGTTTGGGTTTAGGGTTCTTTGAAAGGCATCTACAAGGGTTCCTTTGAGTGCCCCGAAAAGGCAATCTGTAGGGGTTTGGGTTTAGAGTTTGCGGTTTAGGGTTCCCGGGTAGTAGTCGTATTAGTAGTCGTTACTGCTCTACTATTACCACTAGTAGTCGCAGCAATAATGACCTACGACGGCCCGGAGATGCTGCACACACTCTGTGCCCCGGCTCGCTCGCAGACGCAAGGGGAGCGAGCACCTTGTGTGCCTGAAGGGGCTGCCAGCTTGTTGTCTTGGTCGACGATGTGGATTTATTACTGGCGGCTCCCATCGGTTCAGAATCATGACGGTGTGCTCTGCCAGAATCAGGCCCTCGAGCCCGGCCGCGTAGGTGGCGCAGTGCCCTGTCCATGTCGGGACACGATCAAAGTAAGCCCTCGTTAGTCTCCGTTCCAACACACGTACCACATCTCCCTGAGTTGTTTTCAATTTCAGCTTTCAATCTACGGCTGCCCTGCTCCCGATTGCAGCAAGCGAAACACCTCCTAAGCAAGGCTGCCCAGGATGAGCCACATGCCTTCGGGGTGGAGAGTGCCAAACATCCCGCCGGCAAGGGTCCGCTGCACCTTTTTCCAGTTGGGCTGCTCCAGACGAAGGTCTGCACAAGCCCTCCACGCCCTCCTTGAGTGCAATGCAATCGGACATGGACATACCAAAAACGAGAAAGTCAGAAAGGACTGGGGGTCTAGACCCACTTGAAACTGCATGTAGCCAGGTTGCCGGGTTCTGCGACCAAGGTGCAAGTTCGAAAGGCGCCCAAACCGCAGCAGCACCGGAAGCTGCAGTCTGTGGCTGCGGACTCTCCTCAAAAGCTTTGCGCAGGCGCGCGCCAATGGGATGAGGTGGATACGCCCCCTTGAGGGAGTGCAGCCGGCCCGCCACGCCGCAAAGGCCCGCAACTGCTTCTTCACAAATTGTGGGGCCTGCCGAGTGCTGTATTTTCGATCACAAGCCGTCACCATATGATGCCGTTTATGTTGCTTGCTCGGAGATCTAGTGGTTTGTGCTTGCTGCCTCTTCAAAGCGGTAGATGGAATGCCGACTGAGGAATATAAAACTGTTCCACTACTTGCTTAAGCACCCGGCTAGTTCATTCTCAGATCGTCTGAGCGATCCAGCTGTATGCAATGTTGATGCGACGGTGGCTACTTTGCCTTCGCTTGCGGCGGGCCTGCTGGCATCTGCAGACTCAGCACGTCGGCGGTCTCTTGTAGAAACAGAGCCACACGCGAAGAGGGTCCAATGTTCGCCAGGCAACAACTCGCTTCACCTTGCCCATGTCCCATTCTTTCAGGCCTCCTTTGCCTTGGTGTTACCGTGCCGAGAGGTTTTGCTGGTCCGCCGTGACCAATTCGCATCGCACGCTGTCATCCTCCGGTAGGCTTTCGGATCCCCGCGCAAAGGCTAAGACCGACTTGTCTCCACGGCACCCAGGTTCTCTAGGTTAACCCCAAACCCTAAACCCCCGAACCCTTATAAACCTAGTCTAGGTTGGCCCTTTAAACGCATTCGCAAGTAAGATCCTCTTATTCCCAATCCCGAAAACCCTAAATCCGAATGTCGCAAAGGCCTGCTACCGGGGCCTTGATAACAAGAATAGGGCTTCTGGGGCCCATTATACTATAACTATAATAATTAACCACAAAAAAAGTATAGGTTATAATCCAGGCCCCTATATCATGTAGACCCCTACAGACCCCTTCCAGGAACCCTTTAAAGGAACCCAAAAATAGTATAGGTACTTATTAAGGCCTCTATACCCCTGTAATTGGAAACCTTAAAGGAACCCTATAGGCTTATAGGTAATTATTCTTAAGGCCCCTACATTACCTAGTTTCGGATCCTAGGGACGGTCCAAAATACTTGGGAACTCGTTATCCCACTGCCTTGACAGCAAACAAACAAAAAAGTAGAAGGGTTTAGGGATAAGTTTAGGGTTTACGGTTTAGTGATATGTTTAGGGTTAAGGGATAAGTTTAGGATTTACCGTTTAAAGGTGAATACGAGCGACAGCCAGCACTGGTTTCCGTTGTCCAGCTTCTCGTGGTCCACCATGGACCGGAAATTCCGAAATGCACGATCCGAAACCATGTGCTTGAAAGGGTTCCCAGGGTTCCTTCAAAGGGATCTATAGGGTTCCTTTAAAGGGCTCCTTAAAAAGGGAATCTATATGGGTTTACTATACGGGGTATTATTGGGGTTTACAAAAGGGGCCGCCTTTCGGCCCCTATTTTGAAATTTTACAAGCCCCAGAACATATATCCTGGCTCAGGAACAACCGTCACGCCCTCAAACTTGAAGTCTAAAAACAATAACTTAGAAGCTGCCCCCACCCTGTAATAGTGACCATAAGGATTATATAGGATTTTATTAGGGCCCTAATATATTCCTATTGTACCACTATTACAGGGTGGGGGCAGCTCCTAAACAATAACCATGAAACCGTGAAGCTCTATCTCCTACCAGCCGACACCGAAACCTTGAACCTTAAATGCAAGGGCTTTTCCAAGCTGGGCTCCAACACGAAAACCCATATCCCCGGCTGGCTGCAGGAGTTGCGTGTTAAGGGCCGTTTAGGGCTTCCTGCATACCGTGGCATAAAGTGTGTTAAGCAAGATGTGCCAAGCAAACGCTCACGTGCCTTCTGGAGTTTGTCAACGATCTCCTCCTGCCGTGAGCGATTGTCAGTGCTGTCAAAAGTTCAACATGCTCACGGCAACAAGCATCTTCGTTGTTTCTTGCAGCACCAACCAACATAAACAAAGGACCACGTAGGTTGCTGAAAGCAACACATGGCTGCCTACTGTGCTCACTGGAAAGCTCCCCTAAAGCCCCCGCAGAAAGCCACGACAAATAAAATTGGCCTGCTTTTCTTGGTGCAAGATGCTCCAAGATCCAATCACCCTAATACAATCCTGAATTCTAGAATCCCCTAAACCCTAAAAGATTCTAGAACGCATGTGAACTCATCACCGTACAATAGACCCCAGGCCAAAACCCATCTGACTAGAAGGACTCCCCCCGCCATATCACCATCATGTCCCCCCTTTATGGGGGGGGGGGGTAGTCTATAAGGGTTACTATAAGGGATCTATAAGGGTACTATAATATAGGGGCCTTAATGATTAGAATAGGGTTTGATTAATCACCATCCCAACCTTCTCTCCTGTGTCCCTGTCTCCAGAGACTCCAACATTCCTTGATTGAGGAATATACCTTAAATCATATTGGGGATCTTACTATATTTAAAAGTATATTCCTTAATTCCCTGACTGAATTGTTGGGGATCTTATTATATTCCTGATAATTCCCTGATAGAACCCTTCAAGGAGCCCACAGATCCCTTAGAGATCCCGTAATGGAACCCTATAGATCCCTAAAGGAACCCTAACCCTAGGTATATTCCTTAGCTTATAAGAGATATTGGAGTCTTTGGGTATTCTAAACCCTATAGATCCCCTGTAGGATCCCTTAAAAGGAACCCTACAAACCCCAATATTCTTCAATTAAGGGATATTAAGGTCCCCGGGTCTCCTGCTGCTGGCGGAGGCCGCGCGCTTCCTGCAGGCAACGCCCGGAAGTTCAGTAAAAAACCCAACCCAAGCTACCCCCAGGTAATCCAAAAACCCTACTGTTTTAAGGGTTCGACCTTTAAATACGGGGTCATGACCTACTATTGTGTACAGGCAGGTACGCACTATCAAGGACCACACGGTCTCCATTGCAGGGTACTCGTGGGGTGTTGGTAAACCCTTACCCCAAAACTGAAGTGCTGTCCTCCAAGGCAAGGTCATGCATCTCATCGCCAGGTGCATACTGCGAGGCCTTGGTCCCGAAAGCAGTGCTGCCGCAGTAGTAGTAGTAGTAGTAGTAGTAGTAGTAGTAGTAGTAGTAGTAGTAGTAGCAGTAGCAGTAGCAGTAGTAGCGGGAGGTTGGTTCTTTGTAAGAAAGATGAATGCTACTCGTGCAACGGGAGTTACACTCCACACCGCAATGAATTGCACACAGAGTCTCGCAGGTACACAATCAATGCAAAAAACTTTGAAATCCAGGCAATGCAAGCACTCAAGACCACAACACCAGCCCCTTAGCCTTAGCCTCAACCCTGCCCACTCCAAGCCTCTCAGAGTCCATGTTCCTTCACAAAACGTCTCGGTCCTTACCAAGAACCCTCGAGTCAACTAGACTTTAAGGCCTGCTAGCAGGAATCTCCCTGAAAGTTACACCTGTGGTTACTGTCGCTGTTGCTCTTCTTGTTGTTATTGTTCTTGTTGCTGTTGTCGTTCATAATTCGCTCCTACTGCTATCACTACTCCAAGTCTTCAAGCACCCTAAGCGCTGATAGCACAATCTGAGAAGCACATAACTGCAATACAATTCCACGCAACAAATTGCACCTTACAAGTCCAGGCTACTCGGATGCATTCAGCCCTAACTATGTGTCTTCTGTTAGTCAGTCTTGCTGCTCTGGACTCCTTCGCTGCTTCTGCGGGCTGCTTATTAAACAGGTGTTGTTGCCATTGCCACTGCACTGTCACGGGGATCATGCCCACAATTGCGTTTCTACCTACACACCCGTACAAACATGGGAGTTTCCGAAAATAGGGGACCCCAACATAGTACCCTAAAGTAGTAGGATCCCTATTATAAGGGCCCCAAAATAAGGTACCCCTAGAGTTTCGGAAACTCCCATATATCCGTATTGAAGAAGCCTCTTACACCCCCAAAACTCGTCACAACGGACCCTACAATACCCGACGACACTCCATTAAGAAAAAACATAACCAAGTAATATGAAACCCTATGATTCCCCACACCGAATCCATTAGCACCGACAACAACCCTTGATAAACCTTAGAGCTTGTAAAACCAATAGAAAACCCTTCATCCACAACGAAACATCCTACAACCCTCTATCTCAAGAGCAATCTCATGATCCCATTCACATATATAAATATATGTATGTGCATATTGCGTATATCCACAAACCCTAAACCCTAACCCCCTAAACCCTAAACCCTACAGATCCCTTAAAGGAACCCTTATAGAACCCTGTACAGTAAAGGAACCCCTGTCGATCCCTTTAAAGGAACCCCTATAGAACCCTTTAAAGGAAGCCCCTGTAGATCCCTCTAAAGGAACCCCCTACAGATCCCTTTAAAGGAACCTCCTATAGATCCCTTCAAAGGAACCCCTATATTCCTTAGTTCCCATATAGATCCCCTTAAGGAGCCTTTTTGTAGGAATCCTTTTAGGATCCCTTTAAACGAATCCTAAACCCTACACCCCAATCCCTAAATCCAAAGGTTCCATCCCTTATAGGATCCCTTGAACCCTCTGAACCCCCTATAGATCCTTCAAAAAAGCGAAGGCCCCAGGCCAGAGCTCGCGCATCCGAGGCCTCCTGTGCCACATTCTGCAGCCTCGGAAAGCCCAGAGACTCCTAGGGGTTCATAGGGTTCGTTTTAAAGGGATCCCTAAGGGTTCCTTTAAAGGGTTGCTATAAGGGTGGTATAAGGGGTTCCTTTAAGGGGATCCTTAGGGGTTCCTTAAAAGGGATCCTATAAGGGGTTCCTTTAAAGGGATCTATAGGATTTAGGGTTTGGGGTTTAGGGTTCCTTTAAAGGGGTCCATAAGGATTCCTACAGGGTTCCTTTAAAGGGATCTATAGGATTTAGGGTTTGGGGTTCAGGGTTCCTTTAAAGGGGTCCTATAAGGATTCCTACAAAAAGGGCTCCTTAAGCGGATCTATAAGGGAACTAAGGAACATAGGGTTCCCTTTAAAGGGATCCTTAGGGGTTCCTGTAAAGGGATTCCTTCAGGGTTCCTTTCAGGGGATCTATAGGGTTTAGGGTCCCAGAGACTCCAATATCCCTTCACTAAGGGTTCATAAGGTTCCTTGGGTTCCTTTAAAGGGATCCTACAAGGGATCTTCCGGGGATCCATAGGGTCTAGGGTTTAAGGTACCCAGAGACTTTAATATCCCTTAACTAAGGAATATAGGATTCCTTAAAGGGCTCCTTCAGGGTTCCTGTAAGGGATCCATAAGGTTTAGGGTTTTAGAGTTCCCCTTGATCAAAGAATATAGAATTCCTCAAAGGGGCTCCTTAAAGCGCTCCTTGTGGATGGTGTCGGTACCTGGAGCCTAGGGGTGTTCTAGCCACATGACAAGTGACGATCGTTGAAACGAAACTTCCCAAGGCCTGAAGTCCAGGAACCCTTAACAACTTACTACCCCAATAAGCCACGGAAATAGAAGGTCAAACTTTCCGATTCCTACTAAACTATCAGAACCCGGAAAGATTAAAGGCCAGGTATTGGGGATCTATGACAACACTCGAAAATCTGATCCATCAATCAAACCACATACAAACCTGTAAGCATAGCTACAAAAACCCTGTCGAATGCCCTGTAACTCCTACACCGAAACCTGGGCAGAACCCTTTAAGGAAGCCTAAGACGCTCAAGATGGCGAGGGTTTTGGGTTTTGGGGTTTAGGGTGTAAGGGTTTAGGGCACAAGGATCGAAAGCTTTCCGATCGTCAAGGGCCGCTGCATGCCTGTGAGTCTGAGAGAGGGGGGGCAGTCGGTCTCCAGCGGGCCTTTGCAATTTGAAAAGGGTTCTGAAGTGATTATACTGTAATTATAATATAATTTAATAAGGAACCGCCAAAATGGTATAGGCAATTGTTTAGGCCCCTATGGTAAAAGGACTTCAGCGTCAACGCCTCTGGCTCCTCCTGCTTGCCAAGGCGGCAACTTGGAAGATCATGGGACTGAGTAAGCCAGGTTATGGGTACCTTCATTAGGGTTATAAGTAATTATACGTATGGTTACCTTACTTATAGCTCTAGTTACCAAGTCCAACTAGGTTGGCCCTTTAAAGCCTCTGAAAAATATTCGTAAACAGGGCCCTATTAAGCCCAATAAGGGAAAATGCAAAACGTCCCAAAGGCCTACCTAGCCAAGGATCCTTTATATTAGGGATCCTATTATGATTTATGGTATATTCATTAATTAAAGCATTTTGGAAGGTCTGGGTACCAAGTCCAATGATCCTTTAAGAAGGAGTCGGCTGAGTGCTCGGCGAGACGTCTGAGCCCAGGACGTCCCCAGGCCCTGCGATAGGACGAACCTCATCCCCTCAGGCTCCATGTACCTTTATAGTAGGTACTTAGGCCTTAAAGGGGGTCCCTATAGAGGTACTTTCAGGTCTAAGTATATACCAAATAAGGTCCAATCCGCAAAACCCTGAAGTCCTTATATGAGTCTAAAACCGTAAACCCTGCGGATTGATTGGGACCCGGCTCGTCGAGAATGTCCGCAATGCTGGTGAAACCTCGGACGACAAGTTTCAGGAATCGATGCCATAGGGTTTCACGATTAGAATGCAGGGTGAAGGGCTTAGGAGTGTTAGAGTTTAGGGCTTAGGACTTGGAACGGAGAGTTTAGGGGTTGAAGCCCTAAACCCAGAAGCCCCCAAACCCCTAACCCCTAAGGTAAAAGCCAGAAAGTTGGAATATGAGCATCCTAAACCCTTTATGGTAAATTATAAGGTATCCTACCCTGAAACCATATTCCAACTTTCTGGAGTTCCCTTTAAGCCGAACTTAGGATTTAGCCCCCCCTTTTCGAGGCTTCCAGTCGATGGGCTATATAGGATCTAGGATGCCCTGTGACCTAAGAAAAAAAGGCCTCTCTTTTTGGTATTGGGTAACTTTATAAGGAACCTAGGACTACAAAAAAGGAATAAGGGTACTACTGGGCATCCTAGTAGGATTCAGGGCGTTTTGTTCACCGTCACTGTCTTGGGGCCGAACCAACTAATTACCGGAAATATAAGTGCCATGACACTGTTTATAACCCAAGTTACTAAATCCCATGAACCTCTACCTATAGGTAGGGCTTGAGGCTGAAAGGTTGAACTCGTGGATGATTTGAACCAGCGGGCGTAAGCTGCTTTCGGGCTTAGGGTTTTGGGATGCTGTTTATGTGGAATGGTCGGGAGGTTTAGCGGTTAGGCACTCAGGGCCTGGGGTTGAGGGTTTAGGGTTGGTGCACTGCAGCAGGGCCTCTGATAGTCAGTCTGTACATGTCTCCCGGGGCCCCTGCGAGCGAGCATGGTGGATTTCTTTGCCTGCTCTCGGGGCTTAGTCCCTGAGCCCTAAACCCCAGCATGCAGTATAAGGGTACTATAATAGGGTTCCTTTAAAGGGCTCTATAAGGGTTTAAAGTTTCCGAAATTAGGGGTACCTTATTTGGGGGTCCTCATAATGTGGCTAACTGGCTGTTGTTGCTGCTGCGAATAAGTGCTGCCGATGCTTCTTTTGCTGGTGTTGCTGCTGTGGCTGCTGGCGATGTTGCAATTGTTGCTACTCCTGTCTCGAACAATGTCAAACTGCAGAACTCGTCGAGGTGGGAGTTTCCGAAAAATTGGGCTACCTTATTTGGGGGTCCTTGTAATTCGGATCCTACTATTTAGGGTACTAAATTAGGGTCCCCTATTTTCGGAAACTCCCATAAGGATCCTACCATTATTTGGATCCCCCATTTTCGGAAACCTCCATGTGGGTATGATGAGCGCGCGGTCTGTCTAAGGAGGTGTGGATGTGCTTCGTCTTCCTGGGATGAGCCGAAAAGCCTGGACAAGAAAGAAGGCCCTGGCATGACTTGTCCTAGGTGTCGATTTCAACAGTCCCCCAAAACAGTATAATTTAGTTAGGGATCCATATCAAACAATGAGGCACTAAGAGAAATTCCAAAATTGTCACCAAATCGATAAGTAGTGTTGGTTCGGAACATGCAGGTCACAATGCAAGCGCCTCAGCTACAGCTATTGTCACATCTGAGACCGTCATCGCTGAATTTACTCAGCTACCAGTGCTTGGAATGATTGCTTGTCCCCAGCTCACATTATCAATTGCGCTGGTCTTTGAATGACAGTACTCGAAGCCCTTAAACGGGTGCGGCCCGCCACCCGCAAGTGAGCACAAGCAACCCGACACACTGAGGTTGCCGCATACTCTTTCCTCGGCGGCTTATGAGCGCTCGTGGTCTTGTACTCTATGCGTCCGAGCCACAGGACCAACATTTAACAAAACACAGGCTCTTCCAAGTAGCGAAGTACATTGCGACTTCGCGACTGTCGTAAACCTAAATACTTACTGCGTATTTCAAGCCTCTTTGGGGTTTGTGGAATTGCTTTAACTTTCTGTGTACCTCACAGTCTACCATAGCCTCCCAAAACCCTGCACCCCAAGCCCTAAACACTGTCACCCTAAACCCGCAAGCCTTGTGCCTTTCTTCTTGAGCTTGGGGCGGAGGGGGGTTGGGGTTTCGGGTTTAGGGGTAGGGGTTTAATTCCGGGTTTGGGGGTCTATGGCATGCGGCTCTTCAACCCTAAAACCCTGGAGCCTTTAACCCCCCAGACCTTCCAAGATCCCTTAATTAAGGAATATACCTTAAATCATATTAGGGATCCTAGTATGATTTAAGGTATATTCCTTAATTAAGGGGTCTTGGAAGGTCTGGGCCCCCCATACCCCTAAATCCAAGCCTTGCGGCCTAGACTCCCGAGTGTACCTCGACCCCAACCCTTTGCAAAGGCAAGTAGCACGGGGGCCTTTATCTAGGTGGGGGTTTTAGAGCCTTTGAAAAATATTAGTAAATAAGGTCCTCTTAAGCCCAATAAGGGAAAATATATAATGTCCCAAAGCCCTACCTAGTTCTGGGTTTAGTTTAGGGTTTTGGGTCTAGTGGGCCTCAATGAATAGCATAGGGCTCTGGGGTTTACGATACTACAGTTGATTTAGGAACCCTACTTGGAGGTTCATGGGACTTATAAACTAAGGCTCTTCATACGCTGAGTTGCTATACTCACACTTACTAGCATCAAGGTAAGCATGACCGTAGCTACTAAGTCCCATGATCCTCTAGGTACGAGTTGGTGTTAGTAATTAATACCACTACCCCTAAATCTACTCCCCCTAGAATCTCTAGAAGGAAGCGAAGCACGGGTTTTGGAGATCGTTCGAATAGACACCATAACTGCGCAAGCCCAAATCACTAAACGCAGCAGAAAGCCTTACAACTGAACCCTAAATCCTGAATCCTATATTACCAAACCGAAGAGTAACCTAGGAATAAAACTGGTGCCCTATTTGGTTTAAACAAGGTTATAAGGGAACCTAACCCCCCCCAAAAAAGGGAATAAGGGCCTACTCTGGGTCCTATATTATGAGGTTCGTGTCTGGGGTTTAGGGTTGCGGGTCGCCGGTTCGGCGATTCAGTCGTAACTGTTTGCAGTTCGGCGTGTAGGTTTAGAAATACTCTCAGGGTCTTACGGTTTAGGGTTAAGCCTTAGGGTTTAGGGTTTAGGCCAGGGTTTGGCTTTTGGTGGCCCACCAAGGTTCAAAAAAAAGTGCTGCCAGCCTCGTACTTAGCGGATCAGTTTTATTATTCACCAGGGCTATCAAAAGTAAGGGATATATCATATATCCCCCAAATACCTTTATAGAGCACTTATACTTCCCTCATAGAAACCCTATAAAACCCTTTCGGATCTTTTGAAGGGACCCTTTGATTTATCAACGCTGCGATGCTTGTCCGCAGGTCTTCTGCCGTTCTTGAAAGACGCGCCCGGATCTTCCAAAATCCCTCAATTGCGGAATACATTGGAGATCCTAATACAACTTAAAGTATACAGTAGAAGCCTAAAAGTTGGAAGCCCAATAGCCTCTATCCTTAAGAGTAATGTGTAGGGAATCCCAGCACTATTTGGGCTTAATCCGGTTTCCAACTTTATGGGGTATACTGTAGGGTCTAGCACCCTTAGCATTTAGGGGTGAGGGCCTTTAGGGTTTTCGGCTTTTAAGCTTTATAGGGACCTTAGCCCTAAACCCTACTCAGTACTCAAGGGACACTGGAAGATTCGGGTTCTTCAGATGGTCCTGGAAAGCAGTAGTGTCACCGCCACATTCAGCATTACCCCAGCTCAGGACGGTTCCGTCACGTAGAATGGCAGCAAAAGCGCCATGAGAGGCTTGGATGTGCTGCACATTCTTCAGCTGATCCTGCAGGGCACTGCTGTCACCACCGAATTCATCATCACCCCAGGTCACGACGGTCCCGTCGTCCAGAATGGCGGCAAAAGCTAAGAAAGTGGCCTGGATCTGCCGCACGTTCTTCAGCTTCTCCTGGGCTTTGAAGTAACCAAGGACAAAAAAGTATAAAGTCTTACTTCATAATGGTTGCCTTTAGGTCATAGGTCTCCCAAAAAAGCATTGAAGTATGGTACTCCAATGCCCAGGATCCTGCACAGCGGTACTGTCAGCACCGCAGTCAGCATTACCCCAGGTAACAACAGATCCATCGCCACGGATGGCAGCAAATGCGCCTTTTGTGGTGGCTTGGATCCGCTCCACATCCTTCAGCTGATCCTGCACAGCACTGCTGTTACCACCAAATTCAGCATCACCCCAGGTCACTACAAATCCATCGCCAAGAATCGCAGCGAAAGCACATTGATTGGCTTGAATGTGCAGGACATTCTTCAGTTGGTCTTGTACAGCACTGCTGTCGCCACCGTGTCGAGCATGTCCCCAGGTCACAACAGATCCGTCATTAAGAATGGCAGCGAAAGCATCCTCGGTGGCTTGGAGCTGCTGCACATTCTTCAGCCGATCTTGCACAGCGTCACTGTCACCACCACAATTAGCATCTCCCCAGGTCACGACGGTTCCGTCGACCAGAATTGCTGCAAAAGCATCCTCAGTCGCGTGGATCTGCTGCACATTTTTCAGCTGATGTTGGACAGCATCACTGTTCCCGCCACATTCATCATCACCCCAGGTCACGACAGATCCGTCGTCGAGGATGGCAGCAAATGCGGCAAACGCGGCTTGGATTTGACGCACAGTCTTCAGTTGATCCTGCACAGCACTACTGTCACCACCACAACCAGCACCACCCCATGTCACGACAGATTCGTCACATAGAATGGCAGCAAATGCCATGCTGTTAGCTTGAATCCAGTGCACGCTCTTCAGCTGATCCTGCACAGCACTACTATCACCGCCACATTCTCGGTCACCCCAGGTCACGACGGATCCATCACCCAAAATGGCAGCAAAAGCGTCGCCAGATGATTGGATGTGGTGCACATTTTTGAGCTGATCCTGCACAGCACTACTGTCACCACCTTCATCAACATGACCCGAAGTTGCGACCGACGCATCCCCAAGAATAGCAGCCAAAGCTTTGAACGAGCTGCATACCTGAACTCGGCTGATGTGTAGGGTCAGCGAGTCACCATTCGCCAAATTGAAATTCCTGATCGGTGCACATACATCCAGAACGTTTCCGAGCGCGTCCACCAGCCGCCCTTTCCTGACTTCGAGCGCAATCTGCGCGCGACGTGTCAATGTTTCAACATTCTCATCAGAGCCAGCTTTCACGTCAGCGGTCTTGCCACTGAGAAGTCCGACTTTCGCAGTAACAGACATGCTGCGGAAATCTGTCCACGACCATGCCACTGTGATACTGTCAGCAGTGATGATTCGGTTCTTATGTCAACATAAGCACCGTGAGTAAAGATGAGTTCATGCCTTTTCCAATGCTTGCATTGATACCTCGACGTTGCATGTCCTTATGTTGGGGTCGCACTTATAGGTTTTGTATGGTTTTGTACTGGAATCGCAGGCACAACACCCAAACTTGAGTCCCACAAATTACTCCCTCAGCTGCAATATACACGTGACCTTAAAAGCTCACTGAGCCCCAAGTGCCACAATCCTAAACCGCAATAAATCCGAAGCTCCCCATCGTAAATACGAATCCTTGCAGCACCCCGTTCTAGAAGCCTTCAGGAACCCCTCTAAGGAACCTCTTGCAGCACCCTTAAGGGCTCTTTTAAAAAAGTCCATAGGGCTACTATCATTGGGTTCTAGAATAGATACCCCTTACTTGGAGGATCATGGGACTTAGTAAGCAAGGTTATAGGTACCTTAATTGGGGTTAGAAGTAATTACAAGTATGGCTGCCTGATTTATTACCCTAGCTACTAAGTCCAAGGATCAATTAGGTATAACCCTAAAGTTAAACCCTTAAAGGTAACCCTATGATAAAACACTATAGTACCCTTGAAAAGGAGCCCTTATAACCCTAGTTGCGAAGTCCCTAAACACTGAGGCTCCATGAGCCACAACAGCAAAGCACATCGCGCTATCGGATCCGTGAATGCAGGAGCTGCCTGCTCTGGTGCTAGGGAGGAACCTGATTAAGAAACCTTGGGCCGATATTGGGGATCCTTTCATGAATCCTACTATTTTGGGCTTATAGGCCCAGGGTTTCTTAATCAGGTTCCTACATTAGGGAGGAACCCAATCAGAAAGGGGGCTTCAGAATTAGAACGGAGCTCCTTTAAAAGGCTCCTTTACAAGGGGTCCATAAGGGCTACTATAAGGGCTCTTACGCCTTTATAATTAGAATAGGGTTCCTTCCAAAGGGGTTCCTTAAAAATGTGCTACTACAAGGGATACTATAAGGGTACTAAATAGTATTTGCAATTAATGAGGCCGCTATATTAGCTAGCGCAGAGGCTAAGCTTTCACAACGCGCTTTTATCGGGCGTTGTGGGTTCAGGGTTGTGTAGGGTTTCTATACTGGGTGGTTCTCTAAATTAGGGTCCCTTCAAGGGTCCCCCCAAATAGTACGGCACCCTTTTTGAAAAAGGGACCCTAAACTGAACTGGACCCAAATGCAGAGAACTACCCTAATGGTGCAATGTAACAAGGAAGGCCTACCTTAAGCCCACGTAACCTACCTTTTTAAGGACTCATATAAAGAAATCATATTAGGAAACCCTAAAAAGGTAGGTTCCTTAGGGTCCAGGTACACTCTGCAGAGACAAGAGGCGGATCTTCGAGCACTGCCGCGTCTGCCTCAGTGCTCTCGGCTTTAAACAGGGTCTTGTAGGCGCTGATGCTTTTAATGAGGGTTTCATCAAAAGTTTTTGCAAAGCTTTCATATGGGATTTCATGGGAATCTCACAGAAATTTCAGATTAAATAAAATTATGATAATCGTGTTGTTCAAAATTTGGGGCCTAGAAATGCTGCTTCATGGGTAAGCAAGTGGTAATCTTTGCTTCGAGGGGAAGGTCCCAAAATGGTACGGCGGCCGTTTTCGAAAGGGACCCACTTATAGATCCGTTTAAAGGAACACTTACCCAGATCCCCGGGAGGATCCAAAAAGCAGATCCCTTAATGGGGTTCCTATAAAGTACCCTTAGTAGTATAGGGCCCCAAATTAGGGGATCTAGTTTCTAGATCCTCCCGGCGCTAAACCCCTAAACCCTAAACCCCTAAATCCTAAACCCCTAACCCCTAGACCCCTAGTGTGGCGTGGCCGTGTAATGGAAGCGCGCGGCACCCAGAGTCGGTCGGGCTGCTCGAGTCTTTCCTGGATCGCCTCGCCGCCGGCAATGGCAGGCTGTGGCGTTGAGCAATGGCTGTCACCATTTGGCAGTATTCTCGTTGGTCTTGCTTCGTGGGTACTGCACGGACTGCAGCAGTGTCGCTGTGGAACTTTCGCAGCCTCATCCAACAACGAAACCCAGGCCGGGGTTGGATCAGTGAGGGGGTGGAAGAAAAAACATGTGGTCTGGCGGTCGAGGAGCTCGCGGGAGATATGCTGCAGGTTGACGAAGCCGAATAACGTTTCCCAGCCGGGCAGGTGCAGATGTATCACAGCGTCAAGGCCCTGGTTAAATACGGCTGATGGTATAAATCCTGCATTACCCATAATACGGAGTATACCATAATTCCCATAGTTAGGGTTCTTAAGTAGTGCAGGATTTATATCATCGACCTTAGGATTGGTGCTACCTGGGGGTTTAGGGTTCCTTTCAAGCTTCCGCTGGGGCCGCTGGGGGATCCCTTGAAGGGTTCTACAAGGGTTTATAGTATAGTTTATAGGGTTTCGGGTTGCAGGATGGTTCGGTTCAGATTTCGGGCTTGTTCAGCTACTTACACTAAGCCGTACTAAGTTGAGGCCTAACAGGTGGCCTTGTATTCCCTCTAAACCGCAAACCTTCCCGCATGCCCAGACAGCCCAAGTTCCCTCCAACAAGAAACTGCAATGTGAAGCCAAAATTATTTAAGGTATATTCCTCAGAAAAGGAGCCAAAAACCCGAATCAAATCCTACCAAGCCTCACGAAACCCTACAGCACCCTTCATGGAGGCGTCTTTGGCTTGTATCATCCCTGAAGCCCTAACCCCGCCTAAACAATTCCCTAAAGGGAAGAAACCTTACGGAACCCTTGTCGTGACTGTTGCACGAAAAGTCCAGGAGCCCCAACGAATCCTGCAAAAATTCTATAACTCTTAAACTGCTGTAGCATCCTGTAAAGGTCCCATAGACCTAGAGTCCTTATAGGAGCCAATATATATATATATATATATATATATATAATACGAACGCCTGGAGAACTGTAAGAGCCCTAGGCCGTACACATTCCTATAGATCCAATATGAGCCGTTGAAGTAAGCCCTTATGAAACCCTGATAAAACCCTGTAGAGGCACAATGAATAAAATCCCTCAAGTTCCCATAGATCCCGTATAGAAGCCCTCATCCCTCCAGACAGCTGGTACCCGGAGACTCCAGTACCCCTTAATCAAGGAATATGCCTTACATTATAGTAGGATCCCTAGTATGACTTAAGGTCGATCCCCCCCCAATTCAGGGATATTGGAGTCTGTGAGTCTGTGGGAACCTACACGGTAATATTAAGGCCCCTGCATTCGAGACCCTTAACTTTTCATCGAACCCGAGTACTCAGGCATGGGCCAGCTGACCCTCGAGTTTCAGCTTGTTGCGGACGGCCTGCATTGGGATGTTGGGCGGGACGTCGGCTTCTTGGGTTTTGGGTTATGGTTTAGGGTTTAGGGGTTTTGGGTTCTGGGTCTAGGGTGGGTTTACTGGAGCATCATCGAAGCTAGCATTAGCACAAGAAGGAAAGTTCCCACAATTTCTGTTCTGTTCTGGTTCGGGGAGATTAAACGAAGTTCCGCAGCAAGAATGCAGGCCTGTGGTCATACTGAAAAGCCAGGATATTATCATGTTCGGGGTTTCTATTATCATGTTTGGGGTTTGGGGCTTGAAAGCTTTGTTGCATTCAAAGGCTGCAGGCTTTGCTTGTAGAGTTTCCCGCACCGCACAATGCCCCCCCTGCCGACGCCGAATGGCCGGCAGGTGGAGGTGCGGACGGTTGCCCTCATGAACACCCTATGCCCTAAACCCTGAAGCCGTCTACCCTAAATACCCTGAACCCCCGACCCTGAACCCTAACCCTAAGACTCCAAGTATACAAATAGTACCTACTTTTGGGTCTAAAGTCCAGAAATACTACCTACTTTGGGCTAATTGGAATCTTAGGGTAAATACGCATTTGCTTCCAGCGGCCGTCTCGCCGTTTGGCATCTCCTTTACTGCGGCCTTTGCTGATTAGCAGCAGTGTTACCTTAACTTAATAGGGGCTTAGTATACCTGGACCCTAAGGAACCTACCTTTTTAGGGTTTCCTAATATGATTTCTTTATATAAGTCCTTAAAAGGTAGGTTACGTGGGCTTAAGGTAGGGGTTGAGGGTTTAGAGCACGATTCGCAGTAAATAAACGGTTTCAGCCGTGTCCCGGCTCCTACCAAATACAATATAAGGCCCAGTAAACTCTCCAGAACCCTCCTTCAACGCTAAGCCCCACACCCGAAACTTAATATCCTCTTACTCCTACACCTAAACCCTAAAAGCCCAAAAACCTTATACAGCCCTACGACAATTCCAAAACACCTTTAAAACACCTTCTAAAAATCCTACCAAAAAAATAAAACCCCTACCACAAACACTAGAGCAACTAAAAGCCTTATAAACCTGTTAAAACAACACTCAACGCCGTGTACAACCCTACAAAAAGCCAACAAATGACATTAACGACCCGTACAAACCTGAAACAAACTCTAAACCCTAAACCCTGCAGAAAACCACTTTAGCACCTCCTTGGCTCCGCGGAGCAGAAACGGGTTCACGCCTGGGGCTTAGGGCTTCTGGGGTTTGGGGGTTTAGGGTTTAAGGTTTAGGGTTTGGGGTTCTGCAGGGCTTCAGGGGTTCAGGGTTTAGGGTTTAGGGTTTAGGGTTTAGGGGTTTAGGGTTTAGGGTTTAGGGGTTTAGGGTTTAGGGTTTAGGGGTCCCAGAGACTCCAATATCCCTTGATTGCAGAATACCTAGGGCTCCTTTCAGGGATCCTTAAGGGCTCCTTCAAGAAAATCTACAGGGTTTATAGGGTTTAGGGGACTCCAATATCCCTTAATTGAGGAATATACCTTAAATCATAACAGGGGCCCTACTGTAATTTAAGGTATATTCCTCAATAAAAGGATATTGGAGTCTCTTGGTTAGGGTTCTACTTGTTCTCTGAAAGTTTTAGTCTCAAGGGATCCTTGAGTTACCGACAAGGACTCTGGAAGGGTGCATGGGTTTTAGCGTTAGGGTTTCGGGCTCCTTTTAAAGGGTTCCCTACATGGCTCTTTCGGCGGGTTTAGGGTTGAGGGTTGTAGCGGGTCAACGGTGCGGTAAGCAAGCCTTGCTTGCGTTTAGATCAGGCTCGGGTTTACTTGGAGGATCATGGGACTCAGTAAGGAAGGTTAGAAACACCTTAAGTGGGGGTATACGTAATTCTAAGTATGGTTACCTTATTTACAACCCTAGATACTAAGTCCCATGATCCTTCAAGCAGGATATAGGGTTTAGGGTAAAGTAAGAAACCTTCTCCAGTCAACGCCGCAATTAACAGCCTCAATCCAAACCCTCGTCGTAGCCCTCGGGTACAATGGTAGAACCCGAAACCTTACATCCGAAAATGGCAAAAGTCCAATACACCCGCAGCAGTATTTGCGTACTTCTCTAAATTAGGGTGCCTTTTAGCGTCCTGTTTTCGGTGCCGCAGTATTTTGAGGTTCCTGGCAAGGAACCCGACATTAGAGAGCTGCCCATCTACTAATCAAGGATATGAGCGTCAAACTCGAACTCCACAGATCCATATGAGAGGGCTTTACATGTTGCCTAGGGTTTAGAGTTCAGGCCTATGGATAACTGGCATGTTATAGAAGGGTTCTACCAGAGTTTAGGGGTGCAAGGGTCCTGGGTTTAGGGTATGAGCTTGACAGTCAAGGTTCGAGTTCGAGGCTCAGTGGTTACAGATTCTGGCACAACTGCTTGGAGGCCCTTTTGACTTAGTAAGTCTACTTATTATCCCCTAGAAACCCTATTATAATCCCCATAACCCACCTTACTAACCCTACTTACTAAGAAAAAAGGGCCTCCAAGTGGTTCATGTTTATCAGGGTGCGGGGTTTAGGAGTTGTGGAACCATTATTCCCCAAAGAATGTCTACATCCCACCTCGCAAAGGGCCTGACCATTGAGCTGTCCAATTTTTCCTACAGGAACCAGGGTGTAAGATGTGGGTGTAGGTAGTCGGGAGCAGAAAGACTTTTTGCTCAAGCTGCAGCGCCCGCATCCGGAGCTGTGCATAAGTCTGAAACTACATCCGGCGACACCCTTCCATGCCATCTTGCCAATGAATACTGAAACCTAACATGCCAGCACTAAACCTTGCAACCTAACGCCGTCCACTAAAACCACTCAAAGAAACCCGTATAGAACCCCCTAAGGAGGGTCGAAACACCCAAGAACCCGTTCAGAAACCCTTGAAGGAACCCCACGAAACCGTAAACCTTCAAGAAGGCCTAAAACGAACCCTCCAAGGAACCCCAAAAGGGACCTCCCAGAGACTCCAATAAATAGCCCCTAATTACGGAATATACCTTAAACTCCTTGTTCAACTCGAGTAGGATCCCGAATATGATATGATTTGAGGAGTAGCCCTAAACCCTAAACCCCTAAACCCTAAACCCCTAAACCCCTAAACCCTAAACCCCTAAACCCCTAAACCCCTGAACCCTGAACTCTGAACCCTAAACCCCTTAAACCTCAAACCCTCGTCGCGAACCCCCCCGGCACCGGCCCAGCCCTCAGCTCCCTAACACAGGATCCTTCATCAGTCTGGCGTTTAAAGGGGCGCTATAGATAAGGGTTGCCGTAAGGGTTTGAGATTTAGGGGTTTAGGCCACCATGAGGGGCTCTACCAGCACCCCCCCCCCCAAGGGTGCTGTAATGGAGTTTGTATGGCTCTTAACAATGGGTATTTGGGTTATATTAGAGGTTACTTGAGGTCTAGGTACAGCGATTTAGCATAGGGGCCTTCCTGCGTAGACTGCTGTTGTGGGGCATACGACTCATACTCAAGTTTGCAAAGACCTTCATACCTGGAATAGAGTTAGGAGGTCGAATAATTATGATACAAGTCTTACAACGGATTTCAAATTTTGGTACAAATATATGAGGGACTATGGCGACATGGTTACTAATAACTCCTACAGCTACTACCAACTTTTCCGCTCCTCTATGAAACCACGAAACCAGAGAACAAAAGTTAAGGAACTCCAACCCCTGGTAAAGCACTAAACTGCCTAAACCCGAACACCCTAAACTCCCAAAGCCCCACCTAAACCGTAACACCCCCCCAAACTCCCTAAATTTTTCACCGGAAACAATACATCCCCAACCCTCAACCGTAGAGTCTGTCACAACGCTCACCAACGTCGCCCTGCGGCTGCTTGGGATTTGGAGTGTAGGATTTAGGGTTCAGGGATTAGGGTTCCGGGTGTAGGAAGTAGATTAGGGTTTAGGATTTAAGGTTTACGGATTAGGTTTAGGGATACTTGCAGGCTCATGGCCAGCTACAGTTGGGGCTACAAGTAAGCTTCCTGGAAGAACCAGCAGGTCACATGAATCCAAGGGCTGTCCTGTCTGGAGAAACAGGGCTTGGTGCATAGCAAAAAGAAAGTGGCGAAGCATGTGCTTGACTTGGGGTGATTTAACTTTGCTGCGAGGTATGCCATGTGGTTCGAGCAACTCGATCCTAAATCCCGAATAGTTTTAGGATGTACGGCTTAGGCTTCCTTTGAACGCCGCCCTGCTCTAAATCCTGAAACCTATCAGCCGAGTCTCCAATCGACAACACCCTCACAGTTCTCACCCGTGTGACTGCCGCCCAATTGCTACTCAAAGGTTGTAACCAGGGCTATAAATTCCGTAAACTATACTTGCAATCGAAAGTCATGCCAGCTATGGTACTTGTAACCATGCTGACTGAGTTCCCATGATCCTCATGACGATGCTGACGCTTATGCATGCTCTGGCTTCTAGAACTTCAAGGCCCATGGGACTCAGTAACTAGGGACATAGATAGAGTAACTATACAATTATGATCAGTTGTAACCGCAGCTAGGGTACTTGCAACTCTACCTATATACACAGTACTTCAGACCTCTAATTTAGGGGCCTTAATAATTAGAATAAGGGTTTTTGGGACCATTGTACTATAAACATAATCAGAACCCCCCCCCAAAAAATAGCATGGGTAATTATTAAGGCCCCTACAGTAGATGGTGACTCGAGAACCTCAACTCAAAAGGCTATCGAGACCCCAAGCCTGACCTTCCAAGTCCCAAAGCCTGAACCCTACACCTTTTAGGCCCTAAACCCAACACCCTGGTTCAGGGTTTAGGGTTTAGGGTTAGGGTTCGGCGTTCATGGTTTAGGGTTGAGGGCTTCAGGTTCAGGGTTTAGGGTTTAGGGTTCAGGGCTTAGAAACCGCAAATCCGAAACCATCAAAGCCTTAAACTCAGAGAGGATCTCAAGCTCCTAACAGGAACCCCTAGGATATCTTCTGAAATCCTCTTAAAACCTTCTAGACCCAAGAGTAATAACCTAGGAACAAAAAGGGTGCCCTTTTTGGTTGAAAGGGGCTTATAAGGGGACCTGAACCCCAAAAAAGGGAATAAGGGCCTACTCCAGGTCCTAGCCTTTGAAAACCGGGATGAAACAATGCAAGGGCGCTGCCTTTCTTCCTCCAATCCTGCACTGGCGGCTTAAGGCTTCGGGTCGTTTAAGTTAAGGTTTTTCTAAGGGTTTTACCAAGGTCTTACGGGACTTCTACAAGGGCATTGGAGGTTTGCAGAAAGCCTCTAGCAGGTCTCATCAGGGCTCAGCATGCAGGGTTTAGGGGTTGGGGGGCATCTAACTTGCAGTCGGGCTTTCGGGTAGGGCCCTGGGCCTAAACCCTCATTCAGGGTGCAACTCCTCGGGCTTCAAGCTTCGAAGGTCACTGATTTCTAGGCTCAGCTAGGAAACATCCACAAAATTCCAAAACCCTGCGAGCCTGAAGTACAAAGGAGAAACGGCGCTAACGCCGAGGCCAGAACATTATTCACCTAAAACCCGAGACCGTCCCAAAGGCTCCATGTACCTCTATAGTAAATACTTAAGCCTTAAAGCGGTCCGTATATAGGTACTTTAAAGCCTAAGCTAATTCTATATGGGTACATGGAGCCTGAGGGATTATTTTCCTAAAACCTAAAACCCGAGACCCTGTAGCCCTAAACCCTGTAAACCACAGAACCCTATGACCCTAAATGCGCCGGGCACCTAAGCCGTAAACTGCCAACGTGCAGCCTGAACCGTATGTCACATCCCAGACCCTTCCAGACCTCCTATGGGGGTAGGTACTCTAACAGTTCCGTTAAGGTTTCCAGATGAGTGCGCTTCCTTCAAGGGTACTGAAACAAAAGGTACTCAAGGATGGCAGTGTCTATTGGGTTGCGGTCGGGGTTGACGGTTTAGGGTATTGGCGGTCAAGATGAAGTCTTTGTCAAGATCTCCATCGTCGTGAGTCCTTTGAGAAGCAAGCCTTAGATCCTAAACATCCCGCATCGCGCACCCGGGTGTTGCTGGCACCCCAGGAAGACCAGTTCGATGAGTCTTCCTCTTCCTTCACCTGCGGTGTAAGGTTCATAGGGCTCAGGGTTGATGTAGGAAGCTGATTAAGAAACCTTGGGCCTTTAGTAGGGTTCCTTATATGAACCCTATAGTTGTTGCAGGGAAAATGGCATGGAGGTCGTTGGGATCAAGGGGCCGCTTCAGATTAATATAAGGGCCTCCACTGGGCCTTGTGGACCGTTGGGGTTCGGGGTCTAGGATTTAGGGTATACCACACTAACTTTTAATAACGAAATACCTAACAGTTGTAAACATGATATTCAGTTTCTTATGTATTATTGATGCCTGGGACGACTACCTTTAGAATTCCGCCACGCACTGTCACCCCACCTTTTCACCTTTTGGGCGGTTCGGAGCATTTCGGCCCTTATAGTACCCTTATAGTCACCCTTTAAAGGAACCTATATGGCAGCTTTAAGGGACCCCAAAAAGCCAATCTGTTAATTAAGGTAGGGCTTTATAAACCTCTCTATTCAGCTACACAGTAACTTGGTAATGCACCCACTTGTTGTGGAAATTACCAGTATGCCAATCCCTAAACCCTAAACCCTAAACCCTAAACCCTAAACCCTAAACCCAATGACTGCAGAACTTGTGTCCTCATGCCCCCAAATTCTGAACCCTTTACCCCAAAACCTACACCCTAAACCCTAAACCCTAAACCCTAAACCCTAAACACCCTAAACCTCAAATCCTCCGCACCTTATCACCTGACCCTATACCGCAACATTTACACCAAAGAACCAACGCGTTGAAGGACCTGCTTGTCTTAAGGCTCCATGTACCCATATAGTATATACTTAGGCCTTAAAGTACCTATATAGGGACCCCTTTAAGGCCTAAGTATCTACCCCAGAGGGTCCATATACACTACTATTATGGTATTAGGTCCCAAAAGACCATCCTTATTATGGTTTTGGGGACCTAATTCCATAATGGTAGTATATGTGGATCCTCTGGGTACGAGCCTACGGGTTAAAGAGCTCATCGGATGGAGCCCCTAACGAGGCAGGTTTTACAGGGTCCCCGCCCTTTCCAGAACTTTGGTAGGATCCCAAAACCCTAGGCATCTAAGGACTCACCTATTAAGGCTTTTGGGCCCAAAGACCATATTATATAAGGCTTTTGGGCTATTTTGATGCCCAGGGAAAGTAGATCTCCTGGACTCTGGAGTATCCGGGGAGAAAACAAGATAGACGTTCATTTCATAATGGTTCCTCTCGGGAGCAGGTACCCAAAAGAATGTTCAAGTATGGTACTCCAAACCAAGGTCTCTTAATGCGACTCCTATACGTAGACGACTATAAAGTCCGCTTCAGTCCGCTTCTACCGCGACACAAACCTAAGTCCAATGCCACGCCAAGAAACAACACGGACCACGACTAAAAAAAGGAGCCCTAAACCAATAAAGCACTAAACCCTAAACAGCTAACAACTTTGTTTGGAAGTTGGGTCCAGGGTCCAAGGCCTGATGTGCCTCGCACACCAAAAAACCAATATCCTTTAATTAAAAAATATATTTCTTAAAATAAAGTAGGATCGCTGATATGCTTGAAGGTATATTCCTTAATTAATAGGGATATTGGAGTCTCTGGGCACAGCCCCTCACAGCCCCTGCACAGTCCCCGCACACCTCCGCACAACCCCACAGCCAGCCCCACACACCCGTCACTGTAAGCTGTTTCTTGTCCTGGATACAGCTGAGATTTACAGTCGTATAGAGTCCCACATTATGTCCTTAAACTATAGGGCCTAACCCCCAAAAGGATAGGCTTTTGGATCCACAGTTTTGGACCGCACCTGCCAAGGCCTCTTTCCCCAGGCCTTGCCTTTGCCTCCGCAGTGCTTTCGGGTCTTAGGCGTACGGAATTTTGCTCAGGGTTTATAGGATTTTTGGTTTAGGGTTTACGGTTTTGGCCTTTGGTTTAGGGTTTCTAAGATGTTTGGTTTGGGGTTTAGGGTTTTTGCCTTTGGTTTAGTGTTTATACAATTTTTGGTTTGGGGTTTAGGGCTTTTGCTTTGGTTTAGGGGCTAGGGGTTGGGTCCTTAGAGCTCTGAGGCTTTAAGGATTTCGGCTTTTGGGTTTGCGGCTTAGTGTTGTAGGTTTATTGGTTCAGGGTTTAAAGGTTTAGGGGTGTAGGGTTTTAGGGCTTAGGGTTTAGAATTCATTCACCTCGGATGTCCTTAGGGAGCCTGCGGCTGTGCTGAAAGTTGAGGGTTGAGGGGTTTAGGGTTGAGGGTTTACGGTTTTAGGTTTCAGGGTTTTAGGTTTCAGGGGCTTAGGGTTTATGGGTTTAGGGTTTAGGGATTTAGGGTTCAGGGTCTGTGGGTGCTTGTTTTAATTCCTAAACCCACTTGGCGGATCATGGGACTTAGTAAGTCAGGTTGTAAGTACCTTCATTCGGGTATTACGGAATTTTGAGTATGGATACCCTCTTTATAAACTAGTTGTTACCCCCCATGAGCCTTTAAGCAACCCATATGGCCCTAGGGTTTAGGGTTTAGGTCTGGATTTAGACGGATCTGCTTCCCTTGGGCTTAACTACCCAGGCCCCCGAACTACATCCCCATGCTATATCGTCGGCTTTGTCGTTCCCGAGGAGTCCAACCCAATTACAAAGACCTTTGCCAAACCAACGGTTCAGGGATTAAGGCCTGGCTGACCACTATACATGCCTCATACGAGGCTTAAAACCCTTAGGGGCCAGTCTTAACCCTACACAAATCACAGTAAACCATGGACGCGAGCTCTACACCTTAAACCCCAACGCTTAGGTTTACAAAACCCTGTCACACCCAACGAAAATTCCATTGTCGGTTGCCTTGCTGCTTGGTGTTCAGCTTCGTGGGTGCAACCCACGTCTCGGCACCTCTCCGCATGCAGGATCTGGTTATCCTAAGGGTCCGTGTACCGAAATAGTATATACTTTGGCCTTAGAGTAGTCCCTATAAAGGTAGCTTGGGGCCTAATTAAGTACATATTATTTGGGTACGTGAACCCTTAGGGCGATAGCACGCTAGGGGCCGGCGCTTGCCATGACCCGTGGAACCCCGCAAGCCCCAAGCCCTAAAACCCTAAACCCCCTGCCTTAGACACTAAACCCATCATGGAGTTGTTGTTGCTGTGCTCGGTTGATGATATAAATCCTGCATTACCTTAAGGACCCTAAACTATGGGAATTATGGTTTTTTCCTCATTATGGGTAATGCAGGATTTATATCATCAGCCGTTTCTATGGCTTCTGCCAAGAGCTCAGAACCGCGTGTTGGGAAAGCAGCGGGGCTTGCGAGCCCTGGCTGTCCTCATCCCGTGGTTTCTAGGTGATGTCAGGATCGAGCCTAAAGCCTGAACCCAGAAGCCCGAGCCCTAAATTAAAAATCCCAAACCCTAACTCGTACTGCTTTGGGTTTGAAGGTTTAGGGTTTAGGGGCTTTGGGTTTTGAGGTTTAGGGTTTAAAGGGGCTTTGGGTTTAGGGTTTAGGGGCGAGCGGACCGGCAAATCGATGAAGAGCCCATAGTTGGTTCATCTGCGCTCATGAGTAGGACATCGGAGGATCTGCTCGAGGTGCAGCACTCTGCAGTACGTAATCTGCCACGGCGAGTCATTCGAGAAGGCCGCGTAAGGGTGGTTAGCAGGCGGCAGCATCGCGACATTCTCGCCGCCCGCTGGGATATCCCTGAATTAAGGAAAATACCTTAAACTACAATAGCAGGATCCCTAATACAATTTAAGGTAACTATATTCCTTGATTAAGGGATATTGGGTCTCTGCTTGGCAACTGCAACTATCGGCACATGTCTCTCCTGCATGGGCCTTTCACTTTGTCAGTTTTTGTTCATGGCTGTGTAGCTTCCTATGGCCAATTTCAGAGTGCCATCCGGCGAGTTCGGTCTCAGTAGTTCGGTCTCAGTGGGCTTCACGGGGCTGATGGCCTCTGGCTCTACCCTTCGTTACTTTAGCAGGGCTTTGTGGCTGACCCTTGACAGCTACCATCTTACGGCTTGTGATTGCTAATCGGCTTACAAGAATGGCTTCAAGGGTTTCGCCGCGCGGTTTGCTTAACTTGGTTTACGAAGGGATTTGTGCAACCTCAAAACGAGCAGTTGGATGGGCTTCGGCAGGTTCTACAAGTTGGCAACGTTTCTACCACCCTCTACCCCAAACCCCGAAACCTTGCAGTATACCTATAGTCTCCATTGTAGTTCCTGCTTTCTTGTTAACCAAACCATAAATTAGAGGATCCTAACCATAAAACTGGTTAACCAAAAAACAGTACTACAATGGAGACTATAGGTAGGGTTTCGGATTTACTGGGGAAGCTCTTGACCGCGTGTGGTTCCGTGATTTCGGCTTCGTCTTGGAGTCTTTACCCCCAATTCGTGTAGCTTACTACCACAATAAGCCACAGAGAGGTTCCTTTAAAGGGTTTCTCAAAGGGATCTAGAGTAGATTTCCTTAAAGGGATCTACCTAGGGTTCTATAGCTTGCTACCACAATCAGCCACAGAAATATGGTTTAAACTTTCCGATTCCTGCTCAACTATAAGAACCCCAAGAGTTTAAAGCTAGGTATTGGGGATCTAAGTAGAGGGTTTAATTTTTTCGGGTCTATGCAGAACCGTTTGTCCTACCATAAAATTAACACTGGAATGTCGGAAATGGAGCGAAAACTACAGACGGTAGGACTAGGAGGACACCAGCATTCACCTCAATACTACATAACTCTCAGATTAACAAAACAAGTGCCAAACCTAGTACAGCCCACGACGAAACGCCCCTGTCCAGCAGGAAACCCTTCCCTATACCCGAAGCCCAGATGGCCCAAATCAAAGATCCCTAACCCTAAACCGTAAAGCTCTGAACCTTGAAACAACACATAAACATAGCAGGCCTTCGTCTTCTGCCTCTTCGATGACCTCCGGCATGCCGACGGCTTTTGGCTTGAATGCAGTCAAGCCTCTAGCCCTAGGGGGATTATGGCATATTCCTTATTATGGCGAATGCAGGATTTACATATCGTCAACCGTAGCAGCATGGTCTAGAGTTTTGTGCTGTGGACTATGGCTTGGGGCTTGGACTTCGGTGGAATCTTTTGCAGCATGGCCTGGCATGGAGTGATATAAGGGAACCTAGGGACAGTTGGTACTGTTGGGCTCCTCCAATCAAGAAGCTCTGACCTACGATTTTCTGGAGTGCGGGGCTACCGGGACACCCTAAACCACCGAACCCTGAGCTTCGAAACGCTATCTTCCGATCTTCTAAGACACTTGGGTGGTTGTCAAAATTAGGGTCACTTTTCGGGTGCCCTAAATATTAGGTGCCGTATTATAATAAGGACCCAAGAAGGGACCCCAATTTTGACAACCACCCAAAATCTTAAACCCTAGACTTTGAAAGCCCAACCCTCTTAGAGGTTAGGGTTTAGGGCAATATGCCAAATAAGCACCTCCAAGATCCTATCACTATCAGATGCCCAGGCAACTATAAACCCGTAGTACCTGGCCCTTACACCCAAGACAATTTGGGGAATGAGGGTTGAGGGGTTCCTTTAAAAGGGGTCTATGGGGGTTCATAGGGTTCCTTTAAAAGGGTTCTATAGGGTTTAGGGGGTTGAGGGCTTAACCGCTACAAACCCCCATAAACCCGTAACAAGCCCTTTCAACGTCCTGACACAACAATAACCCTGATGGGGCCCTGAGCCCCGAAACATAACCCCCTTCGGGGTTGAGCCTGTATCCCTGAACCGACAAACTAGTAGGTCGTGGCCCCAAACTCAGAGAGTTTTTCAATCCGTCGAACGATAGATTTTTCTGATCCACTACTAGGGTTAAGCCCTATATGAGCCCTAAACTTAGGTAGCGGCCTGAATTATTAGAATACTGTTTTGGGGCCCATTATACTAGAACTATAGTAAGGAACCCCTGAAATACTATAGCAATTATTTAGGCGCCTATAGACTATAGTCGGCCTAAACCCCCAAACCCTGCAATACTGTTGATGATACAAACCCTGCAATACCTTAAGGACCTCAAACTATGGAAACTATGGTATCTTCCGTATTATGGGTAATGCAGGAGTTATATTCCTAAACCCTAAACCCTATAGATCCCTTAAAGGAGCCGCTTAAAGGTACCCTTATAGGTCACTTTAAAGGAACCCTAGGATTTATATCATCCACCGTATTAACCCCCCTAAACCCCAAGCCGTAAGTGTGCCCCAAACCCTGCGCGCGGCCTCGCTCTCCCCGGCCGAGGCCGGGCGCAAGGCCATGCCGGAGGCGTCGGAGTCCCCTCGGAAGGGCTTTACTTGGAGCGTCCATGGGTGTTGGTAACTTAAATTAAAGGGCTCCATAAAGGGATCGATATGGGTTTTATAGGGTTTCTTTCTATACGGTTCATGGGACTTAGTATAAAGGGTTTCATATAGGGTTTGAATAATTAGAATTAGAACGACAAGGTCCTTCGGCCTGAAGGCAAGATTTGCTTGTTGGCTTATACTGGGCCTGTCAAAACAAGGACGTTTAGCGATTGGGGTCCTTTTGGCTTGGGATTTGGGGTTATGGGCGTTGAGTTATGTTGGGTGTAACCATTACAGTCAGGATTGCTAGCACGACGGATCCGTATAGCAACAGTTCTGAGATCATCACATAGGGGCCTGAATAATTAGAATACGGTTTTGGGGCCCACTAAACTGTAAATATAATAAGGAACCTCCCAAATAATATAGGTAATGGTAAAGGCCCCTACATTAGGACCCCTATAAGAACACTTCAAGAACCCGCAAAGACCCCTGTAGAACGCTTAAAAGAGCCCTAAAAGGCCCCTTAAGAGGCCCTTAGCTTAAAGGCCCCTATGTATTAGAACCCTTTAAAGAACCCTTAAGGAACCCTTAAAGAACCCTCAAAGGACCCTTGCGACCCTTGCAGGAGCCCTTAAAAGGCCCTGCAGTTCAAGGCCCCTATATTTGGTGGGGCAGGGCACTTAGTAAGTAGGTTATCGGCTAGGGTTTAGGGTTTAGGGTTTAGGCAGACTTCTAAGTGCCCTAAATGGAGTTACCCCAATTATATAACCCTTCTTATATCCTATACTTACTAAGTCCCCTGGGCCTCCAAGTACTATTTGCTTTGCCGCTTTGGTGCAAGCTCTGGCTGGGAGGAAGCAAGCAGCTTGAAGAAGTAACTACTGTAGGGGCCTTAGTGATTAGTAGGGCTCCCTTAAAGGGGTCTATAAGGGCTACTATAAGGGCTCTTATCATAAGGATTTAGTAGCGGCCTCAATAATTAGAACAGGGTTTTTGGGGGTTCCTTATAATAATTATAGTATGATAACACCCCACAACCCTGTTCGAATTATTAGGGCCCCTACATTGCGGAGTGTGGTTGGGCTTAGAGATCGAGGATGGTGAGGCCTTAGCGTCTAGTTTAGGAGTCCCAAACCCTAAACGTCCTGAGGCCTGCACCCACTGTAACCCAGCCGACGGACATGTCTGACTTGGCGACAGCGCGCAGCCTCTCAGCCGACGAGCGCTGCAGTGAGATCAGGATGGTTCGCGATCTACTTGGAGGCTCATACCCAACCCCTGTTTTAGGGTTTTGGACAACGGTTTAGGGTTTAGGGACACCTTTATCGTATGCTTATAATAAGGATCCCTCAGGAGTAATATTGGTAATTGTTTAAGACTCTATACTAAGCATGCAGAAGAACCCTAACTATCAACCGCGCACCCAGACCTGAAACCTCAAGACCCCAAACCACCACCCACAAAAAGCCAACGTGAGGCAGTTTGGCCCATGGGGTTTGTACTATTTCACGATATAAGACTCATTGCGTGCACAGGTGCTGTCAGCCCTGCATGAGTGCCTCCACCGGTTCTGCGCAGATGCTTGTGCAGATCGTTGCTGTACCGCTGCTCGTTATGACAGCCAGAAACGCACAAACAGAACCGTTACACACTTTGAAGCTGATCCTGCACCTCGCTGCTGCTACCACCGTAGGCAAGATTGCCCCAGGACACGACAGCCCCATTGGCGGGAATGGCAGCAAAAGCGTACCTGTTGGCTTGGATCTGCTGCACATTCTTCAGCTGGCCTTGCACGGCACTACTGTCACCACCATCGCCAGCATTCCCCCAGGCCACGACGGATTCATCGCTAAGAACGGCGCCAAAAGCGTTGCTGGATGCTTGGATCTGCTGCACACTCTTCAGCTGGCCCTGCACCGCACTACAGTCACCACCATCGCCAGCATTCCCCCACGCAACGACCGATCCATCATCGAGCATTGCAGCAAAAGCAGCACGGCAGGATTGAATGTGCTGCACATTCGTCAGCTGACGCTGCACAGCACTGCTGTCACCGCCATTGCCAGCATCGCCCCAGCTCACGACAGATCCATCGCCAAGAATGGCAGCAAAAGCATACCTACAGGCCTGAATCTGGTGCACATTCTTCAACTGATTCTGCACACCACTGCTATCACCACCATTGTCAGCATCACCCCAAGTCACGACGCGCCCATTGCTCAAAAGGGCAGCAAAAGCGAAGCCGGATGCTTGGATCTTCTGCACATTCTTCAGCTGATCCCGCACACCACTGCTGTCGCCACCAAAGTCGGAATCACCCCAGCTTATCACGGATCCATCGCCAAGAATGGCAGCAAAAGCTGAAGGAGCAGCTTGGATCTGCTGCACATTCTTCAGCTGGCACCGCACGGCACTACTGTCTCCACCATCGCCAGCATTCCCCCAGGTCACGACCGATCCATCATCAAGAACGGCAGCGAAAGCGGTGTTGGAGGCTTGGATCTGCTGCACATTCTTCAGCTGATCTTGCACAGCACTACTGTCACCACCGCCAAATGAGGCACCCCATGTCACGACACATCCATTGCCGAGAATTGCAGCAAAAGCAGTTCTGCAGGACTGGATCTGCTTCACAGTCTTCAGCTGCTCCTGCACAGCGCTACTGTCAGCACCCCAGCTAGCATTACCCCAGGTCACGACAGTTTCATTGTCAAGAACGGCAGCGAAAGCACCGGTAGAGGATTGGATCTGCTGTACGTGCTTCAACCTCTCCTGCACAGCACTACTGTCAGCACCATAGGAAGTGTTACCCCAGGTGACGACAGCTCCGTCGCTAAGAATGGCGGCAAAAGCGCCCTCAGAGGATTGAACTTGAACAATGTTGATCTGCAAGGTCAAAGAATCTCCGTTCTTGACACGGGCATCCCTGATCCGCGCATGTTCATCCAGCACAACTCCAGACGAGTCCAAGAGTCGACCTTTGCCGACTCCAAGTGCAATCTGTGCCTGCCTTTTCAGTGCTACGACTTCGTCGTCCAGCCCAGCTTGCACAGGTGTTCTCTTGCCACTCAGCAGCCCAACTTCGACTGTAATCGACATCGCGCACCATGCAACTACGATAGTGTCTTTCCAATTTCAGGGCCTGCAAAAGGAGTCACTGAGTTGTCGTTTAAGCCTTTTGAAATTTATGTACTACTATGGTTCTCTACAAAATAGTAGGGGAAATTAAAAAAGATCCCAAACGACAACCCAGGTCAGGTTGAGGGCTTTGTGGCGGTGGTTTCAGATT
The DNA here is from genome assembly GCA_905221615.1 of Symbiodinium sp. CCMP2592. NCBI lineage: Eukaryota > Dinophyceae > Suessiales > Symbiodiniaceae > Symbiodinium > Symbiodinium sp. CCMP2592. The sequence continues at coordinate 128,055 of CAJNDT010002813.1, forward strand.
TGGTGTTTCAGGGTTGGTTTAGGGGTTTGGGTTGAGGATGCGCATGGTCGCACAGCTTTGGATTCTATGCTAGTCTAAACCCTAAACCCTAAACCTTAGGGGCTCAGGACTCACGAAAAAAAACAAACCCGTTTATGAGATCCGTCTCCGAGACTTAATGCAAGGCTAAAGCTTAGCTTACGGTTCAGAGATCTATAACAGTTCCTCTAAAGGGCTCTATAGGGTTTAGGATTTAGGGGTTTAGGGTTTGGGCCTTTAGGGGTTTATGGCTAGGGTTTGGGCCTCAGGCATAGCTCTGGACAAGGTGCAGTACAAAGTACCGTGAAGACCGGTTTAGGGTTTAATTAGGGTTCAGTGTTTATTAGCTGTCTTATGCCCTCCAATGGGCCGGAGCCGCAAAACAGGTTTCTTGAGTAGCACACTCCTGAACCTTGTGCTACGACACTCCATCGGAATGTGCGTGTATACATACACACATGCGCACCTGTATGTATGTATGTGTGTATGCATGTATGTATGCACGTAAGCACACGTGTAACTGCATATATATATATATATATGTATAGCTATATCTGCTTTCACTGCCTGTCATACGGTGACGAGGAAAACTCCAGGCCACAAAGATCGCAACACAAGTCCAAGGTTATGCAAGTACATATATCTATATATATGTACTGTACGCACACATGGATGTACAGGTGTATAAAAACATATGCATATACGTATGTGTATGTGTATATTATACATACATAACTACATACATAGATACATAAATACATACATATACATGCACACACCAATGCCTACATACCCACCTACCTCTCTACCCACCTGCATGACCACCTACCTACCCATCCACCGGACTGCCTGTTCTGCCTGCCTCTGCCTACTTTCGGGCCGACAGAAATCCCTGCCTGCCTACCGACCTGCCTAGCGACCGACCGGACCGGCCGACCCCAACCTATGCATCCACAGAACATGTGCGTATGTGTGTATGTATGTATGTATGTATATATATATATATACATACAAAATCAAACACGCATAAGTACACATGTACATGTGTGTATGAATATACACATTGAATTGTATATATGTCTATGAATATATATATATATATATATATATATATATATATATACATATGTATATGTATGTTTGCACAAACACCTGTAGGTGTGGATCTACACACACATGTATATATATATATATATATGTGTGCGTGTGTGTGCACATGAACATGTTCCTGTACATGAATATGAGCATGTAGGTCTAAGTATATTTGAGGGTATGGATAAGCATGTGTGGGTGTACATGTGTATGTGTGTACATAAATGTATATGCATATAAACACAAGTGTATATATATATATATATATATACATCTGCATATACAGTATGTACATGCGTATGCTTAGCTAGCGATGTACTAGTGATGTGTATGCATGTGTATATGTATGTGCATATGAGAATATGTATGTACATGTATGTACATGTATGTGCATGTATGTGTATGTATGTGTATGTGCATGCATGCACGCATGCATGCATTTATGCATCCTGCATGGACGCAAGCTTGCCAGCAAGCAAGCACGCACTTCTTTGCACGGGCAAGCAAGCAAGTAAGCAACAAGCAAGCACTGAAACAAGCAAGCACTGAAACAAGCAAGCAAGCAAGCAAGCAAGCAAGCGGGGGATAGACAGAGGACACACCGGCACAGCGACCCAGAAAGATTGCACTAACCTGAACAATAAACCCCTAAACCCCAAACGCTAAACAATATCTACTCAAGTTACTCAAGGACCATTACCAACGACCCGGTATCCAATCCCTCTGAGCGGGAACGAACCCTGAGTCTGAGACACCAAAACGCCAGAATTTAGGGGCCTTAATATTTAGATTAGGGTTTGGGGGCCCGCTATACTATAAATATAGCGAAGGAACTTCAAAACAGTATAGGTACTTATTTAGGCCCCTATATTACAAAGGTTTTTTTAAGGGGCCTTCTGGTGTTTTCACAAGGCTGGTATGGGGCGTTGCCAACGCGTGCGTAAGATTTGTATATGCAAGCGCACCCGAACGGTACAGAACTTAAAACCGAGCAAGCTCGAAAGCCCGATGCCCCAAAGCCCCTCAACCTCTTACACTGGTAACCCGGAAATCCTAAACACAAGCACAGACCACACAACGCTTCGTAAAAGCAAAAGCTATAAGGAGCCACTAAAAATCACCAGAAACCGCAAAAGACCTAGTTCACCAGCCCTAGCTACCCGCCACAATGATAGCAATAAGAATGGCCATAATCCTAACTACACTAAGTCGAACCAGAGATAATCTGTAGAAGTTAAAACTCAAAGAAACCGCAGTTTTCTCTGGGCCAGTCTAAAGCCTAAACCACAAACCCCTAACACCAAATCTGGCGGCCTTGATTGTTAGAGTTGGGTTTTGAGACCCATTATACTGTAAATGTATTAAGGAACCCCACTTATTTAGGCCCGTGTATTGAGCCGCGACACCCTAAACCCTAAACCCCCCTTGGGCCTCAGCTGGCCGGTAGAGGGATCCTCTAGTGGAGGGCCAATGGCTTCTACCAGCTCCCCTGGAGTGAGCCTCAGCGGTTTAGGGTTTAGGGTTAGGAGTTTAGGGTTTAGGGGTTTAAGGGTTAGGGTTTAGGGTCCGATTGAGGCCGTTCTAGCGGGGGGTGATTCTAGCGGGGGGTACTATAAGGGTACCTTTAAGGGCTAAGGGTAGCCTATACTTTAAGGGCTCCCTCTTTAAGGTTTTTAAGGTTTAGGACAAGTTTAGGGATATAGGGCTGATTCTACTCGGAGGTTCATGGGACTTAGTAAGTACAGCTCTAAGTACCTGAACAGGGTTATAAGTAGTTATAAGTACGTATAGTTACCTTACTTATAACCGAAGCTACCAAGTCCCATGAACCTCCAAGTAGGGGGTCTGGAGACTCCTAGGGTTCCTTTAAACGGATCCGAAGGGATCTATAAGGGATCTACAAGGGCTCCTTTAAGGGTTAAGGGGAGCCCTTCAGGGCTCCCTCTTTAAGGGTTTTAGGGTTATTAGGACGTTTGGGGGTTCCGTTTAAAGGCATCTATGAGGGTTCCTTTAAAGGGAACTTTAGGTTTAGGGTTTAGGGTCTAGGGACCTACAGTAAACGCCAGAAAGTTGGAAATCGGATTAAGGCCACATAGTGCTGGGATTCCCTATACATTACTCATAAGGATCGAGGCTATTGGGCTTCCAACTTTTTGGCTTCTACTGTATTAGGATTTAGGGTTTAGGCTTTGTAGGGCTGATTCGAGCAGAACCTTGGTAGTAAGAATAGGGAGACCTTAAGGAATAAAATTGGTAGTTACGAAAAGGAACCTGAAGAATAGTAGTTGTTATTTACGAAAAGGAACCCGAAGGAACACTTATTTGGGCACATTTTGTTTTGTGTTGTTTAGGGTTTGGAGGTACCGGAGGCCCTAACCATCCCAGTAGACGGTGCTTTTCACGACCCGCATCTCAAACCACGAACCACAAACCCCAAACCCTACACCCTAAATGGTGGCTTCCGGAAATTAGGGATACCTTATCCTGGGGTCCTTATAATGAGGAGCCTACTATTTAGGGTACTATATTTGGGTCCCCTATTTTCGGAAACTCCCAAAACCTAAACCCTGAGTGTTGGGAAAGGGGCAGCATCACGAGCATGGGCAGCACGAACATCGCCGTCACCCCGTCGAACCAACGGCCCTACTTAGAGGTTCATGGGACTTAGTAACTAGGGATATAAATAAGGAAACTACACTTATAATTACTTATAAGCCCAATTAGGGTACTTATAACCGTACTTATACTAAGTCCCATGAACCTCCTAACGGCCCTAACGGTCCGGGTACCCAGGCAGCAGGGTTTGAGGTCCGAATCGAAGACTAGCCTCTGACTGGCCCAGACCTTCCAAGATCCCTTAATTAAGGAATATACCTTAAACCATATCAGGGAATCTATTATGATTTAAGGTATGTTCCTTAAGAAAGGGACATTGGAGTCTCTGGGTGGGTACCGCAAACCCCGATAGTTGGGATCCCGGACTTTAGGGCTCCGCAACCCTCCCCAAGGCTCCATGTACCCACAAAGTAGATCCATGTAACCATAATCGGGTTCCTTTAAGGTCCTTTAAAGGGTTCTATAAGGGTTCTATAGGGTTTAGGGTATAAGGCTCCATGGTACCCATATAGTATATACTTAGGCCTTGAAGTACCTATATAGGGACCCCTTTACGGCCTAAGTATCTATTACGAAGGTACACGGAGCCTTTGGGCCTGAGTTTCCGAACCAGCTCTTCCAAGACGCATCAAGTCAAGTAGGCATTAGCCAGTTCAAATTCTTGGAGGGTCATGGAACGTAGTAAGTACAGCTATAGGTACCTTGAACTGGGGTTGTAAGTAGTTATCAGTATTGTTACCTTATTGATAACGACAAGCGTTTGTGTTCTACTGGGATATCTAACATGATTGGACGACTTGGCCTCAGTGAACGCATATCGAAACTAGGCGGCTGAACCGGACGAATCCGCAACCCTCGAGACTCAAAACCCCAGAAACCCGTACTATGCAAACTACCTGTGCTAGAAGTGCTGGCACACTACCTAAACCTAAACCCGACACCCTAAACCCCTAAACTCTAAACTACGTGCAAGTCAAGCAGCACCCGGAGAACTTCATTAGCCTCTGCCGCCTCGTTTTGGAGGGCGTGTGTCAGTGGCGCTGCCCGAAGTACCTCAACATCCATAATTTCGGGGTTTAGGGTTTAGGGGGTTTAGGGTGGGGGTTGAGGGGTTTCGAGTGGTTTTGAATTTGTTTTGGGTCTTTTTAGGGGTTTAGTGGGGAGGGAAATTCGGCGATGTTGGTTTGGTTTGTGGCGGTGTTCCCTCCCCTTGTTCTCGGAGCCAGGGCTGGCGCCGTAGTAATGGTGGTGGTGGTAGGCAGTACCAGGAGCAGGAGCAGCAGCAGGAGGAGGAGTAGTAGTAACAACAGCAACAAGAAGAAGCAGTAGCAGTAGCAGTAGCAGTAGCAGTAGCAGTACAGTAGCAGTAGCAGAGCAGTAGCAGTAGCAGTAGCAGTAGCAGTAGTAGTAGTAGTAGTAGTAGTAGTAGTAGTAGTAGTAGTAGTAGTAGTAGTAGTAGTAGTAGTAGTAATAGTAGTAGTAGTAGTAGTAGTAGTAGTAGTAGTAGTAGTAGTAGTAGTAGTAGTAGTAGTAGTAGTAGTAGTAGTAGTAGGTGAGAGTTAGCTGCCTAGGTCAAAGGCTCTAGAGAAATCCAAACCCAGGTTCCGGGCTCAGGGGCTGAATCCTTACAATACTATACCGCCCTCGGCAAGCAGACTAGAGCCTCACAGGCAAAAACTGAATGACCTTGGTTTACAGCCATAAAAAACCAACTCGAGCTTTATCGGGCTCTATAGGGTTACAGGGTTTCGAAAGGAGCCTCCATGGATAGAACGGATTGGTCTTTGAGTTCGATGCTATGGTTCTACCACTGAGGGGCACTATGAACAAAACTTCTCGTTCAGGTTGGAAAGTTAAAGCCTCAGTCAAGACTTCCCTGAATCAAGATCCACAAACAACGGTTGAGGGTTTCGGGTTTGAAGGCTTAGGTTTCTGGGTTTAGGGTCGCAAAACAACGGATCCTTGGAAACAACAGAATACGGGTGCCTCAACAAGTGGAATACAAAATAGTGATATGGGTAGCTCAGTAATGGAATTGGGTTTTACATTCTGACTTTCTGACTATATGATGACAGCATGGGGGACAACACCACTAAACTGCTCCAACCACCCTTGTCCTTTTAGAAATAATAGACAGGGCCCTGTACCTATGCCTATATCCCTTAGTCGGGCTTATTTAAGAAGGTCTACTAGCCGGTCTGTCTATTCTTTTGGGGGAACCATGAAAAAGGACAAAGCTGGCTCCGACCTTTTTACTGATTGAAAGAAGCAAACGGGTCCCCGGTTTAGAGAGACTAGGATACCCAGTAACCTAGGAACCTAGGACTACAAAAAAGGAATCTAGGGGTTTAGGGGTTTAGGGTTTAGGGGTTCAGGGTTACTAGGATACCCAGTAACCTAAGAACAAAAAGGCTTCTCTTTTTGGTATTGGGTAACTTTATAAAGAACCTAGGACTACAAAAAGGGAATAAGGGTACTACTGGGCATCCTAGGAGACGCCAAGCACTCTGATGGAAACAAGGCACTTTGTAGATCGGGCCTCTGCTGCGACGGGTTGTTCGCTTGAAGCTGCGGTTTAGGGTTTACCTTAACCCTGAATAACCTACCTTTTTAGGGTTCCTTATTATGATTTCCTTATATTATAGGGGTCCTTAAAAAGGTAGGTCCTACAGGGTTAAGGTAGGGTTTAGGGTTTAGGGCTCAGGCCCGTGCTTCGCGTGTTGCTTCGTCTTATGCCTTATAGGCTTCTGTTAATTGAGCTCTACACAGAACACCAAGCCAATGTTGTGCAGCCGAGCAAGCACTCGAATACCATACCCCCAGGGGCACATGCTTTACACTGCATGCATGCTACTATCCTCAAGCCCCCCTTAGAAGTTCGTGAGCAGGTCAGGCGGGGTTATGTGCACCCTGGAAGCATCTCTGTGAATTACTTTTCCTGTCAACCTGAAAGCGACAACCCTAAACACGTCCTCATGCTAGCAGCTCTAGTCATACTTAATGATAGGAAGCAGACCAGGAATAGTATGCTATACTATAACCCTAAACCCCTAAACCCTAAAATGTTCATTAGGGACCCTGAGGAATGGTATTATTGCTACTGGCCTTCGCCTCCAAAGCTCCTCCTGGCCTCAACAGGAAGCCGAAGGCTCCACAGGTTCTCACCCCGAAACAAAGTGGGAGTTTCCGGGCATCCTTTAAGGGCTCCTTTAAGGGTTCCTATCAGGGATCTATAGGGGCTCCTTTAAAGGGATCTCATTATAGTTATCTATAAGGGAGTTTCCGAAAATAGAGGCCTAACAGTTTAATACAGTACCCTAAATACTGGGATCCCATTAATTATAAAGACCCCAAAATAAGGTGCCCCTAATTTTCGGAAACTCCCAAGTGAAGACTTGGGCTTCGCCATACAAGAGCAGTTAGGGTTTAGCTCTTAGGGCTTAGGGTTTAGGGTTTAGGCTGTCAAGAACACACATTGAAGCGTTGATAGTCGTCGCTGCTTTCTCAGCTTAAGGGCTCAGTTCCATCATATCAGTAGTTTCCAACTATCACAAGTCGACGTTGTTGTCTTTATAGATTGATGACTGGCTGCAACAACTGGCAACATCATTCTTAATGATGCCGTTCCTAAACCCTAAACCGCACACCCTAAAACCTTAAATCCCTAGCTAGTTAGCGCGAGCATGACAAGCAGGGCTTCAAGGTTTAGAGTTGAGGTGCAGTGTTGGGTGTAGGCCCGCGCACAGCTCGGTGGGCTCTAGGGTTTCTAGAGCGCCTGGGGTTCTTTCATGGGCTTTGCAAGATCCTGAAACAGTTGTCCTGTAGGGCTCTGCAGGATTGAGGGCGTCGGTCGGTGTGTGTGTGTGTGTGTGTGTGTGTGTGTGTGTGTGTGTGTTTGTTATTTGTTTCAGTTAGGGCTACGTTTTATGGTGCTGGGTTTAAGGCTCAGCGTAGGTAGTTTGTGCCTGTCTGTGTTTGGGTTCTATACATGCTAGGAACCCTTAAACACTCATGACTAATTCAAGGAACCTCTAATGTAAACCTCTAAACCCTGAACCCGAAACCCCTAAACCCTATAGATCCTTTTAACGGAACCTGCCGTAACCCCTAAACTAAACCCTAAACCCCTAAACCCTATCGATCCTTTCAACGGGGCTCTTAATTATAGATCCCTTTTAGAGGACGGCTATAGATCCCTAAAAAAAGAAGTATTCTAAACCCCCAGCCCTTTCCGAGGCCGGGAAGCTCCAGGGAACCACCTCCTCCGCAGAGACGGTGATCCAACCTTCCACGCCATCCTCCGACTCATTGCGGGGGGGCACTGTAAGGCTTTAAGGCTTTAAGGCAGGGTACAAGGTATAGGGGCTAGGGTACTATAACAGGGTACTGAAGGGACTACTTGAAGGACCGCCTTCCACGCCATCCTGCGGCACATTAGGGCCCTTAATAATTATATTCCTTTAAAAGGGTTCCGTTGCAGGGCATTCTACAAGGACTGTAGGGTACTATAGGGATTCAATATCTTAGGGGCTGAGGCTCATTACGGGGGGGGGGTAGGGAACTATAACAGGGTATCATAGGGACTTCCATCCTTGTGCGTCTCAGGGTCGTGTAAAGGTTCGGGTATCCCGGTTTAGAGTGAGTACCCTAGCCCACGAAAGGTCAACTTTTTCAATTATCATAGGGTTATATAAACCCTACAAGGTTAAAGGTTAGCCAGACCACTAAGTCTAAAGCCCTGAATCTCTTTTTGGGGTTCTTTGAAGGGTACTGTAGTAGGTTACTATAAATGTTCTACGATTACGATAGGGCACTCTCAGGGTTCAGGGTGTAGGCTATAAGGGTCCATGTACTAAAATAGTAGATGCATGGGGCCCTAAGAGTACCTATATAGAGACTACTTTAAGGACAGCCTTCCACGCCATCTTTCGGTTCCTCAAGGACCACGTCATCCTTTGCAGGCTTCAACCGTCGCCGTCGTCTTTCTCTCGGTTGCCCAGAGTGCACATGCAGGTAAAACCCACGGGGCACGCCAGTGCTTCCTTGAGTTGCCGTGGCGCCGCCATCGTGTGTGCCTACGCGTGCACCGCCACCACGGGAAAGTCCGGCAAGCTCTACGCCTTCGTACACGTTGCGGTTGGGGCGTGTGCGCACTCCACCGCCGCTGTCGGGCTTGATGCCCACGAGCACCGCATCGATGGCCCCAGAATGCGGCAGCCACGTGCCTTCCTCGATCAGCTTGCTCTCGCCGTGCAAGAAGACTGTTCGACCGTCATCTTCGATCGTGACAGGACCCACGTGATCGTGGTCTGCGTCGCATGGTCCGCGGTCATTGGGGTTTAGGATTCTCGTCATCGTCAGCTCGATCAAGGCCCTGACTGCACCACAGATTACCACTTTGGCAAAAATTGGAGCATGGGAATTAGCTGTACAGCGTGTAGGGCTTGGGGTTCAGGGTGTCGGGTTCAGGGTTTAGGGCATTTTCAGTGATGCTTCAAGGATTTCTGTTAGGGTTCCTTTAAGGGCCCCTGTATATGGGCTCAACTACGCATGCTTCGAAGTTTTCCCCTTAGGGTTCCCTAACCCTTAGGCTCTAAGGACTCATATTTTAAGGCTTTTGGGCCCAAAGACCATACTATATAAGGCTTCTGAGCTATGTTGAGCCTTAGCGTAAGGGCTCCTGAAAGGGTTTCACTCAAGGGTCAAACTGGTTGTTAAGGGTTGTCTAAGGCAAGGTTACAGGAGGCTCCTATTATTCCTACAAGGTGACTTTGGGGCCAACGTTTTTCTACTTACAGGTTCATGGGGCTAAACATACGGCAACTCTACTTGTAATTACGATACAAAGAAGGTACTTGCAACTGCACTAAGTAAGTTCCATGCACCTCCAAGACGATGGGCAGAGCCTAACCCTAAACCCGAAATCCAAACCCCGAAACCCCCAAACCCCTGAACCCTAAACTCCAAACCCCCCAACCCCTTCAAGGTTCCTCTCGTGTCTGCCGCAACCTGGTAGTTCCCCTAAGGGTCCATGTACCCAAATAGTAGTATATACTTTGGGCCCAATGTACCCATATAGGGAGTACTTTAAGGCCAATGTATTTACTATTTAGGTACATGGACCCTTAGGGTGTTAGTTCCCAGACCTTCCAAAATCCCTTAATTAAGGAATATACCTTAAAAACGTAGTAGGATCCCTAATATGATTTAATTTAAGGTTTATTTCTTAATTAAGGGATCTTGGAAGGTCTGGGATGTTAGTTTATCGCTTTGTCGTTTTGCGGCTTTTGGCTCGCAGGTTAATTTACAGGGATAGAGGCGGGTATGGTGTGTAGAGTTTGAGGGTTGTCCAGATCGGGACGAACCTGAACATGAAATCGCCAAAGAGGGACCCTGACATTGATGTTGTTTGAAGTAGCGTTTGCAGTGCGATTCTCGCTGCAACATTCACAGAGCCCATATGCACTCACCAGCACCATATTATTACCTCATCTACACCAAGATCTTTGAACCCGGAACCCTCAAACACACAATAAGCCCTAAACCCTAATTCCTGCCCGGAATTCAATGGTTTAGGGCTTAGAATGCAAAAGATCCCTCTTCCTAAAAGGATCAACAGAACGATCCCTGGTCTAGCACTAAGCGTAAACACTAAACCCTGAAACCCTAAACGCCCTAAGCCCTGAAACAGATCCCTTCAAAGCAACCCTTATACAGACATCCCTGAAAAAGATCTAAAAGGGTTCCTTCATAGATCCATTACAAAGACCATGTAAATAAGGTTTTGGGAATCTCTGTCGCTCTGAGCCTTCGCTGCACGGGCTTTGTAGCTAGTCCGCTGCCTTAGAGACATGAAGGGTTGGTTGGGGTTTTGGGGGGCGGGTTTAGGGTTTTTCAACCCAAAACCCTAAACCCTAAACCCAGGTTTATGGCGTACTTGAACCCTGAAGAACATACCCTTTAAGGATTCCTTGTTCTGATCTACCCATATAAGCCCTCAAATCTTCTTAAATCCTGAAAAACCCAGCGGGTCCATATACACTACTATTATGGTATTAGGTCTCAAAAGACCATCCTTATTATGGCTTTGGGGGCCTAATTCCAGAATGTTAGTATATGTGGACTGTCTGGACAAAAAATAACAATTTTGGGGTCCGGGTACGCCTTCTGGCTTAAGGCTGACAGCGTTTAGGCGCCCACAAAAAATGAACGGCTCCACAATACCCTAAGGCTCCGTGTACCCATATATACTACATACTTAGGCCTTGAAGTACCTAGGGGACCCCTTTAAGGCTTAGGTATCTACTATAGAGGTACATGGAGCCTTTGGGAATAGTGAAATGCAGCGTCCTGGGACTAAAACAGGGAGCCTAGGATGCCTCCCTGCAAAGAAGCCTGAATCCTGTGTGTGTCGGACGCCAATAAGCAACTATAAGTAGAGTTTCCATGTTTATAACCCTAGTGACTATAGGTCCCAGCATCCTTTAAATATAGCAAGCATATGTATATACAACATACAAATATACATAAAGAGATTGCTGGGTGAGGATGTCATGGACAAGAAACATGCCCAGGGGAACTTGGAGCGTTTGGGAAGCCTTCTTCTTAGCTGATCCTGCAATAGTACGCAAAACGCCTAAAACCTGTTCATGAAGACATACATTGTTATATGTACCTTAAACCTACTTTGGGGGGTTAGGTAGGGGTTTGTTGTTTAGAGGAGGTAAGGCATGGTATACTGTACCGGCCTAGTATACTGTACGGGCCTCAGTAATTACAATAGGGTTTGGGGGTCTATTATACTACATTAAAGATCCCCCAAAACCCTGTTCTCATTATTGTGGCCACTAAACCCTTGTAGTAGCCCTTATAGTACACCTTATAGACATTAAAGGAACCCTAGTCTAGTTATTAAGGCGCCTCCGTTACGGGCTCTTTGGGGGGTGGGGGTTAGCAGCCACTGTCTGCACCATCATCATCAGCAAACGAGGAGCCGCCACTGCTGTCTTACCCGTAGGAGACGATGTAGTCGTGTCTGGAGCCGGGGGCGGTGCGCCTGCCGACTTTGAGGCCGTAGCAGGGGCTGGCCTCTCGGCTTCTGCTTCCACTGGATTGAGAAACACATTCTCATCAAGCCCTGCTCTATGCCGCGCCTGCCACCGCTCACGCTCTATGAAGGCCAACATCAGCAGGACCGGCTGACGGTAGTTTTTGTCTCATGCTGTTCAGTGCCAGCCATTTGTTTGTTCGCTGGTCTTCTGACTTCATGCCCCTACGAAAGTCAAGTTGCAATGCCTGCGCCTGAGCTTCAGTGTTTGGGGTTTAGCTTGGAGCTCACGGGGGCAGTGTCCTCATCAGTCTGTGCAACGTCGGGGCCTTAATAAGCAGAATAGGGTCTTGGGATATACTAGACTATAAATACCTTTTAACATTAATTGGGAGCCCTAAGGAACAGTATTGGTAATTGCTTTGAGGCTTCTATATTACAGAGCTACCATCTGCCCTCGGCGTGGTCTTCACCCCTAAACCCTAAACTCTCTAAACCCTAAACTTGGATGGAGCTGGAGGGCTTGCGCTCCCCCGGGACCGCGAGGAAGCCGGGGTTTAGGGTTTAGGGGTTTAGAGGTTTAGGGTTTAAGGGCCCTTAAAAAGTTAGGTTTCCGGATCCGCAGGTTTACCTTTAATTGTAGAAGGATTCATGCTCCGATTTGAAGCATCTTGCTGCATGATGAGGTTTGGGGTCTCTCTGGGTAGTAATACTGTGACGATTATCAGGAATCTTCTTCTCAGTCCATCCTACGTAAGGCCCTGTCCATCACACAGAGGGGCCTTGATGCCCTCATCGTACAGAAATTGTGCATGCAGGTATCACGAAACAATTCCTTAATCTGGTGGCCTTTTTGTAAATGAGATCTTGAGGGTAAATTACACTCTAGCTATAAGGACCCCCCTGATACTAGTATAGCTAAATATCAAGGCCCCTTTTGCTAGTTTATAACCCTCAAAAATCCTGAAAGGCCCCTTCAAGCACCATAAAGAACCTGAAAGGCACCCCAAACCTAAACCCCAAAGCCTAAACCCTAAACCCTGAACCCTAAACCCAAACCCCTAAACCCCAAATCCTAAACCCCTAAACCCTAAAGGGGTTTAGGGTTTAGGGTTTAGGGGCTCTTATGACAACAGGAAGTTGGATCTGCCGGCTTACGTGCAGGTTCGGGGTTGATAAGGTTTAGATTTTAGCTAGCTAGCTAAGGGTTTAGGGTATAGGGTTTTAGGGTTTAAAGCTTTAGGGATTAGGGTTTAGGTTTTTAGGATTTAAGCTGTATAAGGTTTAGGGGCACCCGTCATGTGAAGCTGCCCACTTTTTTCTCTGCGGCTCTAGCGTGTTGCATTAGGGGATGCAGAGATTTCGGTATATGGAGTTTTCGAGATACGTTCTAGGATACTAGAATGGAGCCACAATGGAGCCCAACATGCTCTTGAATTTTAACATCTATCAACCCCCTATGTTAAGCTTAAGCCTTAAGCCGCCCTCCCAAAGTTGCTGCAGGACAAGCAGCTCGCCACCCTTCACGTCCTGAGGCAAGATATGAAGGCTTCCTACTACCCCAATAAGCCACACAAATAAAGGTTAAGCCTCCCCATGCCTACTAACTTATAACTAGGATGCCCAGTAACTTAGGAATAGAAGGGGCTCCCTTTTCGGTGTTGGGCACCTTTAAAAGGAACCTAGGACTACCAAAAGGGAATAAGGGTACTACTGGGCATCCGAGACGAAGCTTGAAGGTTAGGTGTTGGGGATCTCAGGCTTCTTACAGCTACAGACTCAGAGAGCGGTTTAGCACGGAATGAGATTGGGTTTTGCGGTTCAGGAATCTTGGGTTTCAGGGTTTGGGTCTTGTAGGTTTTGGGGCGGGAGGGGCTCTATCGGGACTTTACTACCCCAAAAAGGTTCAAGGTTACCTACTCTACAACTATCAAAGGGGAAAAGCAGGGACCCTTAATAAGGACCCATAGGTATATACCCTTAATATAGCTATTATATACCCATTATAGGGTAGGGGTCCCCATTAAGGGTCCCTCCTTTGCCCCTTTGATACTAGGCCTAAACCGAGCTCTGAACGCTAAACCCTCATGTAGGACCCTGATTCAGACGCCCTGGGCCTATAACCCCAAAATAGCAGGATTCACATAAGGAACCCTAATAAAGGCCCAGGGTTTCTTAGTCAGGTTCCTACGTTAAACCCGAAACCGAGCACTGAACCCTAAACCCTAAGAAACCCTAAGCCTACCCACACGATGCAAGACACTTCGACTCAACCCAAACCACAGAGAGGCTCCCAATTAGTGAGGAAAATACGGTTAGGTTTAATGGGAGCCTCCGTATCATTCAAGGTATACCGGGCAATATCATGGTATCCTTGGCATAACCTACGTCTGTATATTGAGGGTCATCTAACACTTAACCCTAGATCTCTAACCTTTACACCCCTAAACCCTAAACCGAGGACTCTCTGGGCTAGAGATGAAGGAGCAACTCGAAGGCCGTGACAAATCACGGGAGACCCAAATGAGTGGTTGTCAAAATCTTGGACCCTTTTTGGGTCCTTAATAAGGGTACCCAAAACGGGACCAGAATTCTGACAACCACCCACATGGATACTGAGGGTCTGAATTCCACGAGTTTTCAGGTTTAGGTTTACAAGCGTGTAGAGCTTAGGGCTCAAGTTTTAGGTTTATTGCTTTACAGATGTGGCGGTCGTCTGGGTTCAGGGTATGGACTTCAGGTGTGTCTATCCGGGGTTAAGGGTTGGGGTTTGGGTCTAGGGTTTAGGGTAAAGGTTTCGATAAAGACTACATTGGCTATTGGTATGAGCTGTAGCATTGGTCTTCCATAAGGGTTTAGGGTGGTTTAGGGTTCAGGCGTTAGGAGTTCGAGAAGCTTTCCGGTGCAGGCTTCAGGGTGTAAATAAGGGTCAGGATCTACAGTAATCCCCATAAAGTTGGAAACGGGATTAAGGCCAAATAGTGCTGGGATTACTCTACTTTACTCTTAAGGATTGAGGCTATTGAGTTTCCAACTTTTCGGCTTCTACTGTACACCCCTAAACCCTAAACCCTAATCCCAAACCCTAAACTCTAAACCCTCAACCCCTAAACTCTAATCCAGGGTTTTCGACTTTTGGGCTTCTACTGTAGGCTATGGGCTTCTATCGAGTTCAGGGATTCGACATCAGGGATTCCTCAAGGCTTAGGCTGTAGGCCTTTAGGGTTTAGGGTTTAGGGTTTAATCATATGAACCCCCTCCATAAACCCTAATCCCTCTTTCAGATCAAACACAAAGCCCCAAAGCTGTCCTTGGGATCTTCGAAAGCTCTGAAGGCCTCGCCGGCCATTAGCACCTGTCTCTTCTGAGCTTAGGGGTTTAGGGTTTAGGGGCTTAAGGGTTTAGGGTTTAGGGGTTTAGGGTTTAGGGGGTTAGAGGTTTAGGGT
This sequence comes from Symbiodinium sp. CCMP2592, assembly GCA_905221615.1. Classification (NCBI taxonomy): domain Eukaryota; class Dinophyceae; order Suessiales; family Symbiodiniaceae; genus Symbiodinium; species Symbiodinium sp. CCMP2592. The sequence continues at coordinate 143,274 of CAJNDT010002813.1, forward strand.
TTACGGTTTCGGGCTCTAGGGTTTAGGGATTTAAAGGTTTAGGGGTTTTAGGGTTAGGGAGAGGGCGGGTTTAGCAGATTAGGCATTTAGTGTATCAGTTTCGGAGTTAGGGGCTTTAGGCCATCAGCACATCTCTCTTCTTGGACGACTTGGGCTTAGGAGTTTGGGGGTTCAGGGTTTTTAGGGGTTTCGGGCGGTTAGGGTTATAGTCTAGCTTGTTTCGGAGTTCAAGGTTTTAGGGTTTTAGGGGGTTTACAAGTTTAAGGCTTTTAACGGGTTGGCGGATTTGGGGCTTTAAGGCTTTAGGGTTTAGGGATCAAGAGTGGCTTAGTGATGTGAGTTGCAGTGAGATGCTTGCAGTGTTAACGGTTACGATAATGTGTTCTATATAGGGTTTACAAGTCTAGGGTTTAGACTGGTTAGGTTTTACGGCTTCGGGTGACACATTAAATAGGTCTGCGCGTGTTCATCCCTCAATTTGACTTTGAAAGAGCGTGTTTCGATCTTACACCAGGCAGTTAGGAGTGTTTGCGCCAACAGCGCTTTGAACTTGTCCTTTTGTATGCGTTCGTGCATAGCTTGAACTGATTTGTTGTCGGGTCCTCGTGTATCTTCACGTGGCTTTTTGTGTGGTTTGAGGGTCTCGATAGATTCACCCAACCCCTTGCATAACAAGATCTACCTCACTTACACTCAAGACTTACAACTTACAAGATTGTTTTTTGTTATCCTTATTGTGGGATGTGCGGGTAGTACACTAACTAGTAGGGAAACTAGGGATCCACATTATGCCAACCATACGGTACAATACTAATACACCTGGGCGCCCTAGTAATTGGATTAGAGAGTTGGGGCATATTATCCGCCAATTCATCAAGGGATGATAAAGGGTATTATTATGTATAAACAAACCAATGAACTCAGGCCTGTATATATAGTTCATAAGCCCAACAAAGTGCAAACCTTCAGCATTATAGGGGCTAATACGGCTAATAATACTGCTCCAAGAAGTGTGACATGTACCAATGCAGCTTGTTGAGTCGAACCCACTCTCTAATTTTCCGAACTGTGCAACGAATGCTGGCACCTTGTGCACTCCGCTCACTGCGCTTAGTCCCGCATGTATTGGGCAGGGCCGCAGGCAGATATAGTGCCGCTTTACCTGGCTGGGGGCTGCGGCTTCAGCCTGGCTACTTGGAGGGTCGGGGGACTTAGTAACTGGTTATTTTAGGGACTTATAAGTGCCATAACCCTAATTAGGGTCCCTTTTAGGGTACTTATAAGTCTACTTACTACTTACTTACTAAGTCCCCCGAACCTCCAAGTAGAGTAACCAAGGTACCTTCAACAGGTAAATGCACACATCTTTTGTCGCATCCCTTTTTCGAGAGTGCATTGGTTTCTCCAAATAAACCCTAAATCCTAAACCTCATGGAGGGTTCAGGGTTTCATGCTGAGTCATGAGCGCTTGGTTTCGGATTTCGATGTGCAACATGGTCGACTACCAATCTTATGAGAGTCCCTGACCAGGGGCTCACTGGTAAGAGTTCCTTTTTGCGGACGCAGTAGTTCTACTGTTTGCGTAAGTAAGGTCTGACACAGAGGCCGGGAGGAGTAGTAATGAGATGTCCTTCTATCCTAAACCCTAAACCCTAAACCCCTAAACGTCTAAAAGTATACGATATAAAAACCCAGGGCTGACAGTTCTCACGGCCCTGATACAAATCCCTACAGCACTCATGATCGAAAGTGTTAAGGGTGTCAAAATTAAACATGAAGGGCCAGGACTTAAAAAAAAAAAAAAAAAACAAGAACAGGTGATTTATAGGACTTAGGGTCAAAGAAAAGGTTTGGGGTTTACGTGGGTTCTACATGAGCAATTGTCTAAACCACGGTCCGTGCTTGGTCCCACGGATACTATGATGGCACCCTTAATTATGCAGAATCAGGGACCCTAATCTGGCGAAGCCAGAGACTCCAATATCCGTTCATTGAGGATCCCTAACCCTAAACCCTAAGCCCTAAGCCCTAAACCCTAAACCCTGAGCCCTAAGCCCTAAACCCCTAAGCCCTAAGCCCTAAACCCCTAAACCCCTAAACCCTAAACACATGGCTATGACTATGGCGATGTGCAGCCCTGGGATGATGCCCGCGAGAGCGGACCCTAATAAAGCACCCTAAATAGTAGGATCCTTATTATAACGGCTGATGGACAAAATCCTGCATGACCCATAATAAGGAATATACCATAGTTTCCATATATTCCTTACTATGGGTCATGCAGGATTTTGTCCATCAACCGAAGGACCCCAAGTAAGGTGCCCTAATTTTCGGAAACTCCCAGATGGCTTGGTAGCGAGTCCACCCGCAAACCCACGCAGTCAGGGCTTGCAGTGGAGCTGAGGTGCCTCATACTTGGAGGTTCATGGGACTTAGTAACTAGGGTTCTAAATAAGGAAACTAAACTTATAATTACTTATAACCTCATTTAAGGTACTTATAACTGTACTTACTAAGTCCCATGAACCTCCAAGTACTGCCGGGCAGGCATTGCAGAATGGAGCGGCGCATTTGTGCTGGAGGGGAGTTGGCGCCACGTGACCAAGAGGTGCAAGAGCCTCCTTGGAATCCAAACCCTAAACCCTAAGCCCTAAACCCTAAGCCCTAAACACATGGCTATGACTATGGATGCAACAGCCTCCTTGGAATGGTGCCTCAATTGAGGGCTTTAGCTTTCCCGTCGTGCCTTATCTTAGTTGCTGAGTTCAGAGGCGCCAAAACGCGTACACTTTTAGTTTCAATCTATAATGGGTAGTAATAGTATTATCACCAAAAGTGTAAACAGTGTGAACTGTATCCACTCAGCTACTAAGTTATTCCCGCGGGGAAGACTTTAAGGAGCAAACTCATGTCACGACCCATCGTGAGGTCGGCGCCTGCCCCCGAGAAAACCAGACGGCCTCTGGCAACCCCTACAACGTAGTACCGTGAGGGTCCATGTACCCAAACAGTATATACTTTGGCCTTTAAAGTAATCCCTGTATAAGTACTTTGCGGCCAAAGCCCAACAAAAAGTTATCCTTTTGAATCAAAATAGCAGTAGGATTGTATAAACCCCAAACGATTAAAGGTTACCTGCTCAGCTACTGTACGCTACACTTTCCACAGGTAAAGACCAGGGAGGCTAAAGCTTAGCTCTCGAAGCAGCCCCAGCTCTCTGCGACTCCCACTCTCCCTAAACCCTAAACCCTAAACCCTAAACGCTAAACCCTAAACCCCTAAACCCTAAACCCTAAACCCTGAAGCCCCTAATAAGACCCGAACTAGGTGTCGATGTCAACAGTCCCCAAAATTATTTGGGATAAGGGCTCCATAATGAACAATAAGGGGAAAATCGAAACTATTCCAAATCGATACCTAGCAAAGTTCCTCTTTTGATGGCTTCAGTAACAGGCATTACAGGCTGCTTTATGAGATTGTAGCAGGTTTTGTAGGGTTTATATGCGAGATTGTGCGATACAAGGCAGAGGTGGAAAGGTTAGGGTTTCGGGTTTTGGGGTCTAGGTTTCTGAAACCCGAGAATACGTCATCAGCCCGCTACAACACCCTTAAAACTATGTTTAAATGGTGTCGGCTGCTGGGCATATACCCCAAACCCTACAACCCTAAACCTAAACCACCTCAACCTTAAACCCCCCAAAAAAAACCTGAACCCTAAACCGATATCACCAGCTGCCTGCTTCAGGTAGGTTGTGCCCTGGTTTCCAGCAGTCGTGACCCATCCCTGCACATGGGGCATGGGGCTGGAGTTTTACGGTAGCCTGAATAATCAGAATAAGGTCCTCGATATGCTACTCTCTATATACTACACTATATAACATCATTGGGAACCTTAAGAATGTAAATTGCTCATGAGGGAGTTTCCGAAAATAGGGGACCCTAGTATAGCACCCTAAATAGTAGGATCCTTATTACAAGGACCCCGAAACAAGGTACCCTAGTTTTCGGAAACTCCCATGATCCAGGCTTCTACAAACTGTTGGCTCCTTTGGGGTTTAGGTAAAGGGAACTCCAGAAAGTTGGAATATGGATTAATGCTAGGATCCCCTATAATTTACCTTAAAGGGTTAGGATAATGATATTCCAACTGTCTGGCTTCTACTGTATAACATCATACCCTAAACCCTAAACCCTAAACCCAATCATTGGGAACCTTTAAAAATATAAATTGCGCATGATTCAGGCTTCTACAAACTGTTGGATCTTTGGGGTTTACGTAACAGTGCAGGGTTTCCGGTCGATCTGCGGCTCTCAACTACCGCTTCTTATCCCTAAGGCTCCATGTACCCATATAGTATATACTTAGGCCTTAAAGTACCTATGTAGGGACCCCTTTATATAGTATATACTTAGGCCTTAAAGTACCTATATAGGGACCCCTTTAAGGCCAAAATATCTACTATATTTATACATGGAGCCTTGGGGTATTCTTGTGAGACAGTCTAAGGCTTGTGCGGGCCTTAGGCTGTAGTGACGGGGGTCATAACTACCCATAGGCTCCATAGTAGTTCCTTTTTGGGATTACCTTATAGGATTCTGAATATGAAACCAAAAAAGGAACTACTATGGAGCCTCTAGGTATTTTATGGAAGTTTGGGGCTGCAAGTACGGTGTCAAGCCCTAAACCCTCGTCCGCTCCGGCGTTTAAGGTCTACACCGCTGGAACCTGCAAGAAGCCGGAAACAGCAAATGCCTGAGACTCCGAACAGCCCAAAGTAGGCACGATTTAAGTCTACCGCAAAGTAGACACTACTTGTATACTTGGAGTCTAAGGGAAGGCACCCGTCTTCCCGAAAATTGCAAAAAAAAATCCTCGCAATCAAACACAGAAACGGGTTCGAACGGACCTAACATGAAACCGTGCGGCTGTGTGCTTTAAAGTCTGCAAAATCATAACACCTGCAGGCTTTCCAGTTCGTTGTCACCCATAGGGTTTTCCTTAACCCGGCATATCTTACCTTTTTAAGGACTTATATATGGAGGTCATAAAAAGGAACCCTAAAAAAAAGTTACTCAGGGTTAAGGTAGGGCATAGACCTACCTGGCGATCCGACAACCCTACTGTTTTTAGGGTTTAGACCCCAGAATAGCGGGATCGTAGCCTACTGTTTTGCTGCGTGTGGGGATACAGGTATACCATGATATACCTCGAAACCCTCCTTTAATTATTGGGGGGTAGGTGTATATACATAAATAAATAAATAAATAAATATATATATATATATGCATATATTATAGGGCCTGCATGCACACTGTAACAGCCCGAGACACTCCGACTTCGAACCCTCCGCATCCAAATCCATCCAAATCCTAAGACCTGCACCCTTTAAAGCCTGAAAGCCGTGAAATCCAAACCCCGCTGCTTCAAGCCCTTACGTACAGTATTTCCAAAAACCCTTAAACAAATACCGTGTACACACCAGCGCCGACCAAAAAAAACATGAGCTCTAGGGACAACCTAAACCCTAAACCCTGAACCCGAACCGTTAGAAACCTAAATCCGAAGACCCCAGACCTTCCAAGATCCCTTAATTAAGGAATATACCTTAAATCATACTAGGGATCCTATTATGATTTAAGGTATATTCCCTAATTAAGGCATATTGGAAGGTCCTAGTATTACGCCCGGAAGCCGATCCTCCGTGCCGTCTTTGCAGGCTCGGAATCTCTGCCGCTTGCTTCCTTCTCCTCAACAAAAGGAAGCCTTACTAACGTGACTTTATGGGAGTTTCCGAAAATAGGGGAGCCTAGTATAGTACTCTAAATAGTAGGATCCTTATTATAAGGACCCCAAATTTGGTACCCCCTGTTTTCGGAAACTCCCTTATGGATTTTGTAATATCTTTTATGTTCCTGTAGGGCCTTCGATGTTTAAGGCTTGCGGGGATTTAGACTTTTTGGGTCTCGCGGTTAAGGTTTTAGAGTTTGTAGGGTTCATGGGAGTGGGCCCGGGAAATCCAACTATCCCCTTTTACTGAACATCCCTGCAGTAAATCGGTTAGACTGCTCAACTACTGGGATGTAGTTTAAGGGTTCCAGAAAGCCCGTTTAAAATAGCTCCTGGTGCCCCTAATGTGGAACTGTCTTCAGTGCCCCACCCCCTTTCACCCTTCCACGGAGTCCGAACTAATGTGTTGCCCGTGATGCACTTGGAGGTTCATGGGACTTAGTAACTACGGTTACAAGTAAGGTAACTATGCTTATGACTAGTTATTACCCCACTTAAGGTATTTATAACTGTAGTTACTAAGTCCCATGAACCTCCAAGTAGAGGGAGATTAGCTGTTGAGAGGGGTGTGGCTTGGGCTGGGAGTCAAGATCTTCAGAAGGGTGTGCGGCTGGTGAGTACTAAATCCTGGACCCCAAACCTTAACCAGCTGATACAAGGGCCTTAATACTTCGAACAGGGCTTTGGGAGTATATGATACTGACTACTTTTGATATAACACGGAATCCAAAGGAATACTTGGTAAGTCGGCTTTCCTAAACCCCAAACCCTAAACCTAAACCCTAAACCCGTAAACGTGTTAAGCCCACCTTCGTGAACTTCGTCGCCCATGAGTTCCAAAGCCTCGCCAACATCGATCCGCCGCAGCATGTTGCCTGAGCTTTCATAGCGGCTATGCATTTGCGCTCTGCCAGGGATTTGTGTTTAAGGTGGTTGTCAATTTTAGGGTCTCTTTTTGGGTCCTTATTCTAATAAGGCACCTAATACTTAGGGTTCCCAAAAAGGGACCATATTTTTTACGACCTCACGCATATGTACTCGCAGAAGCACGCTACATGAAAAAAACAGTACCCACTACCAGTGGCCATCACTGAAGTACATGGCGCATCCAAAAAATAGCAACCCTCTCTGTGCACTTTCATTGAAAACCTTCATGCCCCAACCACCCCAGGCAACAGAATAGAATCGCCAGAAGACTTATGGGTAGCATGATGAGAGAGACCCCTTAAAAGGTACCCCTTCCGAACCCTACTTCTGGCTCTCTTAAAAGGGGATGTTATTGAGAGGGTCTATATCCTCGAGGGTCCCCCTAATCCTAACTCCCATATAGGGAAGTCTATCCAGATCTATAGGGTTTAGGGGTTTAGGGGTTTCGGGTTTAGGGGTTTCGGGGTTTCGGGGTTCAGGGGTTTAGGGCTTAGGGTTTCAACTCCCAACTTAAACAAGAAAATGGCACCCTGAGCCGGCCCAAGGCTTCGATTCCTAAAGTCGATACCCTAAGGCCTACTCCTTAGAGGGTTTGCAGCCCGGAAACTGCCCAAATCTAAAACATCCAACTACAAACCAAAACGCCAACCCTAAAATCCTAAAAATGATAACTTTACCCTGGAATCTATGCTCTAAAACCTATCTAAACGCTGAAATCAAAACCGACATCCCCGAAAGCCCCAAACCCTACCCCCCCCCCCTCCTCAAAAAAGAAAAACACACAAAGCAATACTCAAACCTCCATAACGGCCCCGTGACAGTTTGCGAAGTCGGCAGCGTCGGTCATCGCCTTGGAAGCTAACGGGCTTTAAGGATTTGGGGGGCACTAATACTATACGGACTTTAGGGTACTATAATGGGTTTAGGATTAGGTTTTAGGGTTTTAAGGTAGTCTTAGACTATTACTATGACGAGTTTAGGGTACTGTCAGGGGTTTAGGATTGGGGTTTAGGGTATGCCCGGAGTACTTTCAGGCTACTTTGAAGGTTCTTTGAGTCTGCTGTGAGGTTTTGAGGGTGTTGAAGCTTGACAACTGGGACAATCTTTCAGGGTCTAAATATGGGCTTCTAGGCTCACATTACGCTTTTCGTTTGTGTTTGCGTTAGTGTGCGTTCCTCATCGGCTGTGGGTCCGATCCTTCTGACATGGCGGCAATGACGTCCAGTATCGCTTGCATGCTTTATCTCCATCCCGACGGCCCTTTCTCGTACCTTCCTGAGGATCAGGGCTTAAGAGGCTTGGCTTCGGAATCGCGAGTGACCCGGACCTCTCGACCGCTCGTGCGAGAGACACTGAAGTTGCTCCTCACCCAGGGGTCAGTGGTGCACCGTAGCTGGCGCCGTGACGAGCTGCATGCCAGGTCTGGGACGGCTTGCCTTGCTGCTGCTTGTCGTCGCCGCTGTCGTTGGTAGGCACCCATGCACAGCCCAGATCTACGAAACGTAGCTTTTCACCCTTGAGCCCTGATAACCCCTAAAGCCACAAAACTCTGCACGTTTCATGCATTCTCTAGCAGGGTGGCAACCCTCGGACCTAGCCCACTGGAGCAGCTTCGCTCTTGGAAGACAAAGCCTAAATTGGGGATTAGGGTAAAAGGTTTTAGGGTTGGGGTTTTGCGGTTAGAGTTCGGGCTTTAGGCTTAAAGGGGGTTTGGGGACTTATGGTGCGCCAAATGCCAAAGCCCTGTACCTCAAAGCTGGAAATAAACTGACATGCGGGATAAATCGTCAAGGCATGTTCTAGGGCCAAAGGCCAAACAGTGCAGAGTCATTCTGCATCAACCAGAGACTCCAATATCCCATAATTTAATTTGGGAATATTCCATACAATACAGTAGGATCCCTAATATGGTTTAAGGAATATTCCTTAATTCTTATGGTGCCCTTATAGATCCCTTTAAGGAGCCCAGGAAAGAACCCGTAAGGGTCTATTCCATAATTAAGGGACTTAGGGAGTCTCTGGGCAGGTAGATCCAAGAGTCTAGGGTTAGAAGTATGGGCCCCTAATATGGACCCTTAGGCCTTTTTGAGGGAGTTCTAGGGACCCTTAAGAGTCTATATAGGGTATATAGTAGGTATTTAGGGATCCCAGCGTAAAGGGCCCACACAAGGAGCCCATGGTTTCAATCCTTCAAAGAGGTGCTCAGTCCAACTCAGCTCCCGAAGATGCCTCTAAGCCAGCAGCTCTGGGTTAAGGCTTTAGGATTCCTTAAAAGGGATCTATAGGGGATCCTTCAGGGCTCTTTTAAGGCATCTATAGGGGATCTATAGGGTTTAAGGTTTAGTGTTAGGGGTTTCAGGCTCAGGGTTAAAGGTTTAAGGGCTAAGGGTTTAAGATTTAAGGTTTAGGGGAACACCACGTAGCACCGCCTCACACCTGCACACCGAAGACCTCGAGGGCCTATGAGGTATTGGGTTTAGGGCTTAGGATGCGATAGAAACATTGAGCACACCAATCGTAGTTGCAAAGCTTGAACATGAGGCCACCGCTCAAAACCACAACTTGAACCCCAAACCCAAGGCCAACTAGCATCTGAGATGATGGCGATGGCGGTCACGCATTTGTACACCTGGATGACAGGATTTGGGACCGTTTAAAGCTTTTGGGGGGCGATAGCGGCAGGGAAAGTTTTTGAGGTGTCCTAAAGGAATTACATAAGGAACCCCTAGCGGAACCCTTCTAAGCACCCTATAGTATAGAACTCGGAGTAATAACAGCTCTCATTCTTATTCAGACCTTGCGTTATGGGGCATGTGGGGCAGGCCCGACGGTTTCGTGATCTAGGCAATCGTACCAAGATGTTATACAGCTTCAGCGCTTGGGGTTTACCTGTAGCCCCAAACCCTGTAAAATTGAAGGTTATGACCCCTTTTTACAGGGTACAGCCCTCAAAACAACAGGGCTTCGATACTAAACCCTATAATTCATAAACCCTATGATTCATAAACCCTATAATTCATAAACCCTAAACCCCAAAACAGCAGCTACCCACTATCCAGGAGCCTTCGGCTGCAAAGTACCTCAGCCCTTCAAAACCTTCGTACTTGTCGGTAGTTTTCTAAATCAGCAGGTACTTAAAGGACCTATAGGTTTAGGGTTTTTAAGATTTACATTCGTGTAGTTCTCTAATACTTCGGATCCCTTTTTATAGAAGCCGAAGATGGTACGACACTCTTATATACCAAGGCCCCTAAACGGGACCCGAATTTAGAAAACTATCCATTCTGATCCGAACATTAAACCAGATTTCCTGTAAGCCTTCCAACCCCTGGCCTGTGTAGTCTACTTGGGGGATCATGGGACTTAGTAAGTAAGGTGATGAATACCTTAAGCAGGGTTTTAAGCACTTATAAGTATGGTTACCTTATTTATAACCCTAGTTACTAAGTCGCGGGAACCTTGACGTGGGGGTCTGAAAGATAACAATCGAAAGCAACCTAGGGCGAATAATGAGCGCGCTCTGTCAACATGCCCTAAACCCTAAACCCCGGCTTTTCATGTATCGAAAGCCTAAGCCCATGATCCCGAAGACCCTCCAAAAGCTGGACTGACAGAAACCCAATACTTATTATATAACAGAAAGCCGCGGATACAAAGAAATACATAAACGCCAGAAATCCTGAACCCAGAGACTCCAGTATCCCCCAATTGAGAATTATACTATAAGGTATAGTAGGATCCCTAAAATATGACTTAATACGGAATATTCCTTAATTAAGGGATATTGGAGTCTCTGGGAACCCGAAGCCCTATAGATCCCTTGTAACCTTATAACAGATCCCTTAAAGGAACCCTTAACGATCCCTTACAGGAACCATATACATTAGAAGCTGCCCCAACCCTGTAATAGTGACCATAAGGCTTATATTACTATTATATTAGGGCCCTACTATATTCCTATCATACCACTATTACAGGGTGGGGGCAGCTTCTAACCTATACACCTGAAAGCATATCCCTTAATTATAGGAACTTATAATGGCTCCCTTAAAGGAACCTTTAAAGATCCCTTAATTATAGGAACTTATAATAGCTCCCTTAAAGGAACCTTTAACGATCCCTTAATTATAGGAACTTATAATAGCTCCCTTAAAGGAACCTTCAACGATCCCTTATAGGAGCCTATACACCTGAAAGCATGTCCAAGGCCCACGCATTGGTGCCCTCCTTGGCGACGACCTCTCCACTCGCGCTCTCAACCTGAAGCCAACCGCCTTGGCTTATCGATTCCGGGGTTTAGGTTTTAGGTTTTAGGGTTTAGATTCCGGGGTTAGAGGTTTAGTTTATCCGAAGGCCCCAAAAGAATTATATTCCTTTAAAGTTCATATTTAGAATCCTATAAGGCAATCCCCAAAAGGAACTACTTTGGTTGGAGGCTTAGTTTCCCAAAGGGTCCAAAGTAGCTATATAGGAGAATGTGGGTTTTCTATATTAGGAACTACTATTATGGTGTGGGGAAGTATCCCCCATAACAGTACCTAAGACCCTTTGGGTTTAGGAGATCAGGATTCCGGGATAGGGTTTGGAGTTTAGGGTTTTCAGTGATATAGGGCTGCCTCTCTAGCCAGAGGCCTTAAGACTTTAAGAACCCTTCGACAATACCCTTTAAACGTAAGCCTGAATGTGCATAGACCCCTCCCCCTCCCTCAATCTTCCCTCCTCCAAAACCCCAAACCCTAATAGGATACTATTACAAATGATTCCGGCCCCTATGTTTTAGCCGTGGGCTTCCTAAACCCTAAACCGCACTGGCGGAACCCCTTTCCCCAAGGAGGACACCCACTTAAAGGTTCATGGAACTTAGCAAATGGGGTTAGAAATACAGTAACTATACTTACAATGAGCGAATCATAACCTCCAATTAAGCTACTTATAACTGTTTCTGCTAAGTCCCATTAGCCTCCAAGTATCCCAATCCTACGTTTGATTAGGAGCTTCAACCATTGACCCTCAGCCCCCAATCCCAAACACCAAAGAGCCTAGGGTTGAGGTTCTTTACATAGGGGTTCGAAGGGTAATGCAGTTTCAAGTTTTGGATGGGTTTAGGGTCGGGTTTACTAGGACTTAAGAACCTTCGAGAGATTCTTGAAAGCGACAAGTAGGCATACGATTGCAGTGGGAGCACGGTTTGCACCGAAATCCCAGTCCCCAACCCCCGAAATCCAAAGGCACCCGTCTTCTTAAGCACCCTACCAAAAACACAACAGAGAACCGTATCGAATGCAAGAAACAGACCCTACCAAAGACACCCCTCGTCTTCTTAAGCGCCCTACCAAAAAACACAACAGAGAACCGTATCAATTTATGAAACAACCTGACGGAAACGCTCCTGAAGAACTCCACCGCAAAAAAAATACTGTAATGGTAATACTAAACCCTAAACCCTAAGCCGCCACACAAAAAAACCTTCCCTTTCAATTCCTACCTTTGGTGTGTCCGAGCGACTCGTCTCCTCGCCGCAGGCCACGCCACGGAGGCGTCTCTCCTTCCCTATCTTCTCCTGCGCCCCCCCAACAGAACGGCAGAGCTCAGGGTTTAGGGTTTCGGGACAAGTTCAGATGTGGTTTCATCAGAACCCCATAAACTGGTAGAGCGTAGGACCTATAAGTTTAGGGCCAGCTTAGGGGTGGTTTCACCAGAATCCTAGAAAACGGTAGAGCTTCGGGTTTAGGGTTTGGGGCCGAGTTTAGGGGTGGTTTCAGAACCCGAAAACCCTAAACCCTCAACCTAAACCCTGAAAGCCCAAACCGTAAAACCCTAAACACTGTACCCCAAACCCTCAGTCCTAAACCTTGAAACCCCAAACTCTGAAACCCCGAACCCTGCCTCAACCCTGACGGACTTTGTTTGCCTCCATCCCATCCTCGCAGGTTTAACTAGCTATTAATTAACAGTTTAGGGTTCAGGGTCCCAAAACCCTGAACCCTAAAAGCTATAATGCATCCCAATGCCCTAGAAGCACAAAAAACCCTGGCCTATGACACCCCGCACTCCGCAAGAAAACCACCTAAACCATCCCGAAACCCCAAACCTTAAACCCTCAATCCCTAAAACCCCCTAACCCAAAATCCCTAAACCCTAAAACCTAAAACCGTAAACCCTTAAGGACCCCCTATAGATCCCTTTAAAGGACCCCTATAGAACCCTAAAAATCCCTATAAAACCCTAAACCCTGCGTCCTCCTTCGGGCCCTCGAGGAGCTCCAGGCACTCACCCGGAACGAGCTGACGGATGACCTCCAGTCTAAAAGCATTGAAACAGAGTTTACCACTTGGGAGTTTCCGAAAATTAGGGGGAACGTATTTTGGGTCCTTATAATAAGGATCCTACCATTTAAGATTAAAAGCATTGAAACAGAGTGTACCACATACCCTAGGGCTCTAAAATCTCGTATATGAAGGTTTTTTTGGGCCCAAATTAGGCTATTGGGCTATTTTGATGCCCAGGGTTAGCTGAGTACCCTAGCCCAAACAAGGCTAGCCTTTTGACTTTTGACTCATGCTAGGAATATATAAACCCCAAAAGGTTTAATGTTACCTACTCAGCTACTAAGACCAGTACTTTGAAGGGGGCTAAGTAATCGCGGTTGGAGTTGATGGGCTTCCGTGATGTGAGTCTATAGACCAAAGCTTCATGTTTTGAATGGGTAACCTGTACTTGGAGGTTCATGGGGCTTAATAAGTACAGTTACAAGTACCTTAAATGGGTTATATCCACTTAAAGGATAGTCACCCTAGTTACTCAGTCCCATGACCCGAAACCCTAGCTAATTAGTCCCAGGGGGGTTCGAGGGTTTACCGACTGTGCGACCACTTCCTGTCTCCCCTAAACCATAAACCCTAAACCCCTGAACCCTAAAGCCTAAATTGAACCTTAAAGCCCTAAACCCCTAGACCGCTATTTACACCTTCGGCCCCGAGACCGCCAGTGGGGAAGACCGCCAGGACTTCGAAAAACTGTGGTTTAGGGGTTTAGGGTTTAGGGTTCCCTTTAGAGGGGTCTATAAGGGTTCCTTCAAAGGGATCTATAGGGTTTAGGGGTTTAGGGTTTAGGGTTTGGGGGCTTCTTTTTTCACCCTACATAAATCCTTGCCCTAAGCCCTAAGCCCGGTAGGCTTTAGGGTTTAGGGGACCCCGCCATCGTTCTTCCTTACAAAACCAGGAATCCGCCCTCTTGTCTGTTTGCATCACTCTAAACCTAAAGCCTCAAACCAGAAGGATCCCGTACTTGGGGTACGAGGGCCCCCCGATCCACAAATGAATCATACAAGCCTTCCGTAAAAAGAGCTAATCGAAAAGAAACAAGCAGAACGGAGCAGCCCTAATCATATCTGAACCCGACACACTAAATCACCGAAGCCCTAAACTCCAAAATCCTAATGTATCCTAAACCCGAAACCCTAAACCCAACAACCTAAACCCTACAGATTTTATGTGATCTGTGGGGCTCCTCTTTAGCGCCTCGTCCGATGAACCCTGCGACAGCAGGGGAAGCTCCTCCGCACACCAGAGATAGGGCTTCTTCGCCGCGGTCCTCGGAGTGCTTGCCATTTTTGATTTTGTTATGTGTATATGTGTATTTGTACATACGTATATAGATATATGCACGTACACGTGGTTTCTTATATGTATACATACATAAACAAGTGTAAACTCATACATCTGTCTGTGGGCGCAAAAATACGTTCTTGAGTTCGCACTTTTTATGTCTATGTTCTTTGGGCTTAGGGCATGTATGTGCTCTTAAGGTCTTAGGGATTCATTGCGCTGCGGGACTGAAGCTACGATGCTAGGGGCAGGCATGTAGACAAATGTTTAAGTAAGGAAGGTATAGGTACGGCACGGCACGGCATGCTATGGTATGGCATGTGTGCATGCAGTGTACGAGCGGCAACCTATGTGTGTGTGTGTAGGTACGTCTATTTGAGTATATAGTTGTGCATGTACGTATGTATGTATGCATGCATGTACTTATGCATGTGTGTATGCAGATGTCTGTGCGTATGTGAGTACGAGGGTATATGTGAATGAGTGTATGCGTGCATGTATGTATGTCTGTGCAACCATGTATGTATGTCAGTATGCATGTATGTAAGTTCATGAGCATGTTTACATACAGCTATGTAACTTCAACCTTTTTCAAAACATATTAGGTCGCATATTCTGGTGCTACTTATTGGACGTTTCGTCACCTACATGGTAATAGAAAGCTGCCCTTTGATGCGGGGAGCATTGGGCTCTCTGGGTGTTTCTCTTGAGGGCATGCTGCAGAGGGTAGTGCCGACTGTGCGCCCAGCAAAGCCCGAAAGACCGCAACTCCAACCCTTAAGATTCGTTGAAAACGTCTCAGGAACTCCAAAACCCCCGTGACGAAGCATTATTCTCCAGGCTCTTAATGAGGAACCCTTATAAAGAGGGATGCATGCACTTTACAAAGAAGCCTTGCAAAAGAGGGATACATGCAGTTAAGCGGCAGATACTCGACTCCGTTTTTTGCACGGACCTGAACCAACATGCCAGGCTCAGCTTGGTTGATGGGTGCCAAAAAAAGGGTCTGGCGCTTAGTAGGGAAATGGGGGAATGGATCCCTGTACTATTGGGGATTATATAGGGACTACTGTAGGGCCGATAGTAGTCCCTACATAATCCCCAATAGTAGTCTCCATAATCCATTCCCCCATTCCCAATAGTAATAGTAATAGTAATAGCAATAGTAATAGTAATAGTAATAGTAATAATAATAGTAAAAATCATAGTAATGGTAGTAGTACTAGTACTAGCAAGAGTAATAGTACTAGTAATAGAAGCAGGAAGAAGATGAGTACCCAGGATGTTGATACCAGTTCTAGGAGTTTGAGAGCTCTTCTAGGCGTTTGAAAACCTACTTGTCGGGTATCATGGGGAACTAAAGGCTAACCTTATTGGTTACGTAGGGAATATACAGGGGGTATACTACCCAAAAACGTGAACGGTTACCTACTCTACTACAAGGAAGACGTGAATGATGTTGGGTCGTGGGATTGCTTGGTGTTTCACGGGCTTGAGGTGTGTAAGTTAGGTGAACGGGGTTCGGAGACTTCAGAGGTCCACGTCCCCATATTATGGCACACCTCAGAACAACGCTGGACACTCATGAAAAACACCCTGCCAGGCAGGAGAAAGCCTAAATCGTATATATAAACTACACCCTAACACCCCAAAGGCCCTACAGCAATCCTGAATTACCCAGGCGCTCCATGTATACTACTATTATGGAATTAGGTCCCAAAAGCCATAATGGGGGGATTGCTTTTGGCACCGAATTCCATAATAGTAGTGTATATGGACCCTAAACCCCTAAACTCCTAAACCCTCAACCCTGAACCCTAAACCCTAAACATCCCCGAACCCTAAAGCCCCTAAAGGCCCTACTGCAACCCTGAATTAACAGCTTTGGGAGTCTCTAGAAGATCGGAAGTGGCCGATCGCCGGACTGTAGAGGTCTGAGTAGTTAGCAACATTCTCCCCTCCCAGCCCCCCCCCCATCTCTCTCCCTGTGTATATATATATATATATATATATATATACATATATATATATATACACTTCTATCTCTCTCTCTCCATCTCTCTATATGTATATATACATATAGACACAGACATCAGGGCTTGGGGTTTAGGGTTTAGGGATTCATCTATGCATATTTATAAAAACTCATAAAGTATGTACCAGAACCCTTTTCTAACCTGGGGCTAGCTACCCTAGGGCCCCAATCACAAAAAGCACCAAGCGCTTCAAACTCTGACTAGGCTAAGCACTCGAATGTGTATCATAGGGATCCTTAGGGGTGTAGGGGGAGGGGGGGTAGGGGGCCTTGGCCCATAATAAGGACTAATAAGGCCTATTTAAGGAAATATAGTCCCCTACACCCCTCCCCCCCTACACCCCTAAGGATCCCTATGATGTGTAACTACCCCAAACATGACTCGCAAAGCCTATTAACTTCTCCGACTACCCTGACCCCATAGTATAGGGTCCAAGAGAAGCACATAAGCAATAATGGGGAAGGGGATATCCCATATAAACCCCCTTGAAAGGGAGGCCGCTAAGGTAGGGATATCCTATAAAATGCTTATGCTTATGTGCCTTTTGGGACCCCATAGTATGTACCCAAGCAGGCTACTCAACGTAGGTTACGTGCTACAATACTACAGTCTGAATACAGCGTTCTGATCTCGCGGTACCCCCTAAACCCTGAAGCTAAACCCTAGGACCCACGCCTGAACAATTGAAACCTACTTGGCCACCCGTTTTCAGGGCCCTGCCGTCACCCAGCCGCTGGCCCCATCAACCTCAGATCACGTGAGCGCTGCCTTAAGGGGAAAATGTAAGCTTACTACCCCAATAAGCCACAGAAATAAGATTCCTTTACAGGGTTCCTTAAAGGGATCTAGAGTAGAGTTCCTTAAAGGGATCTACCTGGGGTTCTATAGCTTACTACCCCAACAAGCCACAGAAATAAAAGCTTGAACCTTCCGGATCCTGCTAAACTATAAGAACCCAAAAAGCTTGAAGGTCAGGTAGTGGGGATCTAAGTAAGGGAAGCTTAAAAGTCGGCTGATATGTTTAGTTTTTGATATGTTCGTTGTTCCTTAAGGCTTACCTAGTGAACAATAATGTACTAATAATATTAATGTACCAATAGTATGAACCCTAAGTTAAGGGTATCGAATTAATTAACATAAACATAATCAGCGTATGAAAGTCCCAAATCCATTGTCAAAGAAGCTACCATAATATAGGGGCCTGAATAATTACCAAATACTAACATATACATAACAAATTTGTGTGTAGACAAACCCATATATATATATATATACACATGCGTATACAATCTTTCTTTATTAGGAATTACTATGGTTAGTGTGCCGCATAACAGTACTCAGGACCCTCGGGGTAACCCCTGAACCCTAAACCCTACATGTCCAGTGTTCTTGCGAACTAGAACCTTCTGGAGTTAATTGGGATTCAAGCCCTAAACCGGGAAATCGCAGGAACCCTACGAAACCCTCTCAAGAACCCCCCTAGGAACCGTGAAATGAATCCTATAAAAATCCATATCGAAGCCCTTATAGGAACTTTCAATTCAGCCCCATAAAGAAGCCCCCCAAACCCTACTAAGTTACTATAAAACCCTTTGAGGACACCTCATAGGAACCTTCAAACGGACCCTCTAGAGAAACCCTTGCAGGAACTGTCAAGGGAACCTCTCCAGCCCCCTCTGAACCCAGAGGCTCCGATACTCGTTAATCCCTTATCTTAAAGTAGGATCCTAAATATGATTTAAGGAATACCTGGGGATCCCAAAGCCTACTGTTTTGGTGGTTAGGCTCTGTAGTTATGGAACCATGACCTACCATTTTGTAGGGTTTGGGGATACATGTAATCCTGAATTCAGGGCTTTGCCGAGATGCCAAGGCCTTGCACGGGACTCGCTCAAGGCCGAGGGAATCCTCGGAAACGGACTTTGCTGTCAAGATTAAGGTTGCGGGTTTAGGGGTTATAAGAAAAAAGCGGTTTATAAGCTTTGTAGAGTTTCAGAGGCTTTAACTTTATCCCTAAATCCTAAACCTTAGATATGACGGTTCAAAGGCTTCGGATTTAGGGGTTGTTCATGGTGTGCTTTTGTTTGTGGTTGGCTCGCTTGTTGTTTTTTGTGTGTTTATCTGTGCGACCAGCTCGAGCTCTCGCGTGACCACCAGAATTGGACTCAAAAGGTGGGATGAGGGTAGGGTTTAGGGTTTGACGGTAGGAAGGAGTAAGGATCCCTTATAGACGTATTTTGGAATTATCCGCAGGATGAGGCAAGGATCCCTTATATGAGGGCTCTCATTTTGGAATTCTCCCACCTACCTTCATCACTTGGGAGTTTGCGAAAATAGGGGACCCATTCATAGGACCCCTTAAACAGTAGGATCCTTACTATAAGGACACCAAAATTAGGTACCCCTAATTTTCGGAAGCTCCCACTCTGCATTCGGTGCACTGGGCAGAAATCACTTTGCCTTTGCGCTCACCAGACCAGCAGCGCCGCCACCTCTGCCCCGACCACCGCCACGACCAGCACCTCCCAGGCGAGGTCGAGGTCCAGGCTTCTCGGGAAGCGCCTCCGGCCTTGTTCTTCTTCTTTTTCTTCTCTGAGGATGATGACGAACTTGAAGAAGACGAAGCCGGGCGCTTGCGATTCGTCAGGCGCCACATGGGGCAGGGCTTACAACATAGAGAGGTGCACTTAAAACATCCCTGAAACATACCCCCGGATTTCGCCACCCTGCCTTGCGAGCGGCAGCGGCAGGCACCAACTCAGACCTGGCCTTCTCCACCGCCGCCTCGAATCGCTGCATCTGGATCTGAGCCTTTTCATTCCTTTTGTGCGACTCGATCCTGAGCTGCTCGCCCTGCACTTCCTGATCCGACGCCGCGATCAGCCGATTTCTGCCCATGTAGCCCTGTGACACAAGCGACACCAACGTGAATGTCACGTTAGGAACGGGCGGCGAGCAGGCATCTCCTGCAAATCATGTCTATGCCACCTAAGTAAAGCCGAAACAGACACACACACAAACACGCAAAAATAAAATAAAAATCGCCAAAACCCAAAACCCATCCTAGACCCTGAACCCTAAACCCTTAAACCCTGAACCCCCCAGTAGGAAGCCCTAGGGATCCCTTAAAGAGGGAGCCCTTCAAGCCTCTCCGAGGCGCGCATCTCTCAGAGTTTGTTCCTTTAATTCCCTTATAGAGCCCTTACAGATCCCTTCCTACTTGTCGCGTATCATGGGGAACTTATAGGGGTTTAGGGTTTCCTACTTGTCGGGTATCATGGGGAACTAAAGGTTAACCTTTTCGGTTATAGGGACGATACTACCCAAAAAAAGTTAAACGCTACCTACTCTACTATACTAGGCCTTTAAAGAATCTTGGAGTCTCTGGGTACCCTAAACCTAAACCTCAACCCCCTTAAGCATCCTTTATAGGAGCCCCTAGAGGAACATCTCTCGTAGGAGTCTCTGGGCCGCGAAAGCTTCTCCTTCATTCAATTATAGAGCCCTTATAGATCCCTTTAAGGAACCCTTCAATTCAGGAACATACACTTACATGATAGTAGGATCCTAAGTATGATTTATGGCATAACTATTCATTCATTAAGGCATCTTGGCGTCTTGGCGTCTCTGGGTCTCCTTAAAGCCCCTCCGAGGCGCATCTTTCAGAGTATATTCCTCTGATTCCCTCATAGAACCCTTAAAGATCCCTTTAAGGAACCCTAAAAGAACCCTGAGAGATCCCTTTAAGGAACCTTTATAGAACCCGTAAAAATCCCTTTAAGGCACCCTTATAGATCCCTTTACGGAACCCTTTAAGGAACCCTTAGAGATCCCTTTAAGGCACCCCTCGAAGCCCCCGTCCGAGGCGCATCTTTCTGGATCGCTCCGTGGATCTCCAGGAGCTCGCCCACTTGGAGCTTCCGCACCTCGAGGCGTCGAAGTTGGGCTTTGGGGTTTAGGGTTTAGTGGTTTTTAGGGGTTTAGGGTTTAGTGGTTTTTAGGGGTTTAGGGTTTAGGGTTTAGGGGTTTTTAGGGTTTAGGGTTTTAGGGTGTTTAGGGTTTTTCAGGTTTTAGGGGTTTTAGGGGTTTAGGGTTTTGGGGTTTTAGGGTTTTTCAGGTTTTAGGGGTTTTAGGGGTTTAGGGTTTTGGGGTTTTAGGGTTTTTAGGGGTTTTGGGTTTTAGGGTTTTTGGGTTTTAGGGTTTAGGGTGTAGGGTTCAAGGGTTTAGGGTTGTTTGGATCCAAAGGCCTACAGTTTTAAGGGTTAGACCCGCTAATTAAGGGGTCATAACCTACTATTTTGTAGGGTTTGGGGATACAGGAAGGGGTGTAGGGTTTAGGGTGTAGGGTTCACGGGTTTAGGGGTTAGGGACGAGCTTCCGCGCACCTCGAAGCGTGGAGTTTGGGCTTTGGGGTTTAGGGTTTAGACGTGTTTAGGGTTGAGGGGCCGTTGCTGTGGTTCCTTGAAGGGTTCCAAAAAACAAGTTCTATAACAATTCCTGTCTGGAGTTTGGGGTTTAAGGGTTTGAGATGGTTCGAGGGTTCAGGTTTTACTTTCGGGTGCCTTTAAGTTTTTCATGAGGCTTTTCAGTGGTTCGTACGGCTGGCCAGGGTTTTATCAGGTTTGTGTAGCGCTGCTTAGAAAAGCGACCCGAATTTAGAGAATTACCCATCTCATAAGTCAGGCCTCTTTAAGCATCCACGACTCCAGGGCCTTGGATTTAAGGCTTAGGGTTGGGATTAAGAGTTTAGGGTGTGAGGGTTTAGGGTTCAGGCCTCAGGGTTCGGTTTTGTTTTTTTTTTTTAGAGTTTAGGGTTTTCAGGGTCAATATAGGGTTTAGGATTCATAAAGGGTTTCGGGAGTTTGCGCTTTGGGTCCTTTCCGGGTTTTGGAGTAGAAGGGTGCTCAGGGTGTCTGTGCCGACTATAGGGGCCTGAATAATTAAACGCAGCACCTATCCTGGAGATGTCCGACTTGTTTGGGTTTAGGGTGTAGATTTTAGGGCTTAGGGTTTAGTTTTGAGAGTTTAGGGTTTATAAGGTTTAGGATGTGCCTCGTTTATTTCACTACGTCCTTGATATTCTACCCTTTTCAATACACTTCATGCATCGACCCGTCCTCGGAGCTTTGCCGGCAGGACGCTATGTGTCGGGATAGGGGGTTTCCTGTGCCCGCACTTCGTGCCCGAGACAGCCGCTCCGGAAGCGATTGACAGCGAGTGGATGGAGTGTCTCGAGGAGGTGCTAGTAGGCAGATGGGTAACTCAGTCCTTCCGATGAGGAGTAAGATGACGAAGCTCCAGACGGTAATTACCAAGGTCCCTGCAGTACTTCGGTTGGAAATCCTGCATTACCCAAAACAAGGAATATGCCATAATTCCCATAGTTTAGGGTCCTTACCCTAAACCCTAACCCTCTGACCCCCTAAACCCTAAACCCCTACTCCTAAACCATTCCTAAACCCCTAAACCCTAAACTAATGCAGGATTGATATCATCCACCGCTCGGAAGGATGGGTTTCAGGCCTCAGAGTTAACGTCAAGGCCTCCCAAAAACCCCTCGGAGGATCCCAAAAGCAGCTCCGAAAGGGGGAAGGGTTTAGGGTTTAAGGTTTTTTTTTAGAAGTGCAAGGGTTTAAGGTTTAGGGGGTTTAGGGTTTAGGAGGGAATCAGCCTTTAGTAGAACAGGCTTCCACATCAAGGGATCTACTTTTCAAATCCTCCGGGAAGTCTGGGTCTCCGGCTAATTATGAAGGTTTCATCTAGTATTCCTTAGGGTTCCCTTTAAAGGGCTCCTTAAAGGGCCCTATAAGGGATCTACAGTAGGGGTCTAGTTCGGGGGTATTATATTATGAAGGTTTCGGGGTGTTTGCGACGGCATATCAACCAAAAAGGTTTGCAGTTTTGCAGGATGCCTGCCCGCAGTTCGCAAGTCACTCGAAGAAGGGCTACGGTGAGGCTTACTGAACAAAGTGACTTTGAACGAGGCAGATGTGCCATTCCATTCCACCTGGCAGCAAAGCCTTGACCCGTCACTCTAATCCCTGAGCCTTTGGTAAGGCGCTCAGAAAAATCTGAGCACCAGCCCCTTCTGGTAGATGCTCGCTGTTCTGAAAGGCTAACAAGTTCTAAACCCTATGAGCCTATGAGCCCTGTAGTCCAATGCAGTTCTTTAGTGTCGGGGCCTTAATAATTAGAATAGTAGGGCTTTGGGCTGTAGTTATAATAAGGAAAAAAAGCAATATTAAAGCCCCCATATTCATGCCCTTAAAAGAGCCCTCAAAGAACCTTTACAGAAGCCCTAAAGGCTCCTATAGATCAAGCCCTAGACGCGCCTTCTGAACCTGAGAGCTTTGGATCTCAAAGCTGTCCGTGATGCTAATGTCCCGCGCAACCCTTCGCAGGGATTGAGGATTCAGGTTCAAGGTAATATGGGAGTTTCCCAAAACTAGGGATACCTGATTTTGGTGTCCTTATAATAAGGATCCTACTACTTGGGGTACTATATTGGGATCCCCTTGTTTTCGGAAACTTCGATAAAAGGGGCCTTAAGAATCAGAATAGCGTTTGGGTGTATCTTGTACTGTAAGTATAATGAGGAACCCCAAAGAAAGTATTGGTAATTATTTAGGCCCCTAGAAGACTCTAGTCTATATGCGGTCTTGTACGGGCGATGCCGTCCATCCCAAAGCCCCAATGCAAATCAGTCAAAACACATCAAACCAAGAGACTTACCTTCCAAGGAGATCGCTGTTGGAGGACTGAACAGTATTGACACCCCTCAGTTACTTTTGAAGCGCACACCTTGGATTCATCTTAAGAAATTATAGGGTCCGCGAAAATTAGAAGAAGGGGCGTGGGATTGTGATGGTATAAGTATACGAAAGCAAGATAATTAAACGCCATACCGCTACTTTAAACTCTTGAGACTTTCGAAAACTTGTCTTCGTCCTCGTTTTAACCTGAGCTTCTTTTGAAGTCAAATCATGATTCTCTCGGTAAGCTCTGGTTCATGTACACCAGCCCGCCAGCCCGTAGGGTGTAAAGTACCTACTCATCAGGTGTTCGGGTTTAGGGTGGGAGTACTCGTCGTAGGTTAGCAAGTATCCTATAACCGAAGCACTGACCACTAAAGCTAAACACTGTCGATGCCTCTGGTAGTCGGAGAGCACTGCGACGAACGCCCTCCGGGTGAGGCCATAGGGCGCGAGCATCTTCAGTGCCACTGGCACCTGTTCCAAACTTATACGGGTTCAGGAATTCACCTTTCAACCCTGAGCCCAGAAGAGACACCAACTACTAGGGTCCTCATTGTTCAGAAGGACCCCTTAAACAAGGTCCGCCTGATATTATTTTCGCAGCTCTCATGCTTAGGAGTTCACCCTAGGAATCCCCTACAATCTCTCTAGGAGGCCTTGCATTTGGGGAAGCCCCAGACCCCAAACGCTTTTGTAGATCCCTTACAGGAGCCCTTCTTGGAGTAGCCTCAGAGGCGTACCCTTAAAGTTACCCTTCAAGGAAGCCTATCATGGTAATCTTGGAGGCTCCCATACACACTTCCCCAAGGCTACGGATTCAAGTCCAACGGTTTAAGGTTTGCCTGGGCCTTAAATAACCAACATTTTTGAGGGGGTTCGGGTGTATACGGTTCACTGTTAAAGGACTTACCTGTATATGAGGAATTCACCATAGCGAAACCCTAAACACTAAACCCTAAACACTAAACCCTAAACCCTAAAACGAGAGGTTTTATAGAGTCCAGGTAGGGTTTAAGAAGGGGCCGGAAGCCGAAGCTCTGCGTGCAAGGAGACCCCGATATCCCATATTCATTTAGGGAGTATACCCTTAAGGGTCCCTTAAAGGGGTACCTTAGAGGGATTGATATGGGCTCTATATACGGGAATTCAAGGGGTTCCTTAACGGGCTCTAGAAGGGGGTTGAGTTTCCGAAAATAGGGGTACCTTATTTTGGGGGTTCTTACAATAAGGATCCTACTATTTGGGTGGTACTATATTAGAGTCCCCTATTTTCGGAAACTCCCATTTATGGAGTATACCCCTATAGGGTTCCTTAGAGGGATTGATATGGGCTCTATATAAGGGAATTCTGGAATATACCTTAAATCATAGAAGGGGTCCTACTCTACTTTAAAGTCTATGCATTAATTTTAAGGGATACTGGAGTCTCCGGGTGGACGTGCGAGACTCAACAAGGAGCGTTGCTGCTAACTTAGACTTGGCGGACTTCTGAACCCCTCCAAAAAGTTAAACTTTTAGCCTCCTTATTATAGTTCATATAGGAACCCAAAAAGTTAAAGTCTAAAGAGTCAACCAGAAGAACGCCAAGTAGAGGTGACCAAGCAAGTAAGGTATGACAACCTCAACTGGGGCTTGTTTTTAACCCTTACTAAGTCGCATGACCCTCTCAGTAAGGTCTACGTTTTAGGGCTAGAAGATTCGGGCAACGAAAATTTGTAACCGACCCCGGCTTGCTCTGAATCCTAAACCCGTGAACCCTAAATTCTGGAATAATTTCGGGTTCGTGGGCTTCTATATGGCATATAGGGCTTATGCTGAAAGACTTTAGGGACTTTAGGGTTCATGGGGATCTGGGGTATACAGGGCTTTCAGGGTGTAAGGGTTTCGTTTGTTGTTTTCTTCTGCTGTTGTGGTCGTGGTGTTGGTTGTCAGTGCTGGTGCTGCTGCAATCATTCCACGCTGCAACATAGATGCACGGCCCGTTGCGTGGTTGCTTAGCTAATGCCTTGAAGCTAGTAAGGAGCTAGCTTGTTCTTTCGTAGTTTCTCGAGCTTTAGTCGTTCAGTCAGACAAGATATTTGCGTAGCATAGGCTGTAAATATACGATTGGAAGTTTTCATACGGACAACAAGGGGACCATGCTACTTACCAAGATGCTGCGGAGCTACCTGGCTGGCGAGTACGCTAGTACTCAGCATGCCTTCACGCGCAGGTCTGAGAAGTAAGTCTGCCATAGTATAACTAGACCTAAGAGTAACCTAGGAATAAAAAGGATGCCCTTTTTGGTTTAAAGGGGTTTATAAGGGAACCTAAGCCTCAAAAAAGGGAATAAGGGCCTACTCTGGGTCCTAGATAATGATGGACGGGAAAAGGATTCCTGATGTAAGGGCAGCCCGAGGAGGGGCACGATAAAAATACCGTAACCCTGAGACACCGAGTATACCTTAGAAGGGGCCCCCACCCTGTAATAGTGGTGTAATAGGAACATAAAAGGGCCCTGATACAATCCTTATAGTCACTATTACAGGGTGGGGGCAGCTCCTAAAGTATACCTTTCAAGCCCCGCCTTCTCGTCGGAAAGGCCACATTCGAGGCCATACCGGGCAAAAAAATCAGTTAGCTGCCTTTGGTTGACCTCCTTGGCCGCTCAACGCTTCAGGAACGTTGGATTACGGCCTGGTATACGGGTTCCTTTAAGGTTGCCTATAATGGAATTATTGGGTCCATGAGGGGTCTAGGGCCCTAACTTTATTGTCCTTGGAAGCATAGGTGTACGGTTTCAGCCATTTTGCATCTCTCCAACCGGAATGCTCAATACAGTTTCGAAATTAAGGCCTAGGATGGCCGTGAGAGTAATATAGGGGCAGAAATAGTTAGAATAGGGTTCCGGGCGACATTATACTATAACCATTTGAAGAGGCCCTACAATAGTGGTGGTAATTATCTAGGCCCCCATATTAAACGGAGATTTCGGTGTTGACGGTTCTATGCTGGGGTTTAGGGTTTAAGGTTTTCGGGTTTGGGTTTCAGTTTTCGGGGCTGAGGGTTTCGGGCTGGCATTACAGGGTTGGATCGGAGTCTGAAGAGGTTAGTTCTAGGGCCCCCAGCATTCTTCAAGATTGGGCTGTGAGATATGTTGAAGTGCAGATACACGAGGGATATGAACAAGTGTTTTGCTGCTGATTGACCCCAAGCCCCTAAACAGCAAACCCTAATTCAGATGTTAGGTCTTCTGGACTTGGTGCACTCTCTCGGAGCCTCCAATAATCCTATTTTCCAAAATCGTATCCAAAAAATATGCGATGTTCCTTAGCACCATGTAAGATACGTTCTGGGTTCTAAGTCTAAGAAGGTTTAGGGTTCAGGATTGGCTTCATCGAACTGCGTATGCTCACTATACCTACTTGTCCAGAACCGTGAAGAGGCCAAAGATGGCTAAAGGTTAGCTTGGCAGTATATTGGGACTGTGTAGGCAATACATTACCCCCAAAGCATTACTCTAAACCCCCAAAGAGTCTGGCGACAATGACTTAGACTGACTGCCGCCTTCGGCCAAGCTAAAAACATCATAAAACTCCTCAAAGCCCTTACAAACCACCACAGAATCTGGCCACACTAACGATTAAAACCCGACCGTAGGGTCCGGCCACGAAACTCCTCAAAGACCTTACGGAGACCTTTGCACCTCCACACTCTACTCTACAACCGTTATATATATTTTCATCTATATGTAACATGAAACCATATATATATATATATATATATATATATATATATGGTCAGGCGTCTGGCGTTCCCAGCCCCCCCCCCCCCCCCCCAATGGTATGGTCTGATAGGGGTGGAGGGGGGGCCTGGCGTGCGCGGAAAGGGGTTGGGGGCCGTTGGGGCTGCCACTGGATGGTGGGGTGGTGCTGGCGGCCAGGGCTCACGCGCAAGCCCTTCGCAAGCCATCCGTAAACCCTATAACGCAGCGCGTGCCCCTGTTTTGAGCAAGCCTAACTTGTACTTAAAACGCTACACCCAACCTAAACCCCACCTAACTGCAGGCTCTAAGCCTAGAGCAGAACATACACTGCAAATCCTCCCTAAGCCCTTGTCGACTCGAAGCCTTATACCTTGCAACCGTAAACCCAAAACTCACAAGCTTAAGCTAAACCCTAAACCCCAAAACCCCCACAACCACCCCACAGGGGGAAGAGGAACCCCACACACACACCCCACACCACAGGGGAGGGGGGGGGCCCCACCCTATATCCGGACCATTGACTTTTGGGGGGGCTGCGGAGCGCGTGACCATATATATATATATATATATATATATATATGTGTGTGTGTGTGTGTGTATGTATGTATATATACTCCGCGAAGCCACTGGAAAACGACAACTTTATAACCCTGCTCTGAATCCGTCAGAACATCCCAGGACAACCATGGAACACCATGACAGACCTCCACTTAGGGTTTAGGGTTTCAGATTCTAAACTTTAGAAAACCATTACAGACCTCCATGCAGCCCTGGAGATACCCACCAGTCCTCGGAACCTTCGGCGAGCTCGTCGAAAAGCTGCTCGGGTTGATACAGGTTGCCTGCTTACAGGTACGATTTTTTAAGTGCAAGTACGGTTTAGGGCTTAGGGTCTTGGTATCACGACGAGGCAGGCTTTCTCGATTTTAGGTCTTATCTGGTCATACCTGGTTCGACAAGGCTCGCGGGCTAGTCTATGTCAGTAACCACGGCTGTAAAAGAGGACTAGAAGTATAGCTACCTGGAGCCCAACTTTAGGTACGAGCTGTTCTCATCGGAAGTTACCATGTTTCGGACCGGGGTTCGTAAAATTTCATGCAAACCCTGATCAATCAAGCCTTCTCCATGAATAGGGATGATCATGCCTTTATCGGGACTTCTTTCTCAACGGAAGTTCCTTTGACTCTTTAAGTTCAAAGCGTTTTGTCTCATCGCAAGTTCAGAGTTGAGATTGTGTATGTTGAAACCAGCATTGAATGACGATTTGAGGGAAGTTGCTCGTTGAGTCTTGTATGCTGGACGGGTTAGATAACAGGGAACGTACAGGGATCTTGGGTTTAGGGTTTTCATTTTTGTAAGTTTATATGGGGTTTCGGGCTAGGGAATCAGCCGAACTCGGAACCTAAAGAGTGAAGCACAACCTTTGCAGCCCAGCAGAGGCTGTACGAGCACCAGACTAGCATTCACTCCAGCACTCCTCCGGGCCATTGCTGCTACTGCTGCTAGTGCTGCTAATGCTGCTAATGCTGCTACTACTACTACTACTCCTCCTGCTGCTGCTGCTACTACCGACGACGACTACGACTAGACCAGGCTGGCGCAGAAAGGATAGTGGTAGCCCTAGACTCCAAATCTTGAACTCCAAACTCATGTAGGCAACTCCAAACTGACTTGTCAAGGCCCCTATGATGAATCCTATGATACCCTCTAAGGAACCCCTACGAGCCTTACATAGAACCCTTTTAAAGGAACCCTGCTTTAATCTATAAAGGCCCCGATATTAACGCTAAATCTGCAAGCATAGAACCCTTAGAACCCATATACCCCGTCTAAAACCCCTATACATCCCCTATAGATGCCTTCCAGAACCCTTGTAGAACCCTGATGATCCCTTCTGGAACCATTATAAAAATAGAACCCTCATAGAACCCATGTAGATCCCTTAAGGCCCTTTTTGTCGGCCCCTTTGCTTCGCGCCTTCGCCGCGGCGTGCCGCAAGGCGGAGAGCTGCCAGCACCGAATTGCACGCTTCAGACGTCCTCGTCCCCAGAGACTCCAATATCCTTTAATTCAGGATTGTTCCTTAATTCATACTAGGGTCCAATTAAGGGACAATGGAGTCTCTGGGTAAGATCAGGGGCTACTTTGTTGACACAGGCGGGGTTAGGGTTCCGGGTTTGGGGTTTGGGGGTTTAGGGTTTAGGGCTCAAGGCCTATTTGCTTGCCCATGGGCTCCCCCTTGTCCTTGTAGAAATAACAGACAGAGCCCCGTACCAATATCCCTTAGTAGGAATTATTTAAGAAGGTCTACTAGCCGGTCTGTTTATTCTTTTGGGAGAACCATGAAAAAAAAAGCTGCATGGGCTTCTAGTACAAAGACTTTCTTTACCAGAGTCTCGGGTTAGGAGCCTAGGCTGTTTAGGGTTTTGGGTTTAGGGTTTAGGGTTAAGAAGCCTAGGCTGCTTAGGGTTTTGAAGGACGTTTGGGCCGTTGTGTGTTTTGTGGGCGTCAGGTTTTAGGGGGTTTGGGAGTCAGGGGCATTTAGATTTTCAGGTATGTTTTGCCAAGGATATGCAGGGTTAGACTGTGGTCTGGGATCAAATGTCGTTTTGACAAGACCCTAAACCCAAAACCTCTCAAGCGTTTTTGTTTGCAGATGATGCTGGTGTCGTGAGACTTAGATCTTGGGCGTTTGGAGTTTTTGGAGATTGGTTCGTAGCGTTGGTTGGGGTTGCAAGGGGGTCTTGGGCAAAGTCCATTCTGCCACAGCCGGACCCCTGGAGGCACGCAAGCGCAGAAAGAGAACGCATCTCACACGGCAGATGTCGGTTTAGGGTTTAGGGCTTCATGCATTTCTTGATGCGCCGGCCTGCAAGGTTCAACAGTACTTCGAGGGGCAGGGGACTTACTAAGTCGTTTATAAAGTAGGGTTATAATTGGGGTAACTCAAATCTAGGGTACTTATAACTCTACTTATAACCTACTTACCAAGTCCCCAGCGCCCCCAAGTACTATTGAAACTAGCAAGGTCGTCGCGCACCCTAAACCCTTCAGCCTCGAGAGGGTGTCCATCGCCATCGATTTTGGGCAATGCACCCGCCTAACTCCAAGCACGGGGCCGAAGCCATGGGTCACCGCCGAGCCTGGACGCCAGCCAGCAGGGTCTTCATGTCGGCCGTGCCCTTGGGGTATCTGACTTCCCTAGAGACCTCGGGCATGGTGCTGTACTGCTTCGGTGGAATCAAGGTCTGCTTCGCAGTCCACCAGTGTACCATCGCCACGCGTACTGGTCATCGAACAACGTGTGCAACTCCTAGGACGCTACAACCACTGCGCATCCGGCGGATTGTGGATTTCAGAGGCCTTCATCCACCACTCCGTGTCCGTCGTGGCTTTCCACCCATGAGCTGGTGCTGGTTCAGGGTTTAGGATTTAATTCACCATACTATACCTGCCTGACCAGTTAGAATAAGAGCCTTGGGGTATATCAGACCTTGCTTGTACCTTTACATGTATACGTACACACAGAACCCTGAACAATGGTACCGTTGCAGCAGTTCGTGATACGAAGTGTCACCTGAAAAAGCCCGACGAGCTTCAAAGCAGGATTGCTGAAAGGATCATAGGACTGAGATACTGGGGTTAAGGGCTCCTGTTAACCATCTATGGGGTTCTATTTGAGGGTGTTTAGGGTTTACTTAAAGGGTCATGGGACTTAGTACTGGGTTATAAATGAGGCAACTATGCTTATAAGTAGCTATAACCCGGAAACTTGTAGCTGTAGTAGCCAATTGGCCGTACTCAGTCCCATGAATCTCCAAGTGTGAGGCAGAACTCCGCAGAAACGAAGGTCTTGCGGCTTGTAAGGTGTTTAGGGCTGGAGGAGGATCGCATACATGAAGGTCTTGCCGTTTCGGGCTGTTCATTACCAAGAGCATCAATATATACAACCCTTATGGAGCTAGGACCCGCAAAACCACGATTAGAACAGACGTGTCTATGGGGGCCCGCTTCCATCGTGGTAGTATGCTTGGACTTTCTAGTGGATTCCACAAGCGCTGGACTTTGATCGAATGGTCTGACAGAGTGATTAGGCTAATGGATCACAATAGTTCCGCGCCTGGAAACCAGAAGACGAACGATAAGCTTTGACGGAAACAATCCTTAACACTGAAACCGTGAAGACAAAAATCCTGATTGTACAATCCCCAGAAACACAAACCTCTGAGTAAAGAACTAAACCTCATCCTTTTCGAACCTGATAACGAATCTTTCGAAGCATCCGAGGTGCAGTTGCTGATACGAAGAAGACACAGCGTTCAGTGTCGCTTTGGCCTCAGGCGGAGAAGTTTCACAAATTGACGAGTGTGCTATAGTCCGCTATAATTTAGGGTTTAGGGTTTAAAGACTACTACAGAGTTTCAACAGACTTGGTCTGGGGCGTCGTGTGGGCGAAGGTTGAGGGTTTAGGCTTAAGCTTTGGGGGATAAGAAGTTGAGCTTAAGTGGTTCCTAGATAGCGAAACTTAAGACACTCATTAAGAGGGGCCATGATAGCCTGACGGGAAATGCTCGGGGCTCGGGGTTGGAGTTGTTTCGATTACGGTTCACAAATCACGCAGTCGGGACTGCCAAGCCAAGCAGTGTTCTGACCTCACCCGGCACTGCTGTCATCAGTGTCAGCATCAACCCAGGTAGCGAGTGGCCCATTCCAAGAAGTAGCAACCAATGTGACGCTTGGATTTGCTACCCAATCTTCAGCTGATCCTGCACGGCAGTACTGTCGCCACCAAAATTGGAATCGCCCCAGGTCACAACAGATCCATCGCCGAGAATGGCAGCAAAAGCGTTTCTGGAGGCCTGGATCTGCTGCACGTTCTTTAGCTGGTCCTGTACAGCACTGCTGTCGCCACCAGAATCAGCATCACCCCACGTAACGACCGAACCATCGCCAAGAATGGCGGCAAAAGAGCTAAAAGAGGCTTGGATCTGCTGCACATCCTGCAGCTGATCACGCACAGCTACGCAGTCACCACCGTAATCAGCATCACCCGAGGTCACGACAGATCCATCGGCAAGAATGGCAGCAAACGCGACACCAGAGGCTTGCACCTGCTGCACATTCTTTAGCTGATCCTGCACAGCTAAACTGCAGCCACCACTCTTAGCACCACCCCAGGTTACAACAGATCCTTCTTCGATTATGGCAGCGAAAGCGAACGTAGAGGTTTGCATCTGTTGTACATTCTTTAGCTGATCTTGCACCAGAGTACTGTCGCCACCATAGCGAGGATTGCCCCAGGTCACGACAGATCCATCACCAAGAAGGGCAGCAAAAGCGGCATCTGTGGTTTGTATCTGCTGCACATTCAGAAGCTGATCCTGCACAGCACGGCTGTTACCACCACTGTCAGAATTACCCCAAGTCACGACAGATCCATTGACAAGAATGGCGGCGAATGCGAAGCCATTGCATTGAATCTGTTGCACATTTTTTAGCTCATCCCGTACAGCACGACTGTTGCCACCGTACTCAACATCACCCCAGGTCACAACAGATCCATCGCCGAGAATGGCAGCAAAAGCGTTTCTGGAGGCCTGGATCTGCTGCACGTTCTTTAGCTGGTCCTGTACAGCACTACTGTCGCCACCACTGCCAGCACTGCCCCAGGTCACAACAGAGCCATCGCCAAGAATGGCAGCAAAAGCACGGAAAGAGGCTTGAATGTGCTGCACATTCTTCAGCTGATCCTGTACAGCACTGCTGTCACCACCACGGGCAGCATAACCCCAGGTCACGACGCGCCCATCGCCAAGAATGGCAGCAAAAGCGCTATCAGAAGCTTGGATCTGCTGCACATTCTTCAGCTTGTCCTGCACAGCGTTGCTGTGGCCACCGCTGCCCCATGTCACAACTGCAGATCCATCTCCAAGTATGGCAGCAAACGTACCCTCGGCGACACATACTTTAATTGGGCTTATGTGCAGGGTGAGCACGTCACCATTCTGCATCCTGCAATCCTCGACCCGTGCACTTGCATCCAGAAAGCTTCCACGTGAGTCCGACAGCCTCCCTTTTCCCACTCCAAGGGCAGTTTGTGCCCGAAGCTTGAATGCATCCACCTCTTCATGCAAGCCTGCTTTGACAGTAACTGTCCTGCCACTGAGCAGTCCAACTTCAACTGTGACAGACATGCTGCACGTCGGAAGTTCGAAACCTGGAAGATTTCCTGAGGCTTGAGATGCACTTTCCACATCACGAGATTCAGCCGATGCACAATGGGAAACGTGAGTGAGGTCTCGGCTGTGGGAGAAAGCTCCAGGACCCTCTTGGTACCCTCACCCTTACCCTAAACCATTGGCCGCCCGCGCCCGGCGGCGGCCGGTACCACTGAACGCTACCGCTTCGAGATCTGCTTGCTTGGCCAAGCAGATCGAGTCTACCAGACCTGATTTAGCGACCCTGGCGGGTATGGCGGGCGACTCTGGGGGGACGGCTGACGACCCTGGCGGGGACTTGGTGGACGGACGACTTTGGCGGGGACGGCGCGCGACCCTGGCGGGGACAGCGGGCAACCCTGGCGGGGACGGCGGACGACTCTGCTGTGACAGCAAAAGGGCCAAAAACAGCTTGGCAGACGACTCTGGAGGGGGACGGCGGACGACCCTGGCGGGACGGCAGGCGACCCTGGCGGGGACGGCGGACGACTCTGGCGGGGACTTGGCGACTCTGACAGGGACTGAAAAAGCCAAAAACAGCTTGGCAGACGACTCTGGAGGGGATGGCGCCTTATCTCCCAGCGCGAGAACCCACGGGACCTGGTAGAAAGAGCTTGACGGGCGACCCTGGCGGGGATACGACCCTGGCCGGGACTTGGTGGACGGACGACTTTGGCGGGACGGCTCGCGACCCTGGCGGGCAACCCGGGCGGGGATGGGGGACGACAGCAACTAAAAAAGCCAAAAACAGCTTTGGCAGACGACTCTGGAGGGGGACGGCGGACGACCCTGGCGGGGACGGCGGGCGACCCTGGCGGGGACGGCGGACGACTCTGGCGGGGACTGCCAAAAAACAGCCTGGATGGCGGACGGGACGGCGGGTGACCCTGCGGGGACGGCGGACAACTTTGACCACGAAAAGGCCAAAAACAGTTTGGCAGACGGACGACCCTGGCGGGGACGGCGGGCAACCCTAACGGGGACGGCGGACACTCTGGCGGGCACTTGGCTTTGACAGCAACTAAAAAGGCCAAAAACAGCTTGGCAGACGATTCTGGAGGACGGCGGACGACCCTGACGGGGACGGCGGGCGGTCGTGGCGGGGACGGCGGACGACCCTGGCAAGGACGGCGTAAGGACCTTGGCGGGGACGGCGACCCTGACCAAGCGACCCTGGCGGGGACAGCGGGGTGACCCTGCGGGGACCCAGTTCCTCCAAAAAGAGCTTTGCAGCAATCAGCCCATGAAAACCAGCCGTTGCCCATGTAGACGCTCGATTTTGCAAGCACCCGCTCCAGAAACACATCAGTGGCATCGCAGCGGACAGCACATCAAAACCAGCCATTCCCTATGTAGACGCTCGCTTTAGCAAGCGCCCGCTCCAGAAATACATCAGCGACATCGAATCAAACAGCAAGCAAAAACCAGCGGTTCCCCATGTAGACGCTCGATTTTGCAAGCACGCAGCAAGCACCAAGTAACACAGACAGAACGAATCTGCAAGTAAATTGCTGTAAATTCAGCTTCAGCACTCAATTCTCAATATTCCCGAATCAACATAATCACGTATCCCCAAGTAGACGCCCGGTGATGCGACCCCCCCCCGGGTGCTTCCCCGCAAGGTGGGCTGGGATCCAACAAGCATGATGCGACTTAGCTCCGTCACTGTACAGGGTGTGTCACAGTGCCGTGGCCAGGCGGAAATGTCTGTTTCACGTCTCTGGCGGCTGACGACTATAGTTTGACGGGGACGGGACGTCCTAGAAAGAGCTTGGGGACAGTGGCCGACTCTGGCAAGGAGCTTGGAGTGCGAGTCTGGCGGCAAAGCTGGACAATTCTGGCACGGACTGCCGGGCGAAAAAACCCTGGCGGCCGACTGGATGATCAGCACTCTTGGCCGGACTGGCACGGACAGCGGACGGCTGCAGACCACTTCTGGAGGCCTGGCACTGGGCCCTGACGGACGACTCTGACGACGGCTGACGGACGACTCTGGCGGCCGGCGAGGACGAGCGAGGGCGTCGCTGCTATTTTGTGACTACATCACTCGGATGTCCCTTTGACGTTCCGCAACATTGCAACGTCTTTTCGGCTAGTGCAGCGCTCGAATAAGAAGAAGCAGAACACAAAACCCGTTCTAGTCCTGCTTCGGGTGGTTGTGGGTGGGTTCCACGTTACGAAGACGGCGCGACCCACGACCACTCCATGGGTGGGGCGCGCCGTGGCACTGTGACACACCCTATAACCCTAAACCCTAAGCCCTGAACCCTGAGTAGAGGGCCACAATTAGTAGGCATTTAGGGTCCAAAAAAGAAGGGGGTTAGTAGATGGACGGCCTAAGCTCCCTCGCGCCTAAACCCTCGAAGCTGGACCCTAAACCCCAAACCCTACTCAAAGGTTCATGGGACTTAGTAACTAGGGTTATAAATAAGGTAGCTATACTAATAATTGGTTATAACCCCAGTTAGGGTACTTATAACTGTACTTACTAAGTCCCATGAACCTCCAAGTAAGCTGGGTTGCAGGCTTTCCGGTCGGCGGCCTTGCAGCGGACCTGCAGCCTCGCGAACTCGACTTTGGCGTCCAGCGTCAGCTGCCTTTGTGATCTCAATAGGGTTTTGGGCCCATTATACCATAAACTTAATAAGGAACCCTTAATAGTAATATTAGATATATTTGTAAGTAGTACGGCTTCTATATTATGGGCTTTATGGTTTAGGGAGTTAGGGTATGTTAGGGTCAGGGTTTACGGTTGCGGGCTTTGGGTTTCGGGGTTTGGGGTTAAGGGGCTTCGCTTGATGCTTGCGCGGGGCCCCTAGGGCCTAGGGCCTCGCAGTTTTTGGGTGTGCCTTTGTTTGGGGTCTCTGAGCTCTCAAAGTTGATGGCCCAAAACTTCAAAATTAGGAGTTGATGGTTTGCAGCGGGTAGAAGAATATGGGTGGTTCTCCAAATTAGCCTCCCGTTTAGGATCCTTTTTAAAAGGGCTCCGTACTATTTTGCGGGGCCGCAAGAGGGACCCAATTTAGTGGAGTTTCGGGGTTCCAGGGTTCAGGGATTGGAGATCAAGATGCGTCACCCTAAATCCCTAAACCCCTAAAACCTAAACTTGCGGGTTGTAGGGGTTGTTTTAGAGAGCATCAGCTGTTGTTGCTGCACCGTGTATGACGAAACCTGCATTAGGAGGGACAAGGGCGGCACCACTTTTGAGACCCTGCGGTGTAATACTGTAATAAGACTTCATATTTCGGCTTTACAGCCCCTACTGAAATATGACTGCATATTGCGGTGTTACGGCCCTTACAAAATGGGATAAAACGGGATCCCGCAGATTGAGGGTAACTTTGCCATCCTTCCCGTCCACAAGCTTCTGAACCTACCAAAACCCTAAATTTACCCGACACTTTGAACTGCAAACACAGAGGCCCCATAGTGCAAGTTGGGGGGACCCGGAAGGTGCATCGCCACAAGGCCCTCTTATGAGCTAGCCTTTGTGGTTGGAAGTTCAGAGCCTAAGCTCGCAGCTTTTTGCACAAGGAGGTCGGTTCTTGCTGCCCAGCTGCAATTTCTGCGAAGAGTGAATCAGTGACTGCACCTGCTTCGGAAAAGTACGGTGTCTTTTTGGCTGTCTTTGGATACGCAGCTACAGCTGGTACGATGATGAAGACCGACTGCTAATTCGACACCACCACCACCACCACCACCACCGCCACCACCACCACCACCACCACCACGACTACGACTGCGATTACAACCACGAGCAAGACCAAGACGACGATGACGACGACGACTCGTGTGCGCTGCTCTTAGTAGATTAAATCGCCAAATCAAAACGCTGCGATTCGGGAATCGCAAGTGCAAATCGCTTCTTATTCGTTCTTTTCCAACGGTTGGGAACGCCAAATGCGCGATTTGGGTTTTCAGTGCCAAATCGCTGCTTATGCTGCTTTGGACGAGAAATCGGTTCGATGATTTTTGCAAGCTTTGGAAAACTCATTCAGCCTGGTTGCGCCCTACGAAGTTGCCACTACTTGAGAAGTTCAAGTTCAAGGCGGTTTTGGAAAAGCCTCAGACACTAATAAGCCTGTCCCCTAATACACATCGTCGTCGGGGGTTTGGGTCCTGCCCCCTCAGGAGGATTTCAGAGGATTCGCGTCTGTCTTTTAAACTCGTCGTCCGGGGTTTGGGTCCTGCCCCTTAGAAGGATTTGGGTCCTTACCAACTTCCCAAACCCCTAAACCCTTTCCCCCTAAACCATTCCAACCACTAACCCCAAACCCTAAACCCTATACACCCTAAACCTGAAAACCCCGATCTCCCATGCGTGCTGCTGCGGAGTGGCCCGCGACGCGCGGGAGTCCACGATTCGGGAGTTTGGGGCCTGAAAGGTGCGAAAAGCGGACTCCCACTTTATACGCTTTATACATACCCATCCAAATCGCGCGATTCGGCTGCACCCAAATCGCGGCGATTTGAAAACGCCGCGATTCTAACATCTAAGGCGCTGCTGCTACCACCTAACACCATACGTGCACCATTACCAATGAAGCACCGACAACGGTGCGAACCCGCAGAAAACAAACCAGGACAGCAACACCGACACCATAACCAACAATAAACCCCTAATTAAACCTTGACCCTAAACCCTAGACCCTAAACCCCTAAACCCAAAACCCCTAAAGCTCTAAGCGCTAAACCCTAAAACTCTGATCCACATATATCCTTTTCAATCAATCCTTATAGATCTCTTTAAACGGGACCCACCGGCACTGCAATGCGACTTGCCAACTCCTCAGGTGCTGTTGCCGTTAGCAGAGTCGGCAGCAAGTCAGGTTAACCCTTCAAAACCCTAACCCAAAGGGTCCGAAGTACCAATATAGTCGAATGTAGTGTTTCTGTATCAGGAAGTACTATTATGATTTGGGGAAGTTGTCCCCATGACAGTTCCTAGGACCCTTTGGGCAATACCTTTAAACTCCGTTGCATGTCGGCCTTGGCGGCTTACTCCCTAACACCTAAAACCCTAAAACCCCAAACCCTGTAGATCCCTTTCCCTAAACCCTAAACCCTAAACCCTAAACCCTAAACCCTAAACCCTAAAACCCTTAAACCCTGAACCCCAATCCCCTAAACCCCCTCAAACCCCAAACTCCATAGAATACTTTTAAAGAGAACCCTTATAGATCCTTTTATAAAGGGAGTCCCAAACCCTAAAGATCCCTAAACCCATAAACTCTAAATCCTATAGATCCTTTGAAGGAACCCTCATAGATCCCTTTAAAAGAATCCCTGTTTAAGGGAACCCAAAACCATAAACCCTAAATCCTATAGATCCCTTATTTAAAGGGAACCCTAAACCGTAAACCCTAAAGCCCTAAACCCCATATAGACCCTATAGACCCTTTAAACGGATCCCTATAAAATGCTTATGCTTAGGCGCCTTTTCGGGTCCCTACTTATAGATCTTTGCAAAGGGAACCCATATGGGTCGGCCTTGGCGGCTTCTTCGGCGACCGACTTGGCCTCCTTCAGGAGCTCGGGGAGTCCTTGGCGGCTCAAAACAACGTGGGTTTGGGGTTTAGGGTTTGAGGGCTTTGAAGGGTTCCCCTTTAAAGAGATCTATAAGGGTTTCTTGAAAGGGATATATGAGGGTTAGAGTTTTAGGGTTTAGGGTTTTAGGGCTTTAGGGTATGGGGCTTTAGGGTTTTAGGGTTTTGGGCTTAGTGGGTTTGGGGTTCCCTTTCAAAGGATCTAGAGAGGTTCCTTTAGAGTTCCTTAAGAATAAAGGCTTGGGGGTTGCGGTTTAGGGATTTAGGATTCCCTTTTAAAAGGACCTGTAAGGGTGTCCTTTAAAAGGATCTATAGAGTTTGGGGGTTTGAGGGCTTTAGGGGTTTGGGGTTCAAGGTTAAGGGTTTAGGCTAAGGGATTGGGGATTTGGGTCTAAAGTCTGGTTAGGGTTTTACAGGTTCAAGGTCCGGGGTTTAGAGGTTTAGCGGTTTAGAGCGGCTTCACACAGGTGGCTGTTCAACTTAGTTACGGACGTTACATCTGCGGGTATGTGTTATGTATGCATGTATGTAACAACGTCGTACGTACATACGTGTGTAGACATGTGTGCATGTATGTATGTACGTATGTATGTATGTATGCGCGTATGCATGCCTGCAGGTATGTGCGCATGCATGTACGTATATTATATGCATGTGTGCATGCATGTATGTCATAACAGTAATTTCTACTATTAGAACCGTCTTTTCTGCTATGCAGACACTTAGGAGCCTTGGATATTAATCAACATCAGCTGGCAATACGTTATGAGATCATGATCACGAAATATCACGAATGAAGATATCACCAAGTTTAATTTCGGCGGCATAAACTACATTCCTTAACAACAACGCAAAGTGGGATGGGCGTCCTAAAGCCCGCACTTAAACCCCAAGTCACGCTTTGAACAGTAGATATTGAAAACGCAGCCCACGGCAGCAATGCACTGCAGCCTTAGTTAACTAAATACTGGCGTACACGATATAAAACAATATACTACAGCTGGTAAGCGGTTACATACGAGTGGCGCGTAGTAGCCTGCGAATCATCAGCTCTAGAGATCAAGAATCGCAAGCTCCATGAACCAAAACACTTGTACCCGAAATCCCAAAACCCTATGTAAGACCATCGTAAAGCTCTCTTCGAACTCTGCAAAACGTCTAAGGTAAGCTGATTTGAAACCCTTGTAGACCCCTTCAAGAGCCCTGAACCGTCTAACGCCACAAAGACACCCTCGAAGACCTTTTCGAAACCTTAAAAGGAACCCTAAACCCCACAGCCTCATCCCCAAAAACCTGAAAATGAACCGTAAACCCTAAAAGTGCAAATTTACTGCTCGGCGACAGTTGTTCTGCAGGTCAGAGCATGCTTCTCAGCAACACGGGGGGGGGGAGGGGGGGGGTGAATTTCTTTTTTCTCGCACGATAGCTTTTGTAATTTGTTGCCAGTTGTCGTGATCTGCTATGTCGGCACATGGATCGCTGCCGGATCATGGCGGTGGCACTTTCGGACACGCTTCCATGCAGAGATGCTGTGTGTCCAACTCGTTAAAAGAGAGGTCGAGATTCCGCAGCTCCTTCAACACCCCCCGCCAAAAAAATGCGCCGAATTGGTGTGTGGGTGCGCTCGAGGCAAAATTATGACGGGCCGAAACACACACCTGTCCCCGAAAGGACGACGGGTCGCATCGCTGAGGCCTTAAATCCCTAAACCTAAAATCTGAAACCCAAACCCTAGAGCCCCACAGGAACCCTTGAAGGAACTCCTGACCCTAAACCCTTCAAAACAACATTAAACGAAACCAGAAACCCTTAACCCCTTAGAGGAACCCCTCGAGGAGCCCTGAACCCTATACTACTAATTATACGCCCGGACCCCTACACCCTAACCCTCAAACTCATAAACCCTGCAACACTGAAACCCTTCAACCAACCAAAACTTGCTAAGGACCCCGTTACGGGAAGCCTTTTAGGAAGCTTTGAAGTCGCCCTTTAAGGAACCCCTAAACCCTAAACCCTAAATCCTACATCCCAACCCTTATAGTTTCCTTAAATTGGAGGGTTTAGGATTTAAGGGTTTATAAACCCTTAAATCCTAAACCCTCCAATTTAAGGAAACCTTAAGACGTCGCCCAGGAGTCGCTCGATGGGCTGCTCACCAGGCTTTGAGGCGGCAGCAACCAAAGAAGCGAGCTGGCGGTTTAGGGGTTTAGGGTTTAGTAGGGGTTTAGAGCTTGAAGGGATCTATAAGGCTTCCTTTAAAGGGATCTATAGGAGTTTAGGGTTTAGGGGTTTAGGGTTTAGGAGTTTAGGGTTTAGGGGTTTAGGGTTAAGTAGGGATTTAGAGCTTGGATTAGGGTTTCGGCCCCGACGACTCCTAAAGCCTTGGGTTCTGCATGGGGTTGGGAATTCAGGATTCGAGAGCGGGGAAGTGTTTGAGGATTCTTGGGATTATCCCAAACGAGGGTTAGGGGTTTAGGGTAAGACTTCCCAGCATTTGAGGTTTAGGCTTCAACCTTAGAACTCATCGTTAGTGGGAGCTATCAAACAACACGTATATTCACGAGGGAAACAACGCAATGCCACTAGAAGCGCTCGCCGTTCTTCCTATAGGGACCCTGAAGAGCGCTCGGAAAAATCCCGACATAACCTCATGGAAACCCTGCTTTCTTGAAGCTCTAGACAGCTTTGTAGTGTACTAGTTGCTATAAGCCGCGTTTAAAACCCTATCAGTTCTACAGAACCAGCAAGGATGTGGGTAGATGCAGAGGTGATTGCGCATCCACTACCACCTCCAGCGAAGTCCAAGTAAAATCAAGACAACACTTGGCCGACACAGCTAAAGAGTGCAAACACATTCGGGTCCATAATAGTTTGCTTGAACAGGCCCGGTGCCGCTCCTGCAAAGGCACCCAGTCGACAGCAACTGCCCTGCGGGCGACCAAAGCTGCGGTGTCTACAAAACCCCCTGAACCCCTGAATCCCCTAAACCCTAAACCGCTAAACGCCTAAACTCCCAACCCCCAAAGCCTAGCCCAAAACCCTACCAGCACCCCCCGACTACCATCGATTATGCCTGAATACCCACTATTACGGACCGTAATTCTTCTACTAAAGGGTGCATGTGGTGATGTTTCAAGAATTCCAAGGGGGTTCCCAAAAGGCAGGATCCGACAAAGCGCTGCCGCAAAGCATCCGTGTGAAGGAAATGGACGACAGCTTTGAAACCTGGTAGCCACTCAGAGAAATTTTCAAGCGACTGGTCGTGAACCATGTTGTGGCAGATGCGCATGGTTCCTGGGCTGATCAGAGCCTCCGGAAATACGTACATGGATGAGTTTCCTTCAGCAAGGGCTGCAGCGCCACTGTTCATATCCAAGCCAGCATCAGCATCATGGATTTCCAAATCATAACAAGAAAGCATCCAAGCTGACAGAATGTCGCC
Source organism: Symbiodinium sp. CCMP2592 (assembly GCA_905221615.1). Lineage (NCBI taxonomy): Eukaryota > Dinophyceae > Suessiales > Symbiodiniaceae > Symbiodinium > Symbiodinium sp. CCMP2592. Next base: position 185,339 of record CAJNDT010002813.1, read on the forward strand.
CACACACCCCCAAACCCTAGACCCCAAAACCCTACACCATAACCCCAACTTCCCCAAACCCTAGACTCCTAGACCCCAATTGCTAAAGTTAATAACCCCAACTTCCCTATACCATAATGTAGGGGCCTTAGTAATCACGATCATTAAACACAAGGAACCTCTGAAACAGTATAGGTAATTATTGAGGCCCTTATCCTAAACCCTAAACCCTATGGATCCCTTAAAGATCCCTTAAAGGAGCCCTAGGATTAATCCCAACTTCATGAGACTCTTGGCCTTCTTCTCCATTTGGGCCAGGGCCCCCGCAGCCTGGTACGGGTTCCTTTAAGGAATCTATAAGGGATCCTTTAAAGGATCTATAAGGGTTCCTTTAAGGGATCTCTAGGGTTCCTTTAAGGAATCTATAGTAAGGGATCCATAGGGTTTAGGGTTTAGGAAAAGGGCCTCAATAATTATCTATACTATTTTAGGGGTTAGGAGTTGTAAACCATTGTAACCTAATGTCTAGGGTTTAGGGGTTTCGGGTTTAGAGTGATTAGGGTTTAGGCTTGGGGGATAAAGCTCTGGCAATGTCGGTCTTAAGGGATTCTTGGTTCGTTCTATGAGGATTTAGGGATTTAGGTGTAGACTTTACCCAGATTAACAAACCCCACACCGTATCCAGAAAGAATGGGTGGTTGTCAAAATTAGGGTCCCTTTCTGGGTACCTGCAGCAGTAGCTCTACCACGACGATGATGACGACGACTACTGTTGCTGCTATTACTACGTACAGCTGCGCTGTTGCTACAGTTGCTACTGCTAGTACGAGTACTACACCTACGACAACAACTACAACGACGACGACAATACTCCTGCCCATGCTGCATTCTGCAAACACTTCCAGAGGGCTCGTGAACATGAAGACCTGATGGGAGGCCAAAAGGTGGGTTTAAGATTCTTGGAGTAGGGATTCCTTAATATGAAACCTATTATGGGAACCCTAATCCCTACTAAACCCCCATAGGCTAAAACCCCTTTTGGCCTCCTATGAAGACCTGCACAGCGATACTTTGCATACTCTGACTACAGATCGAATGGTATGATTGGTTGCAGTCAGAAGTAAGATAGCAAGACCCTTGGCAGTCGTAGTAACAGTACGACAACGAAAAAAGGAGACTAAAGGGCGGCTAAGCTAAGGACTGTGACTTAGAACAAAATGCCACTAGTTCCACGTACGACAAGAGCAGACGAGTAGTACTGAGTAGATATAGACGATTCTGCTTAGTTGAACCGCTGTGGTAGGTATATCTAAGAAGGAACCATCAAGGTCATACAACCAATGCAAGCTTGCAATGCAACCATGAAACACCAGCATCAACCGGCCCTGTCTCCGCAAGTATGGCCAGCTTCAGCCCTGAAGCAGAAAATTGCACCAAACCCAAACCTCATAAATCAAACACCCATAAACCGTAAGTCCTAGGTGACAAGACCTTAAGCTGAAAGGCGTGGAGTTTGTACGACATAACCCGCAGTGATAGGCCCTGCAAAACTGTTCGGTCCTACCCTTTCGTACAAGTACGACTGAGTGCAACGTCCCTGGTGGGTTTCAATAAGAGAAGCAACAAGTTTTAGCAAACCTGCCCTTCGGCTGATGGTAAAGATCCTGCAGTACCCATAATCAGGAATATAACATGATTCCCACAGATTAGGGTCCCTAAGGTAATGCAGGGTCTAGATCATAACCCTACACCCTAAAACCCTATAGATCCCTTAAAGGAGCCCCTTAAAGGAACCCTTATAGATCCCTTTAAAGGAACCCTAGGAATTATACCATCAACCGTTCCATCCGCTGAGCTAGGCCCTGAAACTATCGCACGTGTAGCGCACCACATCCTCGACCCCAAACCCTGAACCCAGAGAGCCCAACACCCCAGAACCTCCAAAATGCCTTAATTAAGGAATATACCTTGAATCATAATAGGATCCCTAATATGAATTAAGGTATATTCCTTAATTCAGGGATCTTGGAAGGTCTGGGACGCATAGAATAGCTTTCTCGTGAATATACAAATATAAGTGTACATCTACATATATATATATACATGCAGAATATGTGTATATTCACATAATATGTGTATATACATATGTAGAGTAGATGTGTGTATAGATATAGAATGCATGTGCACATATGTGTATATATATATATATATATATATACAGTATAAATACGTACGTGTACTCCCTTGTTGTCCCATCATTACTTAACTGAAGGGTGTTGGGCTCTCTGGGAACTGCGGGCCACATCCCGGCCTCCTTCACCTTGCTGAGGCATTGCGACCGCGACCTTTCTTGCACGGTCTCCTTTCCGGTGCGCACACTACCCAGAGATGCCAAACCCTTTCGTACAGGAAATATAAGATGCCATAACTTGTCGATGGATCCTTCACATGGTTTAGGGTGTGTTCCTGGATTCAGGGGGATTCGCAACCTTGCGGTACTCTAGGCTGACCCCTGTCATTAAAGCCCAGGAACGCTGCTTTTTCAGTGTTTACAGGCCGACAATACTGTATACTGTTCGGAGTCTCCAACGATTACCCTGTCGAAGGGATGGTTCATTCATCAAAGGCTCGACAATTCTATCTTGCTGCCGTTGACGCAAAACCAACACAAGCAACTATTGAAGGGACATCAAGCGACCTTGGCTGAAACAACACGAGATCGGAAGTTAACGTACTGTCGAGCCCTGAATCCTGCCTGCACCCCTGCCTGAAAAACGACAATATTGGGCATCCTAAAATCCTACAACACCCTAAAATCCTACAGATGAGGGCCTTAACGAAACATGTTTTACTAATCCGGGCTCTGCACTAACCTTAACCCTCAAAGCCGAAGACATCCTCAGCCCGGAAAACCCTTAGAAACACCTTTATGGAGGCTCCCATGAGACCCTCACAAACCCTAGCGACCCAACAAATCTTCGAATCGCATCATAGGAAAGCCCTGAACAAGATGACCCTAAACCCTGAAAAGATGACCCTAAGCCCTGAACAAGATGACCCTAAACCCTGAACCCTGGGTGATGCTCTATATCTGACCTCTCTGTATCTGAAACGGTCAACCAAAACATACCTGAAACTCGGGTTCGGTGTTTAACTGTGAATCCGAAAACCATTCTGTTTTGAGGTTAAGCCCCTTGATTAACTCCCGTTTTTGTCGGGCTTGGGGCTACACAAGTTCTATAGGGTCTCACATGGCGTTGCTGGCTGTATGTGTCTCAGGACCAGTACAGTAGAAGCCAGAAAGTTGGAATATCATTATCGTAACCCCTTTAAGGTAAATTATAGGGGATCCTACCATTAATCCATATTCCAACTTTCTGGAGTTCCCTTTAGGGCTTCATTTGAGGGTCTGATTTTTTTCAATGAGCCTTTGTCTGGTTGCGGGTTCCGAACCCAGACCTTCCAAGATCCCTTAATGAAGGAATATACCTTAAAGGGATCCTTAGGGGTTCCTTTAAGGGATCTATAGGGTTTAGGGTTTAGGGGACCCTAATATCCCTTAATTAAGGAATATACCTTTAATCATATTAGGGATCCTATTATGATTTAAGGTATATTCCTTAATTAAGGCATTTTGGAAGGTCTGGGCAGATTCAGCTCCGATAGATAGCTCAGAAGCTCAGGCAAGCCACTGTATTCGGGGCCGTAAAGGGAACTCCCGAAAGTTGGAATATGGTTTCAGGGTAGGATACCCTGTAATTTACCATAAAGGGTTTAGGATAATCATATTCCAACTTTCTGGCATTTCTGGAGTGACCACTCTGGTGTTAGGTGTCGCTGTTCTTGGTGTCATTCCCAAGTCGTGGATATACATGTTGAAACAGCAAAGATCAGCAACGTGTGCCTTGGCTTCAGGTGGCAGAGGGTCGGCGTGTTCAAGGACTTCCCAACCCTGTGGACCCTGCGATGGGCCTGTAGTACAGACTGGCTCTTCAGGCCAAATACTTTACGAGCACGTGGACCCTTATGGAATTACAGAGTCCCTTGCGTACTAACTCACCACTAGAATCCAAAATCCCCTAGACCTAAACCCGAGGCCCAAAACCCTCCAAGCAGCTGAGATTAAATACCGGGAATTGGACACTTCACTTGATTGACTTGGAAATCGTTCCTAAAAGCCCCATAGTATCCCATAGATCTTGAAAAGCCATAACGCAATCAAAGGCGCATACCCCCGGAACCTGATAAACCCTTCAATCAACTTATACAACCACAAGCCAACCTAACCCTGCATACAACCCGAAAAACCCTGCAACAAATCTTTTGAACAAGAGAGGCAGATCTCCTTGATGCCATCGACGGCCTTGCTGCGAGCTTGAGTGTCTTCGAGAACTCAGACAAAGGGTGTAGTAATAATTACAAGCTGTACATGTGTTCCCACACTACAACTGTTGTCCTGGTTGGAACTCCTGTGTTGTTCTTAGCATCACCTGTCGCTAGCAAGCCGGTCGAGTTGCCTATCCAATACGTCCAGTTGGCAGGCCTAAGCCCCATGATATCGCACCCAGACATCTTACGGTTAGGAGCCTTTAAGAAAGAACTGCGATGACCAGGAAAGTGCCACAATTAGGGGCTGAGCATCTGCATAAGTCCTTGGACCCTTCTACCCTAAATCCAAGATGCAGCCATATGGTATCCTAATAGAAACTCCATAGTAACCTAGGCCCTAGGCACCTACGAAACAATCCTTAATCTAAGTACCAGAATAAACACAAAACAATCGATACTCCCTTAATTAGAGTTCCATTGCAATGAAAGTATAACATGATTCCTCATACAAACGCTACAGGCTTATAGTTGCTGGATTCAAAGTTGCTGAGTTCAAAGGTCCAAAAACCATGCGAACTTTCGGTTTCGTGGTGATACTCTCTACTACTATCAACATAAAATGTACTCATTGTCTGCTAAGAAGATAATTCAAGATGCCACGGCTTGAGGTTTGAGGTTCCGCCGTCAAGGCTTTAGGACTCCAGAGCTTTGGGTTTGGGTTTTTGAGGGTCTGGGGTTCAGGTTTAACAAGAATTGCAGCCTACGCGTTCTTCAACTGCTCATGCACAGCGCTGCTGTCACCACCCCAGAAAGGGTGACCCCATGTCACGAAGGATCCGTCGCCTAGAATGGCAGCAAAGGCCTTGGAACCGGCTTGGACCTGCTGCACATTCTTAAGCTGATCCTGCACCGAGCTACTGTCGCCACCATGATAAGCATCACCCCAGGTCACGACGGCTCCATCCCCGAGAATGGCTGCGAAAGCGAAGCGAGAGGCTTGGATGTGCTGCACATTCTTCAGTTGATCCTTCACAGCACTACTATCACCACCCTGTTGAGCCATCCCCCACGTCACGACGGATCCATCGTCAAGAATGGCAGCAAAAGCCCCGCAAGTAGCTTGGATCTGCTGCACAGTCTTCAGCCGGTCCTGCACAGCACTGCTGTCACCACCATAAGCAGCACCACCCCAGGTGACGACGGTTCCATCCCCGAGAATGGCAGCAAAAGCGCCGTAAGACCCTTGGATCTGGTGCACGTTTTGGAGCTGATCCTGCACAGCACTACTGTTGCCACCCGAAGCAGAACTACCCCAGGTCACGACATATCCATCGCCTCGAATGGCAGCAAAAGCATAGTGACTGGCCATGATCTGCTGCACATTCTTAAGCTGATCCTGCACCGCACTACTGTCCCCACCAGCTTTATCAACGCCCCAGGTCACGACAGAGCCATCGCCAAGAATGGCAGCAAAAGCATCGTCATTGGCTTGGAGTTGCTGCACGTTCTTCAGCTGATCCTGCACAGCGCTGCTGTCACCGCCATAGCCGCGATCACCCCAGGTCACCACAGATCCATTGTCGAGTATTATCGCACCAAATGCGCACTCGGAGGCTTGGATCTGCCGCACATTCTTCAGTTGAGCCCGCACAGAACTGCTGTCACCACCGTGTTCAGCATCACCCCAGGTCACAACGGATCCGTCGCCAAGAATGGCAGCAAAGGCCCTGTAACTAGCTTGGAGCTGCTGAACATTCTTAAGCTGATCCTGCACACCACTGCTGTCACCGCCATAGGATGCATATCCCCAAGTGACGACGGATCCATCACCAAGAATAGCAGCAAAGGCTTCGCCTGAGGTGTGGATCTGCTGAACATTCTTCAGCCGATCCTGCACATCGCCTTAGTTGCTGAGTCCATAAGCCCCCAAAAAAGTGCACACTTTTAGTTTTATAGTGGGTGATATTATCCCACAAGTGTAAAGTGCATACATCAGCTACTAAGTCGCCGCCGCAGAAGGCAGCCTCAGCATCACCCCAGGTCACGACGGAGCCATCTGCAAGAATGGCAGCCAAAGCTGAGCCAGTGGCTTTGACCTGAACAGTAGATACGTGCAAGGTGAGGGTGTCACCGTTCTGGATGTTAGTATCCTTGATCAGTGCAGATGCATCCAGCACGCCTCCAGAAGAGTTCACCAGCCGCCCGTTTGAGACCCCAAGTGCTATCAGAGCCTGAAGTGCTATTGCATTCACCTGGTCGTCCAAGCCTGCTCGCACGGTAGCTGCCTTTCCACTCAGCAGCGAAACTTCGACAGCTATCGACATGCGGCCCACGGCAGCAGAGAACTTATTTGCGTTGGGACATCTCTTCGCGCTCAGTGTCGTCAGTCGCCCAAACTCTGTTTCCTTAAGGCTCCATGTGCCCATAGAGTATATACTTAGGCCTTAAAGTACCTATATAGGGACCCCTCTAAGGCCTAAGTATCTACTATGAAGGTACATGGAGCCTACGGGGTTGTGGTTACTGCAGCGCTGACTCTTTAGACGCTAGGCAACTGTCTGCTCTGCACTATCTCACTGTATCCCTGGAAATCTTCAGGCGGCGACGGACTAAAGCGTTTAGGGTTTGGGGTTTAGGGTTTAGGGTTTGGGGTTTAGGGCCTACTTGTCGAGTATCATGGGGAACTGAAGGTTAACCTTTTTGGTTATAGAGAGATTAGTCAGGGACTACACTACCCCCAAAAAAAGTTAAAGGTTACCTACTCTACTACTAGGAGGGTTAGGTTATAAGGGAGCCTAAACCCTGAAAAAGGGAATAAGGGCCTACTCTGAGTCCTTGTAATCGACCGTTTCTGGGCTCGAAAGATCAGGGTTTATTGTTTAGGGTTGCGGGTGGAGACTCCAAAACCTTTCGTAATTCAAGGCTGTAATAGCACCCATAACCCTAGACTCCCGCGACCTTGGCCCTAGACCCCTACACCCTGAACCCTCTGCTTGAAGGATCACGGGACTTAGTAACTGGGCGTCCAAACCAAGTATCTATACTCATTATCAATAGTTTAACCCCAGTTGAGGCACGTCTAACCGTACTTACTAAGTCCCATGAACCTCCAAGTAGGATCAAAAGGCGACTTTTGCGGGAATAGGCAGGCGGCATTTGCCCTGCACAGCAGCGGGCCAAATCACCCGGAAATCACCAGGGATCCATGAAAGGAACCCTTAACGGAACCCTTAAAACCATTGCGAGTTGAAGGAACCCATCAGGGCTTCTTTGAAGGGTATCCGATTTAGGGGTTTAGGGTTTAGGGGTCTAGGGCTTGGGGGTTAGGGTATAGGCTTTAGAGTAAAATGTGTAAAAGAGTCCATGTACCTTTTTTTGGTTTAGTCACAGTATAGCCGTAGGTCTTAAAGTTTTAAAGGGTCCCTGCACAGATCGCTTATAGCCACAAGTGTACACTCTATGCGTTCCCCTTGACTTCCAAACCCTAGACCCTTAAACCTGAGCCCCTAACCTAAACCCCTGACCCCTGAATCCTACTTGGAGGTTCATGGGGCTTAGTAAGTCAGGTAGTAGCTACCTTGGTTGGGGTTCGAAGTAGTCATAATTATGGTAGCATTATTTGTAGCCCTAGATCCTCTAAGTAAACCCTGAACCCTAAACCCTAACCTAAACTTTTAAACCCCTAAAGATCCTTTATAGAAACCTTAAAAGAAATCCTACTATCGAAGCCTATAGTAGCCTTAAAGGAACCCTACCACCAGACCAGAATGGCGCCTTAAACCCATAAAGCCCCTAAGCCCCTAAACCCTACAAACCCTGCAGATTCCTTAGAGGATCTCTTTAAAGGAACCCTTAAGGAACCCTTATAGATCCCTTCAAAGGAATCCTATAGATCCCTTAAAGGAACCCGTATAGATCCGTTTAAAGGAACCCTTAAGGAACCCTTATAGATCCCTTTGAAGGGTGCCTTCTGAATCTTCTGGATCCCTTCAAAGGCAGCTTATAGTAGAAGCCAGAAAGTTGGAACATCAGTATCCTCATGGCCTTAATGTAAAGTATAAGGGATCCTAGCACTAATCCTCCCAAAACCATGTTCCAACTTTCTGGTTTCTACTATATCCCAAAACCCAAAACTCTAAACTGTCCAAACCCTTAGAAAGAAACCTACTGAACCCTGAAAGCCCTAACCCATAACCCCTAAACCCCAAACCCCTAAGCCCTAAACGCCCTAAACCCTAACCCCTAAACCCCAAACCCCTAAGCCCTAAACGCCCTAAACCCTAATCCCTAAACCCCAAACCCCTAAGCCCTAAACGCCCTAAACCCTAATCCCTAAACCCCTAAACCCCTAAGCCCTACATCGAGTCAGAGGGTGCCTTCTGAATCTTCTGGATGCGGCCGAAAACGCTCCGAAGCTCCTTCAGCTCAAGTCCTCGCTTTCGGGCTTAAGGGTATAGGGTTTACTTAACGGGGGAGCCCTAAAAGGGTTCCTTAAAGGGAGCCCAAAAAACAGGGCTCCTTAAAGGGAGCCTTGAGAGGGCTCCTTACAGGGAGCTTTAAAAGGGTTCCTTGAAGGGAGGGTTCAGGGTTTAGGGTTTTTAGGTGTTTCAGGTGTTTAGGGTTCCTTTTCACAGGATCCATAAGGATTCCTTTGAAGGGATCTATAGGAGTTTAGGGGTTTAGAGGTTTTAGGGTATAGGACTTAGGGTTTAGGCTTTAGGCGTTTATGGTGTAGTGTTTAGGGCTTCAGGGTTAAGGACGTAGGGGTTTTATATAAAGGGTTTAGGGCTCCTCTTTAAGGGAACTCTACAGTTCTACCATAGGGTTTTAAACTGTTTCTATGACAGAATTTTTCAGGGTACTATGGGGTTCTACCATAGGGTTTTAAAGGGTTTCCATAAAGGGCTTAGAGTTCGGGGTTTAGGGCTTAAGGGTTTGGGGGTTTTAAGTGATTAGGGTTCCCTTTCATAAGATCTATAAGGGGTTCCTTTAAATGATCTATAGGAGTCTAGGGGTTTAGAGGTTTTAGGGTATAGGGTTTAGGGTTGGTTTAGGGCTTAGGGTTGTTTTGAAGTTTAGAGATCAGACTTTAGGGCCTGGGGGTTTAAGATTTGGGATTTAAGGGTTGGTTTAGGCTTTAGGGTTTAGGCTGCAGGTTGCTGTAGTGTAATTCCTTTAAAGGGTTCCTTACAAGGATCTAAAAGGCGCTTCGGGTTTAGAGATGAGGCTCTAACTTTAGGGTTAAGGGATTCAGGGTCTCGGCTTAAGGGTTAAGGGTCTGAGGAGTTTGAGGCTTTGCAGATTAGGGGTGTAAGGGTGTAGAGCTTCGGCTTTAGGGTATAGGGTTTCGGCCCGAACTATTTGCGCTCAGGTGGGGAGTATAGGGCATAGTGCTGTAGGTCTTGGGGGTTTTCGGGCTTGTACGGGATTTGTATGGTCTTCTAACTGATTCCCTACCTGCCTGCTTACGTACCTACCCATCCATCCATCCATCCATCCATCCATCCATCCCGCCAGCCAGCCAGACAGACAGCCATCCATGTATCAATCAACCTATCTAACTGTTTGTCTACATAAACACTTCTAGGTAACTTCTATGCCTATCTCTCTCTCTCTCTCTCTCCATCTGTCCATCTCTGGAACCATCCGTCGATCTGTCTGTCGATGTCGAAGATCTGACTGAATACACGACAATGCCCAGTTGGCGCTCGGCAGGGCCTGAGTTGTGTCCTGTACGCATTATTCCTCATCCGTCTGTACGGTGGTTCAGGGCCACCCCACTCCGGTGGCGGAATCTGTTCTGCTTCCAATGTTGGAAGGGTTTCGCTGAAACAATTCGTAGATCGGCTGATCTCCGCGTTGAGGTAGGCGACGATCTCGATGATCGGACATTTCCTCTATCAAGTCAACGACTCTTTGGCCATTTTCGGGGCCCATGTCCTTCAACTCGACTCCGCATGCCCAATACATGCTTTTTTTGGATCCAACGATCGATCGATCTATCAATCTATCTATCCTATACCCTAAACCCTAAAGCCTATCCCCTAAACCCTGAAACCTACAGATCCCGTTAAAGGAACCCGTATAGATCCCTTTAAGTGGACCCCTATTCCCTAAGACCTAAAGCCTAATCCCTCAACCCTATAGATCCCTGTTTAAAGGAACCCTCATAGATCCCTTTGAACAAGATCCCTAAACCTCATGGATCTGCTTGAAAAAGATGCCTAATTCCAAAGTCCCTAGACTCTAAACCCTGTAGATCCCTTTGAAGGAACCGTTATAGATCCCTTTAAAAGATACCTAATCCCTAAACTCACCTAAAACAGTAGGTTATCCCAAAACCCAAACCCCTAAACTCTAAACCCTTAAAAAGAAACCTACCACAGGGGCCTGAAGTGTTAGAATTGTGTTTTGGGGGCCCACTATACTAAAATTACAATAAGGAACCACCAAAATAGTATAGGTAATTATTAAGGCCCCTATACCAAACCTTTATAGTAGCCCTTATAGAACCCTATTCCAATTATTAAGGCCCCTATCCAAAACCCTATAGTCCATTAAAGGAGCCCTTATAGAATCTTTTCAAGGAACCCCAGAACCCCGAAAAGCCCTTGTATTAGTCCCTAAATCCCCATATAATAACCCTTCCAGTAATCTAGTAATCCTTATAGTATCCCTTTTAAGGAGCCCTTTAAAGTAATCTAGTAATCCTTATAGTATCCCTTTTAAGGAGCCCTTTAAACGAACCCCCTGTATTAGTCCCTAAATCTTAAATCCCATCTCCCGGCCTTGCGAGGCTTGGAGCTTTTGCTCGACCTCAGGGACTCTTTTAGGGCGCCATGGAAGGGGCACTATAAGTTTAGGGTTCAGGGGTTTAGGGGTTTAGGGTTTAGGGTTTAGGGGTTTAGGGTTTAGGGGTTTAGGGGTTTAAGGCTTAGGGGTTTAGGGTTTAGGGTTTGAAGGGGTACTATAAGGGTTCCCTCTTTAAGGGAGGCTCATCAGGGCTGCTATAGCGGATTATAAGGGCTCCCTCTTTAAGGGAGGCCCCATAAGGGCTACTATAATGCGTTATAAGGCCTCCCTCTTTCTGAACCCCTCCTAAAAGTTAAACTTTTAGCCTCCTTATTATAGTTCATATAGAAACCCAAAAAGTTAAAGTCTAGAGAGCCAACCAGAAGAACGCCAAGTTTAAGGGAGGCCCATCAGGGATACTATACTAAGTTATAAGGACTCCCTTTTTAGGGGTTTAGGGTTTAGGGAGCCAAGAAGGCTTATTTGTAATGGGCTCTTTCGTTACGTTCCTGGTGTTTTACAGGTTTTGGTATAGGGTTTTCTTGGAAGTTCTTAGTCTGATAAGGTTTCATAGGTTGTCTTCAGGAAGGGGTTTGTGAGTGCAGTGGGGTTAGGGGGTCGATGATTGTCTTACTAATAGTCATCTAATCTAGGGGCTGCAAGAGCGTTTAGGGTGTAATCTAGGGGCCCGGCCTTAATAAATGGGATAGGGTTTTGGGCCCATTATTCCGTGACTAAAAAAAGGGAACCCCAAAAATAGGATTGGTAATTACTTAAGGCCCCTATACCAAACTCTTATAGTAGCCCTTATAGACCCTTATAAGAACCCTTTAGGGAACCCTATGCTCATTATTGAGGCCCCTATCCTAAACCCTAAGCCCCATAGTAGAGCCCTTTTTTGATCCCTGAAAGTAACCCTTGAGGATCCCTTTAAAGGAACCCTTATAAGGATCCCTTAAGGCTCCTTTTGAAGGAAGTCAGCTCTGGAGCATTAACTCAGAGGGGAAAAAGAGGGACCCTTAATGGGGACCCCTACCCTAAAATGGACTTTTTCATGGGTATATACTAGCTATATTAAGGGTATATACCTAGGGGTCCTTGTTAAGGGTCCCTCCATTTGCCCATGGAGCGTACGCCCCCGGGGCAACTCGCGATATGACAGTTTCCGAAAAGAGGGGACCCTGATATAGTACTCTAAATTTAAGTATCCGTATTATAAGGGCCCCAGAATAAGGTACCCCTAATTTTCGGAAACTCCCATACCTCGAAACATAGAACCTTGACATCGTTGCTGAGTTCATGGGGTTTTGGGTTTGGGGTTTAAGGTTTATGGGTCCCCAACAGCATAAACTTATCCGTTCTATAAGAAAAACAACAAAAAAGTTTAAAGTGCACTCGCTGAGTTACTAAGTTAAACCGGATAAATGGGGGAGGGGTTGACCCTCTAGACGCCACAAGGACTATAGACAGCCCCTGATCTTCTCACCCGATGTACACAAGGGTCTGAATCATGACACTACTTTTGTAACTGTACTTACTAAGTCCCATGAGCCTCCAAGTAGGCATTCGGGGCGTGCGCAATCATACCAAGGGGTGCAATCGCTGGATACTCTCTCTACTTAATTTACATATCACGTATTCAGACACCTGAAGCATACTGCAGAACTTTGGGAAGCCAACCCAAAGCCATGCCAAAAGCTGCCTGGCACCTCATACGCCAAAACTATTGAAAGTCGTAAATGAACAGGGTGTAGCATAGGGTTTCGGGTGTAGGCTTTAGGTTTTCACAAGAACAGCAAACCCGTCCATCTCCCCCAAAACCAAATCCAAACAAACACGACATAGATTCCAAAACCCTTGAATCAAGGAACACACCTTAAACCACATTGAGTCAGTGAGGATCCCTGCATCATTCTTTCATCCGGGAACCGTATTAAAAGTTGAGCCCCCTCTAAAAACAAGTGAAAACCCATCAAGCCCTACTAAAACACAATAACAGCCCAAAGCCGTACCCTCTAATCCTTATGGAGCGCAGGAACGTATAAGACGACAGAGTGTCTCCTCGAAGTCGCAATACAACCATGGTCAAAGAACCTCATATGGGTGGTTGTCAAAATTATGGTCCCATTTTGGGTCCTTAGTATAGTACGGCACCTATTATTTAGCGTACCCCGAAAGGGACCATAACTTTGACAACCACCCATATATAAGCCCGCTCCAAGTGAATGTACGGAACCTGAAAACCCTACAGTAGCCCATCCAGCGAAGAACCCTCTAAGACTCCAAGGGCCTTTATCAGACCCATTCGCGCCGAATTCCCCCCGTGCGCGCCTCGGCAGTGACGTTGCTGACTGTAGTTTTCAGTGCCGCCAGGGCACGATCGTCCTGGACAGGGCTCAAATATGCAGGGGGTTAGCATAGCTCGCGCTTCACATCTCGTAGACTTTGGGGTGTTTGTACCCTACGCCGCATTGAACCCGAACCCGAAACTTCCATGCTTCTCTAGTTATCAGCCAGAGACCAAAACCATTTTGACCCCTATGATGGGGTGGACCCCAGCAGCACCATACCACTAAGCCACGCAATCAGAGATGATGAATCGTATGAGGACCTCCCTAAACCCCAAATCCCAAACTAAACCCTAAACCCTATAAACCCCAAACCTAAGCCCCAAACCCCAAGCCCTAACTCCGAAACCGCATGGACTGTGTAGGCCTCCCCCTAAGGCTCCATGTGCCTTTGTAGTAGATACTGAAGCCTTAAAAGGGTCCCCATCTAGGGACTAAGGCCTAAGTATATGGCTGATTGTCAAAACTAGGGTCTCTTTTTGGGTCCTTATTATAATACGGCACCTAGTATTTAAGGGAACCCAAAAGGCACCCCTACCCATATACTATATGGGTACATGGAGCCTTCGGGTTCAGCAGTCGAATGGTTTTGCGACCTTTTGAACGCAGGAGCAAAACGAGTGGTGCAATGCTTCAAGGGTCATTAGCAGCACCGGTAGTATGAGTCTTAGATTCATCGCATGAGTGATCGTAGTACTAGCAGTCTTCGTAGTATAGTATGAGTATGAGTATGAGTAGCAGTATGACTAAGCGTAAGTCAGAGTATAACTGTTCCTGGCGTAGGGTTTAGGATGAGTAGAACGGGGATGTGAGAGCATGTCATAGTTGACTTAATAAAGTACTTATGTTGGGCCTACAAAGCAGCAACACTACCATTAATTTATCAAGCCTTTACATGACCCTGAAGCCTCTCGAAGACCCTCAGAACTAACCACCAAGTATTAGCTGGACAGGGACCCTTATGATAATAGAAACCTGAACCACGAATCCTGAATCTTCAACCCTAAACCTAAATAATTCCAAACCACAAGGCCCCTAAACCCTAAACCCTAAATAATCCCAAACCACAGAGCCCCTAAACCCTAAACCACTAAACCCTAAACCCCTAAGCCCCGAAACCCTAAATCCTCAACCACTAAGCCCGTAAGCCCTAAAGCCTTCCTAAACCCCTAAACCCTACCTCTGGATCCAAAAACCTACCGTTTTCGGGGTCAGACCCGCTAATGAAGGGGTCATAGCCTACTAGTTTGTAGGGTTTGGGGATACAGGTAAACCCCAAAAATCCTTACTAATTAAAGCCTTCCTAAACCCCTAAATATCCTTCCTAAACTCCTAAACCCCTAAAAATCCTTCCTAAACCCCTAAGCCCCTAAAAATCAAAAAACATCCTGGGAAAGGAACTGCCGGGCCTCCTCCGGTGGTTTCTGGCCCCAGTGCTGCGCGGCGGCCGATAAGCCTTGGTTTTGGGGGTTTAGGGGTTTAGGGGTTTAGGGTTTAGGGTTTAGGGGTTTAGGGGTTTAGGGGTTTAGGGGTTTAGGGTCTAGGGTTTAGGGTTTTAGGGTTTAGGGTTTAGGTTTTGAGGTGTTTAGGGTTCCTCTTAATCGGATACGTACATACATACATACATACATATGTATCTCTATCTATATATATATATATATATTCATATGTGTATGCATACCATGAAAAGCGCTCCGACGAGTGGACCTTTCTTATGACGACCCCATCGAAAAAGGGAACGCGAGTTCTGAAATGTTCTGATGTACATCCCCTGATATTTAGCAGCTGCAGACTCGGTTGGAGAATGGTAGAGTCTTTTTCAATGCTAAAACTAGTTCTATGATTCCGTACGTAAGGAGTATTGGGCTCTCAGGGAAATTGGCTGAACTATCAGAACCATCAGAAACACCTGCAAAAGCCGTTGCAAAAATCTTATCACTCAAGCACATCAACAAAATCCTCTGAAACAAAGAAGATAACCTATAACCCTAAACCCTAAACCCTAAACCCTAAACCCCTTGAAAAGCTTTACGCTACCTTTCTGAAACCTCCAGTCTCAAGAACCCAAAACCAAAACCCTCCAACCCTAAACCCCTCAAAGGGGGCGCAGTGCAAGGCAAAGGCACGCTCCGCCTCCTCTTCGGCTTGGTTGACGTCCTGGAGGACTTGTTTGTTTGCTCTTTTCGGTTTAAGGCTTACATGTTAAGGCTTAGTTTTCAGTGATTTTGGTTGCTTATTATTTTATTATCATTATTATTGTTATATAGATATACACTTCTTTCTATATGTATATACGCATGTATGTATGCATGTTTGTATGTATGTATGTATGTATGTATGGGGCAGTGGGGCAGTGTTCCTGTTTTGCCTTTACCACTCTTTCCTTGTCAAAGGATCCAAAAGTGGAGCCGTCTAGCCTAACAGCCCTGTTCTAAAACGAAACCAAGGCCTCCTGAACCAAGAAACTAGGGTCGAATGTAATATAGGGGCCTTAATGAATAGAATAGGGTTTTGCGGCCCATGTTACTATACTCATAACCAGGAACCTACCGACATGGAGTTGGTAATTGTTTGGGCCCTGTATAAAAAGCTTCTACTTCGCGTTCAGGACAAGTCAGGATTGTATGGGGAGAGAATAGCCCAATTTGGGGGGTTTCCGACAATTAGGGGCACCTTATTCTGGGGTCCTTATAATGATGATCCTACTATTTAGGGTACTACATTGGGGCCCCCCCATTTTTCGGAAACTCCCACTTAGTACTGTTGTTGGACTTCCACAAGGGCACAGAGAATCTTGAAAACGCAATCCGGGAACATCAACTTCAGAACAGAACACGAGACGGGCCGGTGCCTAAGCCCTATAGACCCTAGCAAATCGAAACACGATGCTTTTTGTGTCCAAATTGTCCCAGCGTACGTCGTGACTGGGAGCCTATTGGCCCTGGGCTCCGTTTACAGTAGAAGCCCAAAAGCTGGAAACCCCATAGCCTCAATTCTTAAGAGTAATACATTGGGATTCCCAGGACTATTTGGCCTTAATCCGGATTCCAACTTTATGGGGTTTGCCGTACGTCTCTAGACCCTAAACCCCTAAACCTTATGTTCCCTTTAAAGGAACCCCTCATAGATCCCTTTAAAGGGAACCCCCAAAACCATGGCTTAGAGCTCAGGGTTTCACTCTCACCGGTGGGACCCAAAAATTCAAAAAATGCAAAGCTCCTCGCAGATCTCGCGGAGGGAAGAGAAGACCTGTCAGGGTCTCAGTTTTGTCTCTGGAGTTGCAGACGTGGTCTAGGTCCTTGGGTCTGTGCTCACACTGAGCTCATACAGGGCTCTAGGAAACCCTGAACCCTAAACCCCTAAACCGTAAACCCCTAAACCCCTAAACCCTAAACCTTTTGCCGTGAGGTTTGGGTTTAGGCTTTAACGCTTAGGTGGCTTTTGGAGTTGTGGATGTGGGGCCTGGGGACTTCAAGGTACTTTGTGGGTTGGTGAATGGGATCAAGAACTACTTGGAGGGTCGGGGGATTAAGTAAGTAGGTAATAAGTAGGCTTATAAGTACCCTAACAGGGATCCTAATTGGGGCTGTGATACTTATAAGCCTATAAAAGAACTACTTACTAAGTCTCCCGACCCTCCAAGTATGGGGCATCCGGTGTATGGGTTGGGGTTGGGGTTAATGCCATTTTGAGCCCACGTGACTGCCCGTGTAAAAACAGCAATATGTTTAATATATTCCAGGGTTTACATTACACCATGTGGGACCTAGGGTTGGGGGTTTTTATGGAACCCAGTGAGGAATCCTAGTTCCGTTCAAGGGTGACACCGACACTCCAGTGCCTTATCCCCAAGGCGTTTCCGAAACCAACATGTTCCAGTCAAAACTCAAGTCCAACCAAGGATTCAGTACCTCTGAGGGTGTAGGGTTCAAGGTGTAGGGTTCAGGGTACCTGTAGCAAGTGGTGTAGTTTCCTTAGACGGTGTAGGGTTTAGGGTATAGGGCACGTTTAGTAAGCCGCGCTAGTTCTTACACGTTCCATTGTCCTGACCCCTAGACCCCAAAACCCTTAAACCCTAACACCCCTGAACACCCCTAAACACCTGTACACCAACATACCCCAAAACCCTCTTCTAGATATTAAGGCACCTATGACATAAAGCCCTTATAGTTACCCTTACAATACACCCTATAGTGCCCCTTAAGAAGTGTAGCACTTGTAGTACCCCCCATATAGCAACCCTGAACCCGAAAGCCCTAATCCCTTACAGTAACCCTTACTTAAAGGAATGGATCCTGGGACTTAGTAACAGGGTTATAACCCAAGCTAGGGTACTGACAAGTGCTGTTACAAAGCCCCATGAACCTCCAAGTATAGCATAGAATCCTAAACCCTAAACCATTATAGTGACCCGTATAGCAACCTCTAAGTAAAACATCCCAAAAACCCTAATCCCTATAGATCCCTTATAGACCCCGTTAAGGAGCCCTGTAGTAGGGTTCAGAATCAGGCCTTAAGCCTCAAAGGGGTCCCTATATAGGTACCTTAAGGCCTAAGTATATACTATATGGGTACATGGAGCCTTAGGGGCTATTAACGGAGGGCCTTGATCTTCTCGCCGGCCTCTTTGGCTAACTTGCGGAACCTGGGACAGCGCCAGGAAGCGGAGCTTTAGGGTTTTGGGTTCCTTTAACGGACTCATACTCGAAAAGATGCCGAGGGTTTTGTTCTCAGGTGGTACTTCGGCTCTAATAAGGGGGTCGTTGGGGGTACTGGCAGGGTTTTTTGTTCCGGTTCGTCTTCTTTTGGTGTGGTGTACGGGGTCACAAGCGTTCTACAGCTCAAACCTTCACCAGTGATTTGCTAGGGTTGTAACGGTCTCTATTTAGAGGGCTTCCTGGAGATCTCGAGGGTCCAAGTACCTACTACCCATATACTCCCATATACTCTGCAAAATCCTCACCTACATAACTACTATCCTAATACCGAGTACTTAATTATTGGGTCCTTTGGACCCTTGGGGTAGGAGCTCATAATCCCCAACCCCTAAACCCTGAACCGTCTATAGGAAGCTCTCAAGGTTGGTATTCTCTCCCGGCAGTCTTCTGGCAGCCAGCTGACCTGTCAAGCCTGTTTCCCAATTGTTTGGGGGGTGAGGGCGAGCGGGGTAGGGTTGTGCGCGTCGTCGACTTCAATGCCGTGCTAGTTTCTGTGAGGCGCAAAAACACCTGCTGTAGGACTGGATTGAACTTGAACCAGCATCGTGTACAAGGCGCTACGCGAAAGTACCTTCGGTTGCTGACCACCACCATGCAACATTTGCACCTTGAACCATCAACTGTGACACTCGGCCCTCCCCATCCGAATTGCATAGAACCCGGTTTCCCGAAGCAACAACCCAAGCTTAAAGCCCAAACCCAAATGCTAATCCCAATAACCTGAATCTATATCAAACGCCGCAGAAGCCCGGACCCTGTAATGCTCTCAACTTCCGAAGCTCAGAGCCCTGTGCCCTGTGCGCAGAACCCTTACGACCCTACGGTCTAGGTTTAGAGCTTCTTCGTCGTTTGTTGATGACTTTTAAGTTCTTGGAGTTCAGGGCCAAGGCCTGTCGGGTAAAGGAGCTAGGGCCCATTAATTTGAGCATTTGGGGCTGAGGGGTTTCGGGTTTAGGGCTTTCAGGCATAAGTTGGGGCTGAAGGTGTTTCGCCGGCTGAGCAAACGGCTTGGCAAGCTCTGCTTCCATGTGGCTCACCCGCACCTGTGTAGCGCTAAGGCTTTAAACATTTCGAACCCCAACCTGCCAGACCTTCATGTTGCCCCTAAATAAATACCGAACCCTACAAGATAGATCCGCAGATCTCAGATTGCCGCTTCGGGTAATATAGGCCTGATGCCCTGCACCCCAAACTCAAATTAGGGCTTTAGGGCTTAGGGCTTACGGTTTAGGGTTTTAGGTTTAGGGTTTAGGGTTTAGGCCTCTTGTGCCGATTCAACGTTTACCTGCAGCACCAGATCCTTCCGAGATAAGGACTTATAGATCTATCATCGATTGACACTCTCCCCGTCCTTTACACTGAACCCTGCAGGTACTAGAAATTACTTGAACTGGGAGTCCTATAAACTTATTACTGAAACCCTATCAGAACCTTAATTACACGAATTCTGTGGAAACCGGCAACGACAAAACAAAGCTCCATTAAACCAAATACAAACCTTATCAAGTCCCGCTTTGATATTTTAGCGTTTGGGGAATCGGGGATGCACCACACACGTTCAGGCCAGAGTTGTAAAGAAGCAGCTTAATTACTATCAGAATGGTCACCGGCGTGTCAACAATGCTCCTGGATGCTTCATGTAATATCTGAATGGTCAGCTTATCTCAAGGTGCACTCTCTCGTGCTATTTAAGCAAACAGACTATAGTCTGCTGTATCATAGCAATTCGCGCCTGACCTGACGATGTCCCATATGTCCTGTGATAAAGCATGTTAGGTGTGCTAACTTCTGATATGTGCGTGTTTAATGGACCTTCTCTATGTCCGACGGCTCATCGCCGGCAATGGTCGCCAACCTGAAACTTAAACCCCTAAACTCATAGACCTCCGCACACCTCCGTCCATGGACCTAGAGTAACCAATGCGCCCAAAGACAAACCCTAACTTTACGAAAGTCTAAACCCTAAGCCCAAAAGCCTAAACCCGACTCTAAACCCAAAGAGCCTAACTTAAAACCCCAAATCAAATCCATAAACCCCTAAACCCCTGCACCCCTAAACCCTAAACCCCTAAACCCTGAACCTAAACCCTCTAGATCCCTTTAGCGCCAACATCGGCTACCGCATTTGCCGCTGCCTTGCAGCGAAGCACCTGGCCAAGCAAAGGCTGCTTAAGACCAGCCCAACGGCTCCTAGCGTTGATGATATAAACCCTGCATTACCCATAAGAAGGAATATGTCAGAATTCCCGTAGCCTAGGGTCCTTAAGCTAATGCAGGATTTATAGCATCAGCCGTATGGGTGGTTGTCAAAATTATGGTCCCTTTTTGGGTCCCTAAAATAATGAGGCACCTAATAACTAGGGTACCGAAAAAGGGGCCCTAATTTTGACAACCATGCATATATTATATAGGCTTTTGGGCCCAAAGACCATACCATAAAAGGCTTTTGGGCTGTTTTCCCAGGGTGTAAGGGATCGTTCAGGGTTCCTCAAAGGTATCGAAATCGGTTCAATGCCGGAATTAGGGAAAGGCTTTGAGGGGCTGCTGTGGTTTAAAATCTAACGCAGGGGCCAGAAGTTGGAGGATGCTTTTTAGGGTTTAGGGGTTTAGGGTTTGGGGGTTCAGGTTTTAGGGTTTTGGGGTTTAGGGTTTTGGGGTTTAGGGTTTAGGGGTTTAGGGCTTTTGATCCAACCATGTTCCAACTGCTCTGTCTTGAGGAGTGCACGCGTCGAGTTCACTCTAAACAGATGTCCGTCAAAGTAGGCGGCGACGTCGTTCATAATGTCGACGGTGGAGTCGAGCAAGTTAGTGTTCTTGCCATGCGCCCGGTGTCGAGGATCACCAAGAGACACTGAGCCTCACGACCATGTGAACCCCCTTTCTTCACAATCGCGGTGTCCACCTTCTCGAAACCACCGCGGAGAGCTTTCGACAACACTCTTGCCACCTCTGAATAGCTCAGCCTAATCAGATTCGGCAGGTAGCCCACGGCAATCCCACCGGGCGATGTAGCGCTCCAGATCTTCTTCCGCCCCCAGCTGGACGAGGACCCACGCCCACTTCACCGCCTCGAGGCCGTCACAGACGGCTATGACGGACGTGGGCTGCCAGGTTCACTGTAACAGAGCCTCCAATATCCCGCGAAGGGTTCCTATAAGCGTTCCTTTAAGGGATCTATAGGGCTTGGGGATGGCATTCGAAGGCCGCTTAACACAAGTCCACGGGGTCTTGACGATGATTACTCTTGGTATCATTGTTACTACAATGGTTCTTGTTCATATTATATTTCTATTCGTATGATTACCAGTATTACTATTCAAGTTCTTATTACTATTATTACTATTATTGTTATTATTAGTATTATTAGTATTATTAGTACTATTAGTATTATTATTAGTATGATTATTATTATTACTATTCTTATTATTAGATCATTATTAATTTTTATTCCTAGTATTAGTATTCTTATAATAGTACTACCAGTACGAGTATTTGCATGATTACCTGCGAGGCTTCTGAACCTAAAGGTTCCTTATCGAAGCATTCTGAAGCATGCTGCAAGCGTTCTGCAAGGGTTTAGGGTTTAGGGTTTAGGGTTTAGGGTTTAGGGTTTAGGGTTTAGGGTTTAGGGGTTTAGGGTTTAGGGTTTAGGGTTTAGGGTTTAGGGTTTAGGGTTCTATAGGGGTTTCAGGGACCTACACTAGACCCCATAAAGTTGGAAACCCGGTTAAGGCCAAATAGTGCTGGGATTCCCTATACATTACTCTTGAGGATTGCCAACTTTTGGGCTTCTACTGTATACTATAAGGGCCTTCATAATTACCTATACTACTTTGGCGGCTCCTTATTATAACTATACATAGTACAACGTGCCCCTCAACTCTAGTCTAAATACTAAGTATGAAGGCCCCTACATTACATGGGTGGTTGTCAAAAACTATGGTCCCTTTCGGGGTCCTTAATGCAATACGGCACCTAATATTTAGGGTACCGCAAAAGGGCCCCTAATTTGACAACCACCCATAACCCTAGACCCTAAACCCTAAACCCATCTAAGGCTTCCATTAACGGTTCCAGGTTGTGGTTACAGTAAACCCCATAAAGTTGGAAACCCCATTGCCTCAGTCCTTAAGAGTCATGTATAGGGAATCCCAGCACTATTTGGCCTTAATCCGGTTTCCAACTTTATGGGGTTTACTGTACTGTAAATGAGCTTTAGGGGCAGCCCAGATGCTCCTTTAAAGAGTTACTATAAGGGTTCTCTTTAAAACGCTCTGAAAGGGTGTAGGGTTTCTGAACAATTAGGGGTACCTGATTTGGGGCTCCTTATAATAAGGATCCTAGTATATAGGGTCTTACCCTGGGGATCGAAATAGCCCAAAAGCCTTATCTAGTATAGTCTTTGGGCTCAAAAGCCTGAATATATGAGTCCTTAGATCCCAAGGGCTATAACAGGGTCCCCCTCTTTTTCGGAAACACCCACACGGGAGCCTTAATAATTAGAATAGGGTTCTCTTGAAGGGGCCTTATAGGGTCCTATACTCGGGTCCTCCAATTTCGGAAACTCCCCTGGGGTTTCGGCTGGTTTTGCTAGGTCCCTTCAGCAGCCCATAACAAGGGGCGGTACCCTTGTTCCAGGGTTTAGGGTTTAGGGGTTTAGGGTTTAGGGGTTTAGGGGTTTTGGGTTTAGGGGTTTAGGGTTTAGGGCCTAGGGTTTGTTCCCACTACTTGGTTGTAGTAAGGGAACCCAAGAAGCAGAAGGGGCAAAAGGGTACTGCCCGGGAGCCAAGTTAGGTTCAATCTGAAAGGAAACAGCCAAAGGAATGGCTCTCGGACTGAACATGGACATGCTGTTGGAAGCATGCGAGAGAGCTCAGCACGGCGCTGCACCAAACACGCTGTCAACAGAACCCTGAATCCCAACTTGCAAACCCTAAACCTTCAACTAGGTGTCGATCCCAACAGGCCCCAAAATTAGTTCAAACTAGGGCTCTCAAGGGACATTCAAATGATCCCAAATCGATACCTACTGAAGCGTCTTTTGTGTCACCTTACCTCGATGTGCACAGACTTGACTTCAATCCCAGGAAAGCAGAAAGGCGTTCTAATCCTACATCTAGTGTTGAAGGTTAAGAAGGTACACTCCTGGGCTTTAAGAATATGAGGGGGTATGATTACTTGTAGTCTGCTATGGTTCATTTCATGTAGACTTTGAGTTTTGGCTTTATGGTAGTCCAATGTCGTTCATTACATTTTGTTAGTTGGGGATCCCAAAACCTACCGTTTTAAGGGTCAGACCCTTTAATTAAGGGATCATAACCTGCTATTTTTGTAGTGTTTGGGGATACAAGTAGGCTCCTTAAAGGGGAGCCTTTAAAGGGGCTATAAGGGTTCCCTTTTAAAGGGATCATGGAAATCCTCTTCCAGTGGGGCCTCGCTGTTGTTCTTCAGCGCCGCCTGCTGCCGGCCGCCATTCGGTCCGTGCACCTCCGGTTGCCTGCAGGCTTCTATGTGGTTTTGTCACAGGCTTACAAGCAATTTTTCATAGTTCGCCCGAATTCTACACCTATCTACGAGTTTCCAAGTGTTTACACGGGTTTTTTCAGGGTTCGATATGCATCTGCAGGTTTTTGCTTTATACAAGGCGCCCGAGGATTTGTTTGGCCAGGTTTTCTGATGTCCGTTGTACCATGCAGTTTTGAGTGTTTTAACCAAAGACTCCAAACTCGTTCAATAACTATGGACCCTGCCTTGTAGAGTGACGCTGGTTCTAGTCTAGGGAACATTGCTTGATTAAGGGATTTTGTTTGTCGGTTGCTTTCCGCGATGTCAGGTGCGCGCAGGGCGAGAGGGGATTTAGAGTATGGTTTATATTACTAGTATCCCCGTAATAAAACCCAATACATACACTCACCAAAATTCAAAAGGAGCCTATCTACACTCACCAAAATGGTAATACAAGACCTACTTCATTTAGGGTGTACAAGCCTCAGGTCTAGGGAGCCTCGGGTTTAGGGTTGGGTGTATCCTAAACCCCCGCGCCTAACTCAAACTTGGTAAGGCTTTGCGGAGCGATTGGGGGTTTCGGCTTTAGGCAGCTCAGACACAACATGCCCAAAGCACAGCAGTTTGCGAGACCCAAGAGTAGCCTGGGAATAAAAAGGATGCCCTTTTTGGTTCAAAGGGAGGTATAAGGGAAGCTACAAAGGGAATAAGGGCTTACTCTGGGTCCTAGTTGGCATGAAGAGGCGGCCACGACTTGAGAGGATCAACATCAGGCCGTAGCCCCAAAACTGTTGCACAATTCGGTCTAAGTTTCCTACTTGTCTGGTATCATGGCGAACTGGAGGTTAAACTTTTTGTTGTATACGGATTATATGGGGACTATACTACCCAAAGAAGAAGGTTAAAGGTTACCTACTCTGCCACTAGGGTTTAGGGTCTCAGGCTTAGCGGCTTAGCCATTTGATGATGTGTCTTTTGCACTAGCTATCCGAGATACTGTGATTGCATGCGACTGCCACAGCCAAGACCACAACGAAGCAGGTGGCGACAGAACGATGGCAAAACCGTGCAACAAAAGCCCCTGCAGAGAATCGGCTCTGCTGCAGATTCCCCAGCTGACGGCCCTCTACGCGACCACCATGACGCAGGTTCGGAACACCCCAGGTCACAACAGATCCATCGCCAAGAATGGCAGCAAAAGTGCCTCGGGAGGACTGGATCTGTTGCACATTTATGAGATACTTGTGCATTGGACCAGGGTCGCCGCCATACAAAGCATGACCCCATATCACCACCGATCCATCACCAGTAATGGCAGCGAAAGCCTTGTCACTGGCTTGGATCTGCTGCACAGTCTTTAGCTGATCCTGCACAGCACTGCTGTCACCACCCCAGCTGGGAGCACCCCAGGTTACGACGCATCCATTGCCAAGAATGGCAGCAAACGCGTAGTCGGCGGCTTGAATCTGACGCACATTCTGCAGCTGATCCTGCACAGCACTGCTGTCACCACCATGGGGGGGACAACCCCAGGTCACGACAGATCCATCGTCAAGAATGGCAGCAAAGGCAGCGCTATTGGCTTGGATCTGCTGCACATTCTTCAGCCGGTCCTGCACACAGCTACTGTCGCCGCCGTACATTGCAAGTCCCCAAGTCACGACGGATCCACTGCGAAGAATGGCTGCAAAAGCCAACGTCGAGGCTTGGATCTGCTGTACATTCTTTAGCTGATCCTGCACGGGAGTGCCGTCGCCACCATAGCTAGACATGCCCCATGTCACGACGGATCCGTCGCCAATGATGGCAGCAAAGGCGTTCTTTGAGGCTTGGATCTGCTGCACATTCCTCAGTCGATCCTGCACAGCACTACTGTCACCACCATCGCCAGCAAGACCCCAGGTCACGACCGATCCATCGCCAAGAACGGCAGCAAAAGCCAAGTGAGAAGATCTGATCTGCTGTACATTCTTCAGCTGACCCTGCACAGCTCTGCTGTTGCCGCCACAGTCTGCAGAACCCCACGTGACAACTGATCCATTGTCGATAATGGCAGCAAAAGCACCCTCAGATGCTTGGATATCTTTCACGTTCTTCAGCTGATTCTGCACAGGACGGCTGTCGCCACCGTAAAGGCCATGACCCCAGGTCACGACGGATCTATCGCCAAGAATGGCAGCAAAAGCATGCTGAGTTGCCTGGATTTGCTGCACATCCTTCAGCTGACCCTGCACAGCACTACAGTCACCACCAAAGCGAACGTCACCCCAGGTCAGCACGGCTCCATCGCCAAGAATGGCAGCGAACGCGTTGTAAGTGCCACACACTTGTGCTGGGCTAGTGAGAAGAGTCAACGAGTCGCCATGTTGCACCCTGGACGTCTTTATCGCTGCGCCTGCATCCAGAACACGTCCGGATGAATCCAGCAGCCGCCCTCTTCCGACTCCAAGTGCCGTCTGCGCCCGAAGTTGCAATGCTGCCAAGTCTTCATCCAAGCTTGCATTGACCCTTGCTGTCTTACCACTGAGAAGTCCAACTTCCACGGTAATCGACATGTCGCATGTAGGAAACAGAACTGTTTCAGGTCGACCTGAAGGAGTATGTGTACATAGATGTACGTTGAAATAACATAACCGAAAGCCCTCAAGCCTGGAAGTAGCCCAAAACCCCGAGCCCCAAACCTCTAAACCCATACACTCTACACCCTTAAACTTCATAAACCGCAGAACGCCAAACCCACGATAAGAAAGCCTCGCCCCCCTTGGCCGAACAGTTTCGGCTGGAGGTTTTAGGTTCGAGCCCGGGAGAGGAGCTGGGTTCTTTACTCAGGGGCTGAGTACCCTAGCCCCAAAAAAGCTAACCTTTTCATTATGGTAGGATTATATTAGCCCCAAAGGTCAAAGGTTACCCACTCAGCTACCAAGTTTTTAAGGATCTTAAATCCTAAACCCCGAGCCCCTCATCCTCCTTCCTTGTCCTGGCAACTCGACTCAAACCAAATTCCTTCAAAGAACCCAAATAGGAAGAAATGCTGGAAATTGCGGCCCCTATCGAACAAAAGATTTCGTCCTCGACATCCCTCTCTATCTGTCTGCGTCTGTGTCTGTGATGCTGTCGCTGTCTCTGACGCTGTCTCTCTTTGTAAAGCCACAACCCACACCAGGCCTACACAAATGATAAACAAGCACGACTCAACCACCCTTAAAACCCTAAACCTTACAGATGCCTTGAAGGAACCCGTACGGATCCCTCAAAGGAACCCTAGGTATATTCCTTAATTGAGGGATATCCTAAATCTCCCCTAAGCAATACTGAACTTAGACCCCTAGCAAACATGAGAACTTCAGCTGTTTCTTAGGGAATTTCCGAAAATAGGAGACCCTAATATGGTACCCTAACTAGTAGGATCCTTACAATAAAGACCCAAAGTAAGGTCCCCCCTAGTTTTCGGAAACTCCCAAACCCTAAACCCTAAACCCTTTATAGAACCCTTATAGATCCCTTTAAGGAACCCTAAAAGTATCCCTTTAAAGGACCACCCCTAATTTTCGGAAACTCCCAAACCCTAAACCCTAAACCCTTTATAGAACCCTTATAGATCCTTTTAAGGAACCCTAAAAGTATCCCTTTAAAGGACCACCCCTAATTTTCGGAAACTCCCAAACCCTAAACCCTAAACCCTTTATAGAACCCTTATAGATCCCTTTAAGGAACCCTCAAAGTACCCCTTTAAAGGACCACCCCTAATTTTCGGAAACTCCCAAACCCTAAACCCTAAACCCTTTATAGAACCCTTATAGATCCCTTTAAGGAACCCTAAAAGTATCCCTTTAAAGGACCACCCCTAATTTTCGGAAACTCCCAAACCCTAAACCCTAAACCCTTTATAGAACCCTTATAGATCCCTTTAAGGAACCCTCAAAGGATCCCTTTAAAGGACCACCCCTAATTTTCGGAAACTCCCATAGTGGCGTCTCTCAGCTCCTGCCTCTCTTGCACCTCGCGCCTGGCCAGGGCCACGGCGCTCTGCGCCTTTTTGCAAGGCTCGGAACCCCTTCCTTCGAACCCTCAACGGATGCCTTAAAGGAATGAATAACCCATATTCTGTCTATATGTATATGTATATATATATATATACACACACATACCTGTGTATGTGTATGCCTGCTTTCACACATGTGTGTATGTGTATATATATATATATATATATTTATATATATGTATGGGGTTTGGGGCAAGTTACACTCTAATGTATCACAGTATCGCCCTGGACCCTTAATGGACTCGATCGAAGCCTAGAAGGAATCCTCGCTGGCCCAAAACCCAAGGAAATAAAAGTTGAAACTTTCAGAATCGACTACCTTATGGTAAGAACCCCCAAAAGTCGAAAAGTGGAGTTTACAGCCAATAAGAATCTGTGGTTCTGTGAATTTTATTCGGGTGTTCCATAGACCCTAAACCCTTATACTGGTGTTACAACCCTAGGCGTCCAAGCACCTAGCAATCCTCCACTCTTCCCAAATACCAACCCACAAAACTACGATCCCTAAGCCAAGTACCTAGTTATTGGGTCCTTTGGCCCTGTTCGGTATGCTTCAAATCTACTGCTGAGTACTGACTGACCATAAAAATTATTGGGTCCTTTGGACCCTTAGGATAGGGGTTTGCGGGCATTGGGGCTGCGGGGGTTCGGCAATCTAGCGGGTTCCTTTGACGGGTTCGAACACAAGGGGGTTATCATAGGAGTTTAGTACAGGGGCCTTCATGCATGAATCGGGCATGAGAATTCACCAGGAGTCTACAAATCACAGGAGAGGACCCTCAGGAATGAGTACTCAGGCTTCTATATTACAAAAGCTACAAAGCTGTGTCCCAAACCAGTTCAGGATCTGACAAGGAAGTTCCAAAAGGTACCCAACTATTATGGATTTATTTTAGGGTTTAGGGTGCAGGGTGTAGGGTAAAATCAGCCGTTTTGGGGGTTCTACTTTTGCAATTGTCAAATCCTGCAAGCCCTCTGGAATGATGGCCAAAACAAATTGAACCCCCGCACACCGCGACATCCTACCTAGAGTACCGAAGCTACCTGAAGAAAAGAGTATGGCCCTCCAAAAAAATAGGCACATTTTCATTGTTTTTTATAAACACCTTGGCTACTCTAAGTAATACAGTAAACACTAAATCCATTAGAGCAACCCTTGTACAATCCCTTTTCGGAAAGCCTCCCAGAATGCCCAAAACCACTAAAAACCTAAGCCTTAAAGGGGTCCCTATATTAGGTACTTTAAGGCCTAAGTATATACTATATGGACACTTGGAGCCTTAGGGGATCTGTTGCTGGTTTTGGGATCTTAGCCCGCTTGATTAAGGAATATAGCTTAAATCACAATATGAAGCCCCTTATAATTTAAGGTATATTTCCTAATTAAGGGGTAGTGGGCTCCCTAAACCCTAAACCTCTCTGGGTCTGCTTTGCCAACCTCCAGTTCGGCGGCGTGCGCTTGCTCCAAGCACTCCTGCAGAGACTTCAACTCAATGAAGAGAAGGGTTTAGGGTTTAGTGTTTCAGGGTTTCAGGGTTTAGGGTTTTAGGGTGTTAGGGTTTAGGGCTTTAGGGTTCTAGAGTTTCAGGGTTCAGCAGACAGCCAGTTAAGGCTATGAAAGGATTTAGAAAGGCTCTGTAGGGATTTAAACGATTCTTCGAGTTCTTGGCAAGGGTGTCAGGATGGGTCTGTCGAAGCATGGTTGTGTAGATGGCCTGGAAACCCAAAGCCTCAAGTTTAGCGTTTCGGGCTTCTCTGGTTGATTCGATGGCGCCTTAGGGGTTGGTGTTTCGGGCTTTATACGATTTATAGGTCTTGCAGGGGGCTTACTGGGCTTCGTAAGTTTCGCTAAGTTAAGCACGTGCAAGGCACAGGGGAAGAGGATGACCAGATGCGTCGACTTTCCGAAGCCAGTACCCATGGCGGCAACGATGGTCCTGCCTTCGGAAATCTTCTCTGCGATGACCAAAGCAGAGTGGGCTAAAATCCGCGGAAGATGCCAAAACCAGCAGTGCTCCTTCTGCCGAATAAGGGACAACCAGCTGAGGAACCTCTGGAAGGTCTCTGACCGGAAAAGCGGTCTTCACCAAATGAGCCCCGGAGAACGTCGACAGTGTCAGCAATAAAGGGGCCTTAATAATTAGAATAGGGTTTGGGGGCCTTTATACTATAACTATTATAAGGAACCTCCAAAATAGTATAGGTAATTGTTAAGGCACCTATATTACGCGGAACAGATATAGCCTTGACTCACGAAACCCATGATACAAAGCCTTCAAGGAACCTTTTTGACGGGAACCTCTGAACCCAGAACCCCAAAAGCTACTTCAAAGGAAATCCTAAATCACTAAGCCCACTTGGTGTAGGACACCCATTCAGGAAAACTTAACCTCAAGAACCTATTGGGAACCTCAAGATAGAACCTATAGTACCATTGAGGGGAACCCTGTTTTGGAAGGATATGTGTGCCCTTGAAGGAACCCTTAAAGGAACACTGACAAGTACCCTTAAAGATCCCCTCACGGAACACCTAGAGATCCCTGAAAAGTACCCTAAACCCTAGACCCCTAATTGAACCCTAAACCCTAACACCCTAAAACCCTAAACCCTGAAACCCTAAAACCCTGTAACCCTAAGCCCCTAAACCCTATAAACCCTACACCCCAAACCCCTAAACCCCTAAACCCCTAAACCCGTAAACCCCTAACCCTTAAACCCCCAAACCCCTAAACCCTAAACCCCTAACCCCTAAACCCTAAACCCCCTAAAGTGCGCTCCGTCATCTTCTCGATGGTCGCTTTGCGGAGGACTCCTGAAGAAGGAGCCCGGAGAGGCTTCTTCTTGTAAGGTAAAAAAGTTAGGTACTGCCCACTTACCGTAAGAGTCTATAATAGGGCTACTATTAAGGTGGTCCTAATATATCTATATTATATGAATGCTATTCAACTATTACTGAGTGGGGGCCGTACCCAATTTTTAAGGTTTTTAGGATTTAGGGTCCCTTTAAAGGGTGGTCTGTATGAGGCCTGCTTTAAAGGCGACTTTTGGGTTTAGGGTCTTAGGGGCTTTAGAGTTGTAGGGTTTGGGCTTTTAGGGTTCTTAGGGTTTTTTGCGTTTGGGGTTTTTCTGGTTCAACATAGTTGTAGGATCCCTAAAACAACTTACAGCAGAAGCCCAAAAGTTGGAAACCTCATAGCCTCAATCCTTAAGAGTAATGTATGGGGAATCCCAGCACTATTTGGCCTTAATCCGGTTTCCAACTATATGGGGATTACTGTAAGGAATATTCCTTCATAATGGGATATGGCAGTCTCCGAAAATGGGGGATATAGTTTCCTAAATTGTAGGATGCTTATTATAAGGACCCCAAGGTAAGGTACCCCTAATTTTCGGAAACTCCCATATTGGAGTCTCTCAAACCACTAGGTTTTAGCGTTTAGGGCTTAGGTTGTGGGGTTAATGCGTTTAGGGGTCATAGGGTTTAGGGGTTCCCACAGGGACTCCTGAAGGGTTCCCTGAACTTTTCTGTAAAGACACAGTTTTTAGAAGGTGTCTCGAAATATACAGTGATCGAGGTTGCCGGATGAGGACTTTTCAAAGCGGTTGTGAGTTTTCTCGGGGTTTGGGGTTTAGGAGGTCCAGTGCTTAAGGCTTAAAAGCATCGCAGGCTTAGAGTTCAGTAGGTTCTGGGCTTAAGGTTTTGGGCTCTCCATCTAAGCTTCAGCCCAGAGGCTCAGGAATATGCCTCAAATTATAGGACGATCCAAAATATGATTTAAGGAATGTTCCTTACTAAAAGGATATTGGAGTCTCTGGAACCACCCAAAACCCTAAACCCTGTAGATCCCCTATAGATCCCTTGTGCGACAGTCCTGTCAGATGCTGCGCTGCATGACCCTAAGGCTCCATGTACCCATACAGTATATACTCAGGCCTTAAGGCACCTATATAGGGACCCCTTCAAGGCTTTAAGTATCTAATTACTATAAAAGTACATGGAGCCTTCGGGTGAGAAGCCCACTGAGGCGTCGCATTCGAGAGCGAGGCTCAGCGCATTCCGATCGGGGTGGTTGACAGTACCACGCTGCAGGTCGGCACCATTTTCCAACCAACACCGCATACATTCCACGCAGTGTTGCTGTGCTGCATGCAAGCGAAGCGATAGTGCTGTGCCAGTTCCGCATCGAACTTGTCCACGACTCTTCATAGGAACCCTTAGCGGGGTAGGGGGCCTTAATGCCCATAAGCGCTTATTTGCGTGGAATTTGAGGGCTGTTAAGTTTAAAGTTGAAAAGGAGATCAGGAAGTTTAGGGTTGTCTGAGTCACAAGCGTACACCCTAAAGCCCGATGGTCGACTTCGAACCCCGTCACAACCCCCCCAAACCCTACACCGCAACAACCTATCAAACCCTGAAGGACCCCCGAACCCTAAGGGTCCATGTACTCAAATAGCACATACTTTGGGCCCGATGTACTACTTTAAGGCCAATGTATAATTATACTATTTGGCACTTAGGGGAAGCATTGAATATTGAACCATATTAAACCCCTAGGTTGTGTCATGTAAGCTCTGCCTGCCAGGCTTTGCATGCGCTGGACGGATACATCTGCGGCCTCCACGTGCTCCTGCCACAGGGCTGGTTAGGGCTTAGGGTTTATAGCGTGTCTCAAACACCATCAGGGCGTTACAGCCAAGACTACCCTTATCATCACCATCGTCATCATTATCACCATCACCGATCATCACCTTAGCCCATTCATGAGAGCTCGGCGTGACAGCTACCTCACCACCATCAGCAAACCATGCCAGTATCATCACCGCCAGTGTGCTGACCATCAGTGCTACCTCGCACGTCGAATACTTTGTTCCACGTGGCGGTTACTGATTTCATGCCTCGTCTATGGCATACGCGCTCTGCGTGTCTTCATGTCTTCATGTCGCTTCACCTTGCGATGCCGTAGAATTTTTGCACTCGCAGCACATCCGCACGTCTGCAGTTGACCTCCCTAAACTCTCCACTCCATAGGCATGTGAAATCACAGAAACAGAATCTTCAATAATGCGAGCACGGCCATATGGCCAATGGTCATCATCTACAGCAAAAGCGGTAGCGAAGAAAGTGCCAACCGGTAGTCACACCCACCAACAACCACCACCACGACCAGCAACACAATTAGAATCTTAATCTCGCAGTCTTTAAATTTACCAACATGACAAAACACCATCAAATCTTGTGACTTAAATTTTCACGGTCATGATCATGGTCATCTCTGGCATCCTAATAGAGTGTGCAAGCAGCAATGTACGAAAGACACTTGATGATTCTCTGCTGTTAAACGGTGTTCTGGAGATTCTGCATTCTGCAACAGGCGCAGATGTCAACATGGCGGCCATGGATCCACGAAGCAAGAGCAGAGCATGAAATGATACGAGGCAGACTCACACATACCAATGCGGAAGGTTCATGGGTAGTTCTGAATGGGTGATAAGAACCTCAGTCTAGGGCTCGACAGATACCCTATTCCTGACCGCTTTTACTAGCTCCCATAGTCCTGCAGCCAAGTTTAAGAACCAAAGCCATCCCCCTTCAAGCAACCCAAACCTTCATCCCTAAACTAAACGCTTGCATCTATTTTAGACCATCAGCCCTAAATCCTAAAACCCTAAAGCCTCAACTCTGAACCCTAAAACCCTAAAACGCCTAAACCCTAAAAACCTATACTTCCCTTTAAAAGAACCCTTATAGATCCCTTTTAAAGGGAACCCTCAAGCCGCCCTTGAAGCGGCGCCTTCATGCTGAAGACCACGTGATTCTTCCGGCGCCCTGTGGCATCCAACTGGAACTTGCGAACCTCACCGCGGTTTAGGAGGGTTTAGGGTTTCAGGGTTTAGGGTTTCACGGTTTAGGGTTTCAGGGTTTAGGGTTTGACGGTTTAGGGTTTCAGGGTTTAGGGTTTCGGGTTTCTTTTGGGGGACCCTTTAAGGGGTACTATTGGGTTCTTTTAGGCTTCTATAGAGGTCCTTTAAAGGGATCTGTAAGGTCTCCTTCAAAGGGATCGATAGGGTTTAGGGTTCCTGTAAAGGGTCTATAAGGGTTACTATACGGGGGATCTATAAGGGTACTATGATGTAGGGTTTAGGGGACCCTTTAAGAGGTACTATGGGGTTCTATAATAGTGTCCCGTTTAAGGGTTTAGGCTTAGGCTTTATAGGGTTTTGGGTCACGGTTAGCTTTTAGGGTCTAGGGTTAGGTTTGGGGTTTAGGGTTTGGCGTTTGGTGTTTCGAGTTTAGGGTTGCGGTGTTTAGGCCTTTGGGATAGGGTGAGGTTTGGGGTTAGGGTTTAGGGTGCCCCGCAAAGACTAATATATGGCCTACGAAAAGGGTCACAGGACTTAGCATCCTACAGAGTTGCTCAAACGACTCTGAAATGGGATTTGTTTAGGATTCTGTGGGGTCTTAGGGGTCCTAGGATCACGGCACTTGGTAGCAAGGGCCGTAACTGTACTTGTACATACCTTTAGCCGCTTGTAGCACCAATTTGCTAGATATCGATTTCAAAGGTCCCTCGAACTGTTTGTAGTTAGGGTCAGGGTTCCCGAAGCAACCACCAAAGCGATTAACAATTCTCCCGCCCTAGCTAATAAAGGGCCTGAGCCCTAAACCCTAAACCCCTAAACCCTAAAGCCTAAACCCCTAGCTAATATAGGGCTCAATTACTTCCAGCATCTGAACCTGGGCTATTCCCAAGGTGCTGAAGTCCTCGATCCTCTAAACACCCTGTTCCGTATAGAAACCGATAGGGGGATGTGGGATGTTTTGACTGCTTACTTCAATATGACATCGAGTCGCCAGGTCGAACCACCCTAGCGTTCTAGACTAGTATAGCGGCTTTAACAAACCGAATATTTCGTTTAGGAGTACATCACAGGATAATACTTATACAAGGAACATTCACAGAAGAAACAGCGGTATCCCCAAACCCTACGAAATAGTAGCTTATGACCCTTTATTTGAAGGTCTTACCCTTAAGACGGTAGGCTTTTGGATCCAAACAACCCTAAACCCTTGAACCCTACACCCTAAACCCTAAAACCCTAAACCCTGAAAACTCTAAAAACCCTAATAGCCGCTAAAACCCTAAAACCCTTTTATGATCTAAAACACTGAAACCTAAATCGACCCTAGACCCTTCCTGTGGATCCAAAAACCTGCCGTTTTAAGAGTTAGACCCTCTCATTAATGGGTCACAACCTACTATTTCTAGACCCAAGAGTAGCCTAGGAATAAAAAGGGTGCCCTTTTTGGTTTAAAGGGGCTTATAAGGGAACCTGAACCCCCAAAAAAGGGAATAAGGGCCTACTCTAGGTCCTAGTTTTGTAGGGTTTGGGGATACAGGTAAACCCTGTACCTGCAACCCTACACGCTAAGTACAAAGGTCGACGGTTCGGGCGTTTTGCGCCAAGACGCACCAGAAACTGTCACTCAGCGGTATAGATTGAAGTACACCCTCAGGGTCCATATTCAGGTAGTTGGGTGTCGGGTGGTAGTTCCGTGGGTTGATGTTTGGGAGAGGATATGATTATTGGGTACTTGGACACTCAGGGGTACGGGTTCGGCTCACATGCTTGCGGCAAACTCCTATTCCTACCTGTGTCCCCCAAACCCTGCAAAATAGTAAGTTATGACCCCGTAACTAGAGGGTCTAGCCCTTAAACCGGTAGGTTTTGGATCCACAGGTAGACCCTACCCTAAACGCCTAAACCCCCAAAACTTCCCAAAACCCTATAGATCCCTTATAGGAGCCCTTTAAGGGAACCCTTATAGACCCCTTTAAAGGATACCGGAGTAGAATTTAGGGTCCCTTAAACCCGAAACCCTAAACCTATAAACCCTAAACCTCGTATATAAGCCCTACCTTAAGCCCACGTAACCTACCTTATTAAGGACTTATATAAAGAAATCATATTAGGAAACCCTAAAAAGGTAGGTTCCTTAGGGTCCAGGTAAACCCTAGGGTCCCTAGGGTCCCTTAAGAGTACGTCAGAAAAGGCGGTCCGTTGAGCCAAGCAGCTCTCTCAGCATTGGCGTCCAGCTGCTTCTTCACCTTCCCAATTTAGGGTTTACCTGAACCCGGAATAACCTACCTTTTTTATGGACTTATATAAGGAAATCATTATCAGGAACCCTAAAAAGGTAGGTTATCCAGGGTTAAGGTAGGGTTTAGGGTTTGGACAACCCTACGAACCCCTAGAATACCCGTCGCCTGCTCAACCCCCTAAAACTTCGGAAACATCCGTACAAAGCCTGTATAAAGCCCCACACAAATCTAACAGAATCCCTAAACTGGCCCTAAGCCCTACCTGGGGATCCAACGACCTACCGTTTCAAGGGTTCGACTCTCTAACTAAGGGGTCATAAGTTACTGTTTTGTAGGGTTTGGGGAGGTAAACCCTATTGCTAGACTATTTCGCGGGTAGTTCTCTAAACTAGGGTCCCGTTTAAGGTCCTTTGGTTAAGGGCGCCGCAATAGTTATTGGACCTATCGCACGAGCCTAGTTGAGAGAACTACCCAGAGACTCCAGTAGCCCTTACCCAAGGAATATACCTAAAATCATATTGGGGATCCTACTATAACTTAAAGGTATATTCCTTAACTAAGAGATATTGGAGTCCCCTAAACCCTAAACCCCATAGATAACGTATAGGAACCTTCAAAGGAATCCTTTAAAGGGCTTTTCTTGACAAAGGGACACTGGAGTCGCTGGGTACCCACATCCCCAAGCGACCTGTTTGGATTCAGCCTGCGAAGCTTCACTCCCGGATCCTGATCTCTAGCCCCTAAAAACTTATAAACCCTAACCCGTGAATCCTGACTTCTAAACCCTTAACTACTATTTGCTTAAGAACCCCCCAAAAAATAAAAAATATATTCCTTATGGGGGTAATATAGGGATTATTATTTTTATTTTTTGGGTGTTTCTTAAGCAAATAGTAGTTAAACCCTAAACCCCCAACCCCTGAGACCCTAAACCCGAGCCTCTAACCCCTAACCCTATAACCCCTAAACCTTTAAAACCTTGAACACTAAGCCCAAAAAGGCCCCACACCAGAAACCCAACGAATCCCTTCTAGAAACCCCTTTAAGGAGCCCTTAAAAGCAGCCTGTTTAGGAACCCTTTAGAGAACCCCAAAGATCCCTTGTAGTAACCTTTAAGGAACCCTTTAAAGGAACCCTTATATATGGATCCCTATATAGTACCCTTAAAGGAACCATTAAGGAACCCGAAAGTTCCTAAAGATCCCAAGGGATCCCATAAGGAACCCCTTTTTAAGGGAACCCTAAAGATCCCTAGCTAGGGATCCCTTAAAGGAGCCCTTTAAAGGAACCCTAAAGATCCCTAGGGATCCCTTAAAGGAGCCCTTTAGAGGAACATTCAGTGAGAGCTCGGAAGCCCCGAAAGTAGGGCTCCGACCTTCTCAAGCTCCTCCCTGGCTGTGGCGGCGGTGGCCTGGTGCTCGCTGGTTCAGGGCTCCGAAAAGGATTCTTTAGGGGATCCTATATAGGGTTTAGGGGTTAGGGCTTTTGGGTCTATGGGTTAGGGTTTTGGGTTTTGGGTTTAGGGGTTAGGGGGTCTGGGGGTTTCGGGGTTTAGGGTTCTACCTATAGTTTTCATTGTAATTCCTTTTTTTGGTTAACCAATCTCATGGTTAGGATTCTATTATATATATATATATATATATGGTTAACCAAAAAGCGAGGTACAATGGATACTATAGGTAAAGAGATCCTTTGAAAGCTACCAGGGATCTTTAAAGGGGATCCTATAAGTTTGCAAGAGATCTACAAGGATTCTATAATGGCTCCCTCTAGGGTTTAGGGTTTAGAGTATAAGGGTTCTATAAGGGATCTGCAAGGGATCCAAAAAGGGAAACCTTTCAGGGCTCTACAGAGGATCCAATAACGGATCTAGAACAAGGGATCTACAAAAGGGGTCTACAAGGGATCTTTATGGGTTCTATAAGGGATCCTCAAAGGATTCCTTCTAGGGAAGGTTCTCGAAGGGATCCTATAAGGGTTCCTTGTAGGGATCATCCTATAAGGGTTTCTACGGCTTCCTTATAAGGATTCTTCAAGGGATTCTACAAGGGTTCCTCAAAGAGCTCCTATAAGGGATCTACATAGGCTTCCTAAAGGGTACACGAATTCCTATAGAGGTTCCTGACAGGGTTCTAGAAGGGTTCTGCAGGGGGTCCTTTAACGGTTCTGTTTAGGGATCCCATAAGGGTTTGGGGGTTGGGTTCAGGGTTCGGTGTCTAGGATTTCGATGCTTCGGGTTTGGGATTTAGGGGATTTTGGGGTTTTGAGATAGTTGTCAGGGTTTATGGTTGATGCTTTAGGGTCTCGGCTAAGCTCTCGTGGACGCTGGAAAATCGACCTTTTGGGATTTCTTATTTGCTGATATGCAGGTTGGCCTTGTAGGAGTTGCGGATGTTATCTATAAACTGTGGGTCTCAGAAAAGGCTACTTATCCTGCCGGGTCAAGGGGTTTGGTGGGCCGATTCAAGTCGGGAGCCCTCACGCATCTCGGTTGGGTCGGCACAAAAGTTCATGAGGACTTGGGTCTCAAAAAATGTCGGGCGCGGCGTCGTGATCGGCCAGGATGATGTGGCTAGTCTTGCGCACGACCCACTTGCATGTCACTTGGATGGCACTCCTAAGTTGGGCGAAGGGGTTCGGAAAGGCTTGAAGACCTACCCCCTCGTGTCGCGAACAACATCAGCCCAGCTGAGCCAGGAGTGCTTGGTCAGGTCCGCTGCCTGGCGGCGGCCCTCTGCCTGATTCAGAATTATGCTGGTAAGCCGTGCTGTATGTGAGCGGGAGCGAAAGCATGCGTGTGTGTAGTTCTTATGAGGGTTTGGGAGTGCACAACCCTTCAAAAACCCTTAAACGGTGCGAAGCAAGCACTTGCACGACTGCGCAGAGGCCTAGATCCCAGAACTCTTGTCCCACAGTACCAAATTCCCAAACTCAACCCCTAATCCTAGAAGGCCCTAGACGCAAAACCCGAACCCTAAGCAGTATATAAACCCTGCATTCTACACACCCAAATACCTGCAAAAGATATCACCAGGCCTCGGCCAAGCGCCCCACTTCCACTAGCTTGAGGCTCACCTGAGTGTTTCTCAAAAAAGCCTAGGGCTTATGGTTTATAGTGTTTAGGGTTAGGGATTTGAGGTTTTCAGGGGGTTTAGGTTCCAAGGGCAAACATGGACTTTGGGTTTAGGGCTTACCGGATGACTTGAAGTTGTGTTGTCACAAAAGACTATGTTGTAATTCAGGTTCTTGGAGTTGGTTGCTGATGGCTTAAGGTTGAGGGTTCAGGGTGGGAGGGGTTTAATAATTACTAAACTTGGGACTGCAAGGTTCCCTGAGGCTCCATGTATCCATGTAGTATATCGGCCTTGAAGTACCTATACAGGGACCCCTTTAAAAAGGCTTAAGTATCTACTATAAAGAGCAGAACGACAGCAGCGGTCCCTGGAATGGGGTTTGCAGCGAGACTGACCAGCACCGTAAGCGCGGCTGCCGTACCATGGGGAAGCTTCGGAACCTCGATCGTGACAGTTGCTCGTTCTGCCTGATCGCTCAACGAGGCCGCCAGCAGTTTGACCAGCAGTTCTGCTCGTGAACTTGCTCAATGTCGCAAGCTCGGCTTTTGTCATGGTAGTGGGGCGCATCCTGATAGCCATGGCTTGGAGAGCTGAGAAACCGAAGACCACAAGCAAGATTGTCTGAAATGACAAGCTTGAGCCGTAGGGTTTAGGGTATATGTCCTGTGGGCTTTGGGATTTAGTGTGGGTTGTTACGAGGCCGGGCCGCACTGTGCTTAGCCCGCTTTCTGAGACGGTTCATAACCCTAGGACTCATCTTTTAAAGCTTTTGGGCCCAAAGACCATACTATAGAAGGCTGTTGCCCTAAGGGTCCAAGTACCCAAATAGTAGGGTTTCAAGGTCCAAAAACCATTCGGAGCATGGATTTGGGGATCTAAAACCCTAGTATTTGGGTACTTGCACCCTCTGGGTTGGGCTATTTCGATCCCCAGGGTAAGGAAACCAAAAGAGGCAACGTGGGAAGGTCCCAGCTAAGTTCGGACGAGGCCTTCGTGCTTTTCGGGCTTCTGCGTCTAGGGTTCGAGGGTCTGGGTTTTACTGGGATTTTGGGGCTAAAGGGGCCCAGGCTTAACGTCTATTGCAGCCTGCATATTACATTGGTAGTTCTCCAAAATAAAGACTCTTTTAGAACTCAGAATGCTACTGCTGATGGACAAAATCCCGCATGACCCTAAGGACTCTAAACTATGGGAACCATGGTATATTCCTTAAAATGAGTCATGCAGGATTTTGTCCATCAGCAGTACGGCACCCTTGCTCCCTTGGGCATCCCTGGACGTGGAGATCCCGGGAGTTCGGATCAAAACCTCGCGGATTTTGGGGGCCGAAGACTCCAATATCCCTTAAGTAAGGAATGTACCTTGCGGTTCCTTAAAGGGTTCCTTAAAGGGATCTATAAGGGCTCTGTAAGGGAATAAGGAACATACCTTAAACCATATCAGGGAACCTACTGTAATGTAAGGTATTTTCCTTATCTAAGGCCTTAAGGGATATTGGAGTTCTCTGGGGGGTTAAGGGTGTGGGGTTTCTTTGGGGTATGGGAAAGGCTCGACGTCTTTTCTTCCTCAACCGGCTTTTGCAAGAGTTCTCTGGGGTTTCTACGATACTTGCAAGACTGTATGGGTTCGGACCTTCTATAGCTGGTGTAGCCACTCTTGGAAGCTATGACCAAAGCACATTTCCGTTCCTGGCTTCGTTTCTTTTGGAGTTTGCCCTTCCGTTTACTCTTCGGTTCTGGTTTCCATTCGAGCGGGCACGGCTGCCCGCTTCCGGTTCCGTTTTGCATTTCCCTCGGGCTCCGTGTTGAATTTGTCGTCACGGGTTTGCCGTTGTCGGTTCTGTGTCGGATTTTGTGGATGCCGGGGTTTCTAACAGAATTCAATGCATGGAGCCTCTGGCCTAAGTCTCGGGCCTCAGCAGCGTCAGCTCGGTTTGAGGCCAAAGAACGTGGAAATCTAATCCTAAACCCTGAACCCCAAACCCTAAATCCCCAAACCCTATAAGCCTTTCCCCTAAACCAAGTTAAGGCCCCTGACCGCCTGGAATTAACTACAGCCCTATAAGCCCTTTATAATCAATTGACGACCCTTTAAACTAATTCAACACCGTTGAAATGCAGCCTTCCCCCATCCCGTTCCCCTCCAAAAAAAGGAAATAAAGAACCAAAGAAACCCTCACCGAGGCTTTCGGCATACTTGTGCGCATCAGCAACGGCGGAGAGTGCCAAGGACGCTGCCTCTCGCAGAAAGCGAGGATCCTACTCGATGAGGGGTGCGGAGCGCGTGGATTCAGACCCTCAGTGGGGTTGTACAGATTTGACGCAGTCTGCGGCATTTCGAATTGGACTAACTTTAGACAGTTTTATTTGCGTGATTGCTAGCACTGTCTAGGAGTCATTGAGTATCCTACTACTAGCGACCCCAGCTGAGGTTCCTGATTTTCTGCGGTTTATGGTTCAAGATTTAGAACAAGCTAGAGCCGGAAACCCTAAGGGTCCAAGTAAATGCCGATTACATATACTTCCCCAAATTCTTTGCTGTATATGTGCTCTGCCAGCTCCTGGCGTGTACTTTCAGGAACTGAGGCACATGTGCTTGAAGAAATGTCTGCATAACTTGCATGCAGGGCCCCCACATACCACTGGACGACCTGATTCTTAAGCCCGAACCAAGCTCAAGTCCCTAAACCCCACATGGGAGCTTCCGATATGGGGGACCCGAATATAGTACCCTAAATAGTAGGATCCTTACTATTTTAAGTCTCCCATTTTAAGGGTACCCCCAAACCTCGGAGACTCCCACATTACCAATACACACCCGTTAGGAGAACCTGTGCAGGGCCCTTGGCGGAAACTCTTAACCCTTGCCCTCGCCTCATGAAACAAACCTTGAACAGAACCCTTCTAAGACCGTTTCAGGTGCCTTTGAATCCTCAAAGTCCTCGAGCATCTTTTTAAGGAGCCGGCCTTTTCGCTCTAAGCCCTAAACCCTAAACCGCCTTGTCCATCTTGTCCAAGGCAGGCTTCGCTTCCTGACAGCTCGGCGTTTCGGCTTTGTGCGCGACCTGATCCCATCCCCCGGGTTGCAATAACCAAAGGGGAAAAGGAGGGACCTTTAATGGGGACCCCTACCCTATAATGGGCTATATAATGGGTATATAATAGCTATATTAAGGGTAAATTCCTCGGGGTCCTTATTAAGGGTCCCTCCTTTCACCCTTGGAATAAGGAGCCATTAGGATTACCTATGCCCCCCCTCCCATATTACCCAAAGGCTCCATGTACCTTTATAGTAGAGACGTACTTAAGCCTCAAAGGGGTCCCTATATAGGTACTTTAGGCCTAAGTATATACTAAACTGTAAATAAAGGTACATGGAGCCTTTGGGTTACAAGACCAGGAATACCATTCCACACATCCTGCACCTCGCTAAGCCCAACACGCTGATATCCTCCTTAAACTCCACGTTCTAAAATCCGAAGCCCCCTTCCTACCGAACATCCAAAGGACCGTTACACCTGCTGAACCTTAGTTGCTGAGTTCATAAGCCCCCCAAAGTGCACAGTTTCAGTTTTATAGTGGGTGAGATGATCCAAGAAAGTGTAAAGTGTATCCACTCAGCTACTAAGGAACTGCTTGTGTTGGCTCAGAAGCTCCAGAAACCCTAAACCCTATAGTAGAAGCCAGAAAGTTGGAACATGGATTTAGGATGATTTGTGCTAGGATCCCTTGTGCTTTACCTTAAGGGCATGGGGATAATGATGTTCCAACTTTCTGGCTTCTACTATAAGGGTCCAAGTACATGGAGCCTTAGGGCTCATTTGGC
Organism: Symbiodinium sp. CCMP2592; assembly: GCA_905221615.1. NCBI lineage: Eukaryota > Dinophyceae > Suessiales > Symbiodiniaceae > Symbiodinium > Symbiodinium sp. CCMP2592. Next base: position 228,052 of record CAJNDT010002813.1, read on the forward strand.
TTGACAAAAGCCTTACACACGGGGAGTTTTGGCATCAACCTACGACCCGAGGCCTAAGCCTAAAAACAGCCAAAAGACCCTACCTGCATCCCCAAACCCTACAAAATAGTAGGTTATGACCCCTTAATTAGAGGGTTTAACCCCTAAAACGGTAGGGTTTTGGATCCCCAGGTAAGACACTTTTGATCCCCACTAACAACCACAAACATACCCTCTAACACCCTACTGAAACCATTAAGAAAAACAACCAACCCCACAAAGGCCTATAACCCCACATAAAGTCCATAGACCCTGAACCCTAAGACCCAGACCCTGGACTCCGAACACTACACCAACTTAGAGAACTCTTCTAGCAACCCTGATAGGAACCGTTTGCTTGAAAAGGAAAAACCCTCGCTAAGACTAACACAAAAGTCTCCTCTGGAGGCAAGTTCTCGATGCCCATGAGGAAAGGCGCCTCCGTGGCGGAGATTTGTGATTTTGGTGCTTGTTAGGGTTTTCGGGTCTAGGATTGTAGGTTTTCGGACTTCAGGTTTGCGGTGTTGCCTGTGACCCCCAACCCCACAAAATAGTAGGTTACGACTCCTTAATTCGAGGGTAGAACCCTTAAAACGGTAGGTTTTTGGATCCCCAGGTGGGTTTGCTGTTTATGAGGTTTTGGGCTGAAGGTTTCGGGTTTAGGCTTCGGGTCCCGGGATTTAAGATTTTAGCGGTTCCGGGGTTCCTTTGGACGGCTCCTTCAAGGGCTTCTTTAAAGTAGAAGCCAGAAAGTTGGAACGTGGCTTTAGGAGGATTAGGGCTACGTAGGATCCACATAATTAATTTAATTGTGCTAAGGGCATGACGATAATGATGTTCCAACTTTCTGGGGCTTCTGCTTTAATGGGTTCGGGGAGTAGGGTTTGTGGGTTGAGGATTTAGGGATCAAGGTTCAGGGCTTCTGTGGAGGGATCCGTCCAGGGGTCCATAGTGATGTTTTGGGCTAAGAAGGCCTTTCGGGTAGGACATGGGATTTAAGGCACAGGCAGGGTTCCCTACTGGTGTGTGTGTGTGTAGTTTGACCCCTAACTACGTAACACCCTTTAAAAGTGTGCTTGTATGTCGGTAAAAGCTTTTCACTCATTTTACAATCCCCAAAATCCCACACCCTAAACCCTAAACCGCAAGTATATGAGTTACATGCTATGTGCCTCTTGCCCGTGGGGGAGCTGGCTGGGAGCCTTCACTCCGGGGTGGTCGCAGCCAAAGTGTGGCACCGTGCTGATCCCACGCTTACTTGGGGGGGCAGGAGACATAGTAAGTAGGTTATAAGTAGAGTTATAAGTACCCTAAATGGAGTTGCCCCAACTATAACCCTACTTAAAAACGACTTACTAAGTCCCCTGCCCACCCAACCAAGCCCCAAACCCTAAACCCTAATTCCTAAACCCTAAGCCCTAAACACTAAACCCTAAACCCTAAGCCCTAAGCCCTAAACGCTAAATCCTAAACCCTAAAAGAAGCCTAGCACGAACTGAAAGCTCTTCTCCAAGGGTAACAGGAGGGACCCTTAATAAGGACCTCTAGGTATATATACCATTAATATAGCTAATATACACCCATTATATAGCCCATTATAGGGTAGGGTCGCCATTAAGGGTCCCTCCTGTTCCCCTTTGATCTTCAACGAGTCAAGAGGCTCCTATAGGCCCAAAGTCTGTGCCATTATAGGGTCAAAATTAGGGGACCCTATAAGGATTACTATATGGGATCTATAAGGGTGCTATAAGGGATCTATAGGGATACTATAACTTATAGTCTATAAGGGAGTTTCCGAAAATAGGGGACCCCAATCTAGTATCCTAAAAAGTAGGATTCTGATTATAAGGATCCCCAAAAGAAGGTACCCCTAACTTTTGGAGACTCCCATATGGGCACATGGACACTAAACCCTGAAACCGAACTAAAACCTGCACATCCTAAACTTCTACACCCCTGAACCCTGACCCAAATCCGGCCCTAGATCCTTGACCGTTCAGGGGTTCTGGAGATGGGCTGAGACTGCCTGGGGATCCAAAAACCTACCGTTTTAAGAGTCAGACCCTCTACTTCAGGGGTCATAACCTACTATTTTGTAGGGTTTGGGGGTGCAGCTAAGCAGATGTGGCCATGCAGGGGCGAAGTACCATAGAAACCAGGCGGAAGCTACTAGCAGAAAACGCCCATTATCGTCAACCCTTGTGGAAATCCAAGATCCCTGCGCCCTACAAGATCGTAGGTTATGACCCCTAAATTATAGGGTCTAACCTTAAGCTACAAAGTTAGTCAGGGCTTTAAGTTTTCAGAACCCAGGTAACCCTAAACCCTAAACCCTAAGCCCTAAACCCTAAGCCCTAAGCCCTAAGCCCTAAACCCTAAACCCCAAGCCCTATAAACCCTAAACCCTAAGCCCTAAAACTAAACCCTAAGCCCTAAACCCTAAGCCCTATAAGCCCTAAACCCTAAACCCCAAGCCCTATAAACCCTAAACCCTAAACCCCAAGCCCTATAAACCCTGAACCCTAAACCGGCCTCTGTCTCCCTCATCTTCTCTAGGATCTCTTCCACGGCGGCCAGGCGCTCAGACGCCTCTCGACAAGGACGGGTGGGTGGTTTGGGGTGTTTAGGGGTTTAGGGGTTTAGGGGTTTAGGGGTTTAGGGTTTAGGGTTTAGGGTTTAGGGTTTAGGGGTTTAGGGTTTCAGGTTTAGGGTTTAGGGGTTTAGGGTTTAGGGTTTAGGGCTTTAGGGGTTTAGGGGTTTAGGGGTTTAGGGGTTTAGGGGTTTAGGGATAGGGTTTAGGGGTTTAGGGGTTTAGGGATTTCGGGCTTTGGGTTGAGGGTTCTGCGGCATTGTGGTTTTCTAAATGTGGTGGTCCTTCTCCTCGCGTTTTTTGGTTAAGGATTAAGGTTTAAGGCTTTGGGTCTATGGTTTATAGTGTTGAGGTCTGTTTAGGGATTGGTTCCTGTCATAGTAGTCTATGTGTTTGCTTTCAGAGCTTCGGTTTCGCTCGGGCTTGGTTTGCAGTTTAGGATTCAAAAGCTTTTGACGGCTTCGGGACGTTCAGACCCGAACAGTTCATTCCTAGGGCTCGATGGGGTTATTTACGGGGACATGACCTACCAAAGGGTCTGGGGCGGCAGGAGCGGGCTCGGGGCTTTGTTGGTTTAAGGCTTTTGGGGATCAGGGCTTTACGGTTCAGGGCTCACAGCTTTTAGTGTTTTGTGTCTTGGGTTGCAGGCTTTGGAACCCTAAACCCTGAACCCCAAGCACGACAACTTTAAACCCACATCCTCAAGAGCTCTAAGCACGTCAACCCAAGATACACAACACCTCGTAAGCCGCAAACCCGAAGAAACACTAAGACCCATTAAAAGCAATAAACAACAAACTAAACCCGAAATGCCACCCACATCGGAACTAGTGCGGTCTTCGAGGCTTCAGGTTTCAGGCCTTGAGGTTCAGGGATTAGGATTTGGGGTTGCGGTTTTAGGGTTTAGGGTTTAAGATCTGTGGTTTGGGGTTATGCTTATGGGTAACTGTACCCACAAACTCCACAGAGTAGTAGGTTATGGCCTCTGAATAAAAAGCTTAACCCCTAAAACAATAGGGTTTGGGATCCCTAGGAAGACTAGGAGGTGCTTTTAAAGCCCTTGAAAAATACTAGTAGGTAAGATCCTCTTAAGCCCAATAAGAGCAAATATAAAAAGAACCAGAGCTCTACCCAGTAGAGTCTACCTTAACCCTGAATAATCTACCGTTTTAGGGTTCCTTATTATGATTTCCTTATATAAGTCCTTGAAAAGGTAGGTCCTTCAGGGTTAGGTATAGGCTAGGAGGGCGAGCCCAAGATCACCCTATCCAAGCCCTCAGTTGCAGCTCGCTTTAATTTAAACCCTAAACCCCAAACCCCAAACTACCTGCCTTTCTTAAGGACTTATACAAGGAAACCATCATAGGGAACCTTAAAAAGGAAGGCTTTATAGGGTCCAGGTAAACCCTAAAGTCTGAACTAACCACGGGGATGCTTTGTTGGCAGCAGTTAGGAGGGTAGCCGTACACACCCGACCTGAAAACTTACACTCTCATGCCCTCAGGCTCCCAAAGGGCTCATGAGCTTTCTGGGGTAAGGGTTTAGTGTTTAGGGTTTCGGGCTTTGGGGGCTAAGGTTTGGGATCTCACTACGAGGGTCCAGGAGCCTTAGGGTGAAACCCTGTAACACTCCTTTATCAGCCAGACACCTCCTAAAACCTTCCCCCCCAACTTCCCTCTCTAAACAAAACCAGAACCCTATTGAAAGATAACTGAACTGCAGCCCACCACCAACTTGCACCGCTCGAAACCAACTTGGAGAGCGTCCAGGAGCAGTTCTGCATGTTCCGTGATCACGGGTCCAAGAAGCTCCGTATGAGCAGAACGAGCTTATGAAGAACACTCTCTTCCACCGGGACGACAATTTACCAGCCGGAAGACACCAGCTGGGAGTTTTGGCTGGTGCACATGTTCCAAGGCGTTGAGGAGCTGTCATACCTGAAACCATCGCATCAGACAGCTCCGCCTACACTTCTGTGATTTGCCATGGCGGGCTGTGCCCCGAGCCCCTGACCAATGGTGCGCACTCATTTTCAGGGAACTGACGCCCAGCGATCCCCAACTCCCGGCAGTGCGCATACCAAACTTCATGGCGGGGGCCTTGGTTTAAATCTACGTGGTCTCAGGCCATCTTCTATGCCCCTCTCGCAGCGAGGTATGTCCGCTTCTCCCCTGGGCTGTGTGCTGTGGTACAGCAAGGCGGCAAGGAGGATTGACAACCCTTATACAAGCTTCAACCCGTAAAGGAAGCCTTGAGCAACCCCTTGAAGGACCCCTTCAAGCAGTCCTTATATAATATACGGGTATCCTTGAAGAAATCTTTAAAGGGTGGCCTTAAAGGAATCCTCAGAGGAACCCTAAACCCTAAAACACTTAAATTAAACCCCAAATCCTAAGCCGAACCCTTGAAGGGGACCCTATCATAGAACCCCATAGTACCCCTGGAAGTTCCCCTAAAACCCGACATTATAGTACCCTTTTGGATCCCTTATAGTAACCCTTATAGACCCTTTAAAGGAACCCTAAACCCTAAATCGATCCCCTCTACAGGAGCCCGTGTAGATCCCTTTAAATGGGCCTCTACAGAACCCAAAAAGAACCCATAGTACCCCTGAAAGGGTCCCCGAAAGGAACCTCGAACCCTAAACCCGAAACCCTATGGATCCCCTTTAAAAGGAGCAGCTTAAAGGAACCCTGAACCCTAAACCCTCTATCGACCCCTTGAAAAGGAGCCCTTATAGATCCCCTTAAAAGGAGCTTAGAGGAACCCTCGAAAGGCCCCCGAAACCCTAAACCCTAAACTTAAACACTAAACCCTAAATCCTAAACCCCTAAACCCTAAATTTAAACCCCCTAAACCCTAAACTTAAACCCCCTAAACCCTAAACTTAAACCCTAAACCCTAAACTTAAACCCTAAACCCCTAAACCCTAAACCCCTATACCCCTAAACCCCTAAACCCTGGTTGCCTGCTTCAGCAGCGGCAGAGCTGAGGCCCGGCTCTGAGCCTCATCCATGGTCTGCTGGGCCTGGGACTCTTGGGTTTAGGGCTTAGGGTTTAGGGTTTAGGGTTCAGGGGTTAGGGGTTTAGGGGTTTAGGGGTCTAGGGGTTTAGGGTTTAGGGTTTAGGGTTTAGGGGTTAGGGGTTTAGGGGTTAGGGTTTAGGATTTAGGGTTTAGGGTTTAGGGTTCAGGGTTTAAGGTTTAGGGGTTTAGGGTTTAGGGGTTTGGGGTTTAAGGGTTTAAGGTTTAGGAGTTTAGGGCTTAGGGTTTAGGGTTCAGGGTTTAAGGTTTAGGGGTTTAGGGTTTAGGGGTTTAGGGTTCAGGGTTTAAGGCTTAGGGCTTAGGGTTTAGGGTTCAGGGTTTAGGGGTTAGGGGTTTAGGGTTTAGGGGTTTAGGGGTTTAGGGTTTAGGGGTTTAGGGGTTAGGGTTCAGTTCAGGGTTTAAGGTTTAGGATTTAAGGTTTAGGGTTTAGGGGTTTAGGGTTTAGGGGTTTAGGGTCTAGGGGTTTACGGGTTGAGGGGTTTACGGATTAGGGGTTTAGGGTTTAGGGGTGTAGGGGTTTAGGGTTTAGGGTTTAGGGGACTCTTAAGAGACCCTAAACCCTAGGGCTTAAGGGGTCTATAGAAATTCCCTTGAAGGGCTCCTAGAAGGGATCTATCGGATTTTGGGATGCCCAGTGACCCAGAAATAAAAAGGGCTCCCTCTTTGGTATTGGGTAAGTTTGTAAGGAACCTAGGAGTGCAAAAAGGAAATAAGGGTACTACTGGGCATCCTCGTAAGGGGCCCGAAACCGTATAGGGTGTAAGGCTTATATACGGGGTTTAGGCTTTAGGGTTTGGGGGGGGGGGGGGGGGGGTTTGGGGTTTAGGGGTTTAGGGTTTCGGGTTTAAAGGACCCTAAACCCTATCTGGCGATCCAAAAACCTACCGCTTTTAGGTGTTATTCCTCCAATCAAGGGGTTTCTTGTAGGGTTTGGGGATGCAGCTAGGGTTTAAGGCTTACGGGGTTTAGGGTTTAGGGTTTGGGGGGGGGTTTAGGGTTTAGAGGTTTGGGGTTTCGGGTTACCTGTGGCCGGAAAAAACAAGCGTTTTAGGGGTTCCTTGTTATGGTTTCTATGTATATATATATATATATATGTATATCATTCCTTAGAAGGGTCGGTTTTTTGAGGCCACACGTATGGATTAGGGTTTGGGGTTGGTTTCAATTGTTTGCATGTTTTTGCTTAACGAGCTCTTTTGACAAGGTACTAATTGGGGTGGTGTGAAAACCCCGTGTTCAGTTCCTATACGCTAAATGGCGTTATCGTTTTTTTCTTCTTATCGTTTTCCCATGAAAGAACCTCTTACTGAAGTGTAGTACAACTGTAGTATACGGGACATGGAAACATTCGTATATCGAAGGCAGTGGTTGTGCTTCTTTGGCGTGAAGTAGGTTTAAATATACGGGATATGAAGCTGCAAGCTTAGTCTGGTAGGATTCCGATGGAGACCTTTTCACTCCGCGCTGGAGCTGTGCGTTTCGAATCCGTCCCAAAATGCATTCGCGAGGTTGGTGACGAAGCGGATTGTGCGTGCTCAAATCGCCGTGAAAAAGTCCAACTTGGCCCCATGCTCCTCCCAACCCCGAGTGCGCGGTCCCGAATGCATTTAAAATCCGTGCCGAAATGCATTCGTGATGTTGGTGACGAAGCGGTTCGTGCGTGCCCAAATCGCCGTGTAAAAGCCCAAGATACCCCGCACTCCCAAACCCGAGTGCAGGGAGCAAATGCGTTTAGAATCCGTGCCAAAATGCATTCGCGAGGTTGGTGTCGAAGCGGTTGCCCAAATCGCCGTGGAAACAGCCGACATGCATGCTCCCATGCCCGAGTGCGTGGGCGCAAATGCATTTAGAATCCGTTCCGAAATGCATTCGTTAGGTTGGTGACGAAGCGGTTTGGGATGAGGGTTTGGGGTTAAGGTTTAAGGTTGAAGGTTAAGGGGTAGGGATTCGGGTTTGGGGTTTAGGGTCAAGGTTTAAGGTTTAAGGTCAAGGGGTAAGGATTCGGGTTTGGGGCTTAAGGTTAAGGTTTAAGGTTAAGGGCTAGGGATTCAGGTTCGGGGTTCAGGTTTAAGGTTTAAGGTTTAAGATGGGGTACGGTTAAGGGCTAGGGATTCGGGTTTGGGGTTTAGGGTTAAGGTTTAAGGTTTGAGGTTCAGGGGCAGGGAACCCGAGTGCAGGGAGCAAATGCGTTTAGAATCCGTGCCAAAATGCATTCGCGAGGTTGGTGACGAAGCGGTTTGCGCGTGCTCAAATCGCCGTGAAAAAGTCCAACTTGGCCCCAAGCTCCTCCCAACCCCGAGTGCGCGGGCCCGAATGCATTTAGAATCCGTGCCGAAATGCATTCGTGATGTTGGTGACGAAGCGGTTCCCAAATCGCCGTGTAACAGCCCCACATACCCCACACTCCCAAACCCGAGTGCAGGGAGCAAATGCGTTTAGAATCCGTGCCAAAATGCATTCGCGAGGTTGGCGGCGAAGCGGTTGCCCAAATCGCCGTGTGAACAGCCGACATGCATGCTCCCACGCCCGAGTGCGTGGGCGCAAATGCATTTAGAATCCGTGCCGAAATGCATTCGTTAGGTTGGTGACGAAGCGGTTTGGGATGAGGGTTTGGGGTTAAGGTTTAAGGTTGAAGGTTAAGGGGTAGGGATTCGGGTTTGGGGTTAAGGTTTAAGGTTTAAGGTTAAGGGGTAAGGATTCGGGTTTGGGGCTTAAGGTTAAGGTTTAAAGTTAAGGGGTAGGGATTCAGGTCTGGGGTTTAGGGTTAAGGTTTAAGATGGTTTAAGGTTAAGGGGTAGGGATTCGGGTTTGGGGTTTAGGGTTAAGGTTTAAGGTTCAGGGGCAGGGAACCCGAGTGCAGGGAGCAAATGCGTTTAGAATCCGTGCCAAAATGCATTCGCGAGGTTGGTGACGAAGCGGTTTGTGCGTGCCCAAACCGCCGTGAAAAAATCCAATTTGGCCCCATGCTCCTCCCAACCCCGAGTGCGCGGGCCCGAATGCATGTAGAATCCGTGCCGAAATGCATTCGTGATGTTGGTGACGAAGCGGTTCGTGCGTGCCCAAATCGCCGTGTAAAAGCCCAAGATACCCCGCGCTCCCAAACCCGAGTGCAGGGAGCAAATGCGTTTAGAATCCGTGCCAAAATGCATGCGCGAGGTTGGTGACGAAGCGGTTAGTGCGTGTTCAAATCGCCGTGAACAAGCCCAACGTGGTCCATGCTCCTCCCAACCCCGAGTGCGCGGGCCCGAATGCATTTAGAATCCCTAGCGAAATGCATTCGTGAGGGTTGTGATGAAGCTGCTTGATTTGAGTTGTGGAACTCTGCAGGCGCGGCGAATGCACAACATACAAGCCATCAGCAGCAAATAATGTACAAGACTACTGGCATCATAAACTGACGTTATCGTTTTTTTTCTTCTTATCGTTTTTCCAGCCAAAACACTATCCTTCCAACAGGCGCCCAGCGAACACAGAACGAAGAGGCGCGGGGTTATTACACAGCCCCAATTGAGTATTGAGGTATAGTGGTGTGTGTCTTGTTTCTTTGTTGTAACAATTCTGAATTAATTAAGGGTCCTTTATAGGCGACGATGCGGGTTACTATGAGGCGCGCCTGCTTGTTCTTCTCAGACTTGGGGTGTCTTTTAAGTTTTCAGGGCTTCAGCCTTCTTTTCGAGTGAAAAAAGACATGTTTCGGGATGGAGATGGTGATGCTGTGTTGTTCTAGGCGTGTCTTTCGCGTCCTTTTTCGTCATTGGGCTCGTTTTTTAGGAACTACGAGAGTTTGGCAGGACTGTATATAAATTTGTTGAAAAGACTTATCGGTGGAGACGAAGAATATTGTCGAGGGGTTGTTGCCTGCACAGACATAAAGGGATTGGCGCTACAACAGGACAACGTCAAGCCTTTGCGGCAAAAAATGCCCTGCGGGTCCATGTAAGATCTCGACTCTTGAGATATACTGAAGCCTTATCGGGGTTCTTTTGTTGGCACCAACGTATATGGATAGTTCTCTAAAATGAGGTTTCTCCAACGAAGGCGGCACCCTCAAAAAAGCGACCCTAAAGGAGACCCAAACTTAGAGAACTACCCAGTGATACAATCCTAAACCCTAAACACTACCTGGACCCTACAAAACCTTGCTTTTCTAGGATTCCCTATTATGATTTCCTTAGATAAGTCCTTGAAAAATAAGCTGTTTGGGGTAAAGGCTTAACGTAAACCCTTAACCTTAAGCCGGCCGTCCTGAAGCCCTGGGACCCTCCGCTAGACTTCTCAAACAAGAACCCCTGCCTTCATCTGTCGAAGCCTGACAATTCTACGGTCCTTATGTAATCGATGCTAAGGTTTTAAAAACCTGCAAAAAAGTGCCTTAACCTATCGAAGTCTGACAATTCCAGGGTCCTTATGAATTCGATGCTCGGGTTGGAGGCGCGCCATAGTGGTCTCGCCAACACACCGGACATCAAATGCCGCTGTAGATGCGGTCGCTCGGAAGCCACCATCCATCGTATCTCAGCTGCTGCTGCACCTGAAGATCATCGCCAAGAGGTTGTTACGCGGATCTCAAGCGTCTCGTTTTGCATCTGGTGCAGCACACAGTCCTGCACCGGAACCCGGGCACCGCAAAATAGAAGTTCTACTCGTCGATGTGCAAGTCTTCGACATTCTTGGAGTACACCTGGCCGCCGCATCTGGTTGTCCTGGTCGCCCACATCGATCCACAAAGTCGCTGGCTGCTAGGCGCTGCCAAGAGTTGCGCACGCAGCTCTCACTGCAGGCGTCCCTGCCGCTAACTTTTCTCCCTTCATCTACAAAAAAAGTCGGCTGTGGTAGTTCAAGGTACAGCCTACCGAGAGCCCTGGCACAACAGAAACGATCAACAAATTCCGTTGCAACTTGTTTAAACGCCATACAAAACCACTAATCGAAAGCTGTCCGAGCTTTGTAATAAATCTGTAAAACCCGAAACACCCTAAATCGTCGATAGCCCTCGGAGATTGGTAGAACTCCGTAAACCTCTAAACACTCTAAATGAACTCTAAACTTGAACAGCAGAGACCTCGTCTGCACCCCTACAAAACAAGCAACAACTTCTCAAACATCTGTAAGAAAACAAGAACTACGGATCGACGCTATAAAACCCTAAACCATTAACCCTGAATCTGGACCCTAAACCCTGAAAAATAAACCCTGGACCCTGAACCCTACACCCACCCTTAAAAGGAACCCTTTTAAAGGAACCTTTATAGAACCGAAGTACACATCTGTAGCTTCCCAGAGACTCCAATATCCCTTAATTAAGGACTATACCTGAAGTTATACTAGGATCCCTAATATGATTTAAAGTATAGTCCTTGATTCCCTTATAGCCTTATACACCCTTTAAGGAACCCCTCTAAGGTATATTCGTTAATTCAGGGATATCGGAGTCTCTGGGAAGTACAGATCTGAAGCCCTTTAAAGGAACCGCTTTATAGATCCGAAGTAAAGATCCCTGAGCCTTAAACCCCTTAGAGGACCTCCTTTAACGGAACCCTTATAGAACCGAAGTAAAGACTGAGGGGCTGAGTACCCGAGCCCATAACAGACCTTTTCTATTATGGTAGGACTATGATAGACATATATATATATATATATACATAAACCCCAAAAAGGTTAAAGGCTACCTTATAGAACCCTCATTATATAGATCCCTGATAGGAACCCCTAATAGTACCCTAAACCCTAAAAAGACTATACTATTATATTATATTACCTGCTCAGCTACTACGTCTAAAGCTCGCTCGTCCAGGACGCCTTGTCGAGCTGGGCTTGGCAGGACTGGGCTCGAGCCTGGCGTTATTGTTTGGATGGGTTTACGGTTTTTCGGGTTTGTAAGGTCTAGCGTTCAGGGTTTGAGTGGTTTTGGTGGTTTTTAGGGTTTAGGGTTTTGAAATGGTTCTAGGGAGTTTTAAAGTACCAAAGGATTTTCAGGGTGCTAAGACTTTAGGATTCAGGATTTTGGGCTTGCGTTGTTGCGCATGTGTGAGTGTGTGTGTGCTCAAGTAAGAGTGTGTGTGTGTGTGTGTGTGTGCGTGCAAGTGTGTGTGTGTGTGTGTGTGTCTGCGTCTGGGTGTGTGTGTGTGTGTGTCTGTGTGTCTGTGTGTGTGTGTGTCTGTGCGTGTCTGTGCGCGCATGTGTGTGTGTGTGTGTGTGTGTGTGTGTGTATGTGCGCGTGGTGCGTGCAAGTACGTGTACGTGTACGTGTGCGTGTGCGTGTGCGCGTGCGCGTGCGCGTGCGTGTGCGCGTGCGTGTGCGTGTGCGTGCGTGTGGTGCGCATTGTATAGTAAGTGTTTGACGATGTTTGAGGGTTTTATGCAGTTCTATTTGATTTGTGTGTCGTTAACTGTTTAATGGTTGCTCTAGGAGTCGGTCTTGTATGATATTTGTCGGAGTTTGATGAGGTTTGCGCGGTTATACGGAAGTGCTGTAATGGTTGAAGGGCTAGGGTTTTAGGACTTAGTGTTTAGGTTCTGGGGTTAAGATACATAGCTGGGTTGGGATTCATATACCTCCGATGACACAATGATTCAACTCTCCTCCACAAGGGGTGTGAGCGCGGAGAGATGTTTAGGACTTAAGTTTACTTTAGTCAGTGCTTCCTTCTCTTGATTGTGTGCTGCTCGAGGAGTGCCTAAGGTTGTAGTTTGTGCACATCCACTGGAATCAGCTGATTAATTTCCCTAAACCCCAAATCCTATACCCGAACCCGGGCGGCCGGCCAAAGTTAGAGCTTGTCAAGGTATCAAAGGTTTACCATCTCAGGGTTTCGAGCGGGTTTACTTGGAGGTTCATGGGACACAGTACTATACCTAGGGGTTTATAAGTACCTTAACTAGGGTTGTGGCTTTAAGTTCTACGAACATGGTTACATTCTACTTGGAGGGGCAGGGGACTTAGTCAGTCGTTTATCAGGTCCGCTTTTCCGGACGATACTTGCAAACCTAAAACTTGAATCAAAGAACAAAAAACGTCCCTAAGACGCCAAGCAAAAGAATCACCCACATCAAGTCTCCTAGTAATGGAGACCTATAAACCCCTTACAGGACCCCTTAAAGGAACACCTAGAGTTGGAGAAACCAGTACTTTAACGCTTAAAGGCGGACCCTAGTATACTATACCCTTTCAGGGGTACCTATGATGGACCTATAGTACCCATTAAAAGAACCCTAAAAGGACCTTAACAGGAGCCCTTCTGCACTACTCCTCAAGGGGTAACCCTACTATAGAACCCTATGCTACCCCTTAAAGGAACCGTAAGAGGACCCTAACAGGAGACCTTTAAAGCGACCCTAAACCCACCTGCAGCTCCGTCATCCTTTCCAGCATGAGCCCTTTCAGACCCGTGGCCTTAGAGAAAGTTTAGGGAGTTCGGGCGTTGAGGTTTCAGAGGTTTAGGGTTTGGGGTTTAGGGGGTTACGGGAGTTAGGGCGTTTAGGGTTGAGAGGTTTGGGGTTTAGGGAGTTAAGGGGCGCTTAGGTTGAAGAGGTTTAGGGTTTGGGGTGTTGGGGCATTCAGTTTAGGGCTTAGGGAATTAGGGCTTGCCGGGTTTAAGTGGCTCAGTGTTAGTTTGGGGTTTACGTCCCGGGTTCACGGCGTTTTAGGGTTTTCGGCGCGCTGGTTGAATCTCACGCAAGGGTCCTTCTGCGTCCACATGTTGCTTGGTTTTGTCCATGGCTGCGTGTAGACTCTTTAACATTTTGAGTCCAGGGCTTCGTTTAAGACTGGTTCTAGGTGGGTTGTATAGACATACCTGCACTGCTTTGTAAGGTTCTATCGGGTCCTACGCAGTACCGGCTGTAAACTGTGACGGCATTCATACTACAAACACGGATACTCCTTGCAGCACAGGGTGTGTTGATGCCAACCGACTTGGAGCCTGGGGGTTCATGGAACTTAGCAAGTAAGGTTGGGATGGCTAGAGCTAGAACTATTTCATCGGGATTGCAAGTAGGCATATGTACTGTCACCATATGTATCACCCTACAGTAGAAGCCAAAAAGTTGGAAACCCAAAAGCCTCGATCCTTAAGATTAATATATAGGAAATCCCAGCACTATTTGGCCTTAATCCAGTTTCCAACTTTATGGGGTTCACTGTGAATACTAAGTCCATGAAACTTTAAGTACTTGGCAGAAGCTGGAACTCTCGGTTAGGAGTGGATTCCGGGCTTGGGGTTTGGGGTTCAAGCGTTAATTGGACGCGAGGCTTCGTGTAGGGCCTCGAACGTTAAGCGCAAAACACCATTCTTCACCATACCTTAAATTCCTTAATTTTAAAGTCAAGTATGTCAGGAGCCCGCATCACTAGACTGCGGCTTGAGCGCTTTGTAACAACATATGTAGATATGAGGTAACCCTGAGAAATAGTATTTACGACTCGAGCGTTTAGGCTAGAACGTCAAACAAAGAAACACCCTAAATCCTGCACCCAAACCGTACCTGTATCCCCAAACCCTACAAAATAGTGGGTTATGACCCCTTAATTAGAGGGTCTGACCCTTCGGTAGGTTTTGGATCCCAAAGTAAACCCTACACCCTAAACCCTGCACCCACATCAAGGCGAAAGGCCTAAAGCCTAAACCCTGAAACCCTTAAAGGCTAACCCCACATCAGGGGCTGAGCACACTGGGTTTAAGGTTTAGGGGTTTAGGGTTATAGGGGGTTAGGGACCCTAGCCCCAAAAAGGTAAACCTGTTCAAAAGGGTTCAAGTTTGCATACTCAGCTACTAAGACCCTCTTATAAAACCCCTATAGATCCCGCAAAGGAACCTCTTAAAGGAACCCTAAGCCCTTGTAGTAGCCTTTTAGGGGCCGTTAAAGGAACGATGCTACTAAGCCAAACAGACTGGAGTTAAGATTAAGATTCCTTTTAGAACCCTTATGGCTTCCTTTAAGGGCACCCTGATAGAACCCTTTAAGGGAACCCAGCTACTCAGCAAAGAGACTGGAGGTCCTGAGAACCCAAGTAGAACCTTTATGGATCCCTTTAAAGGAACCCTTATACATCCCTTTAAAGGAACCCTTGTAGATCCCTTTAAAGGATCCCTTATAGATCCCTTTAAAGGAAACCCTTTATAGATCCCTTTCAAGGAACCCCTAAACCCCCAAAGAGTAGCTTCGGTTCCTTTAATGGCTTCTTTAAGGGTACTATAAGGGCTTAGGGTTCCTATAAGGGGGCTAGAGGTCCCGAGCCTCCGGCCTTTGCAGTAATGAGCCTCGCAATGGGCGCCAGCTTGGCCTGAACCCAGGGCTGCTGCAGCTTTGAGGGGTTTAGGGGTTCCTTGAAAGGGATCTATAAGGGTTCCTTTAAAGGGATCTATAGGGGGAGGGTGGGGTGGGGGGGGAAGGGGGTGAGGTAGGATTTGTGGGTCTTGGGTTTAGGGTTAAGGGGTTTAGGGTGTATGGGTTTATGGTTTAGGGTTTGGGGTATAAGGTAGCCATAACAAGAAACGGCCACAATTCATTACGGCATATCAGATAAGTACGCACATACATGAAGTGTAAAGGAGTTATTGAAGGGGGCTCAAAAGTCTCTGAAGGTATAGTGAAGTATAGTGAATTTGGATATGCATAGTTTTCTCAATTTTGGTCGCTTGTTAGGTCCCCAAAATGGTACGGCACCCTTGTAAACTACCCACATACCTGCGTTTGACATCAAGATTGAGGCCACAACCCTAAAACCGAGTCCGTCCCAGACTATACGGTGATTATCGTACTAGGTGTTCCAACCCCTCGTGTCTGTATTTTGGGTCCCAAAGTAGGCACCATGCACAGAAACTAAGCACCATGCACAGACTGTAGACCCCAAGGCGTACTGAGAAAACACACAACGCTTATCAACCCATGGCAGTGCAATAAACCTCCTAAATAATGAAGACTGTATAAACCCTTGTAGAAACTTCAAAACCTTAAGCAACCTGAACCCTCAACTCCCGAACCCCCAAACCTTAAACCCTAAACTCCTAAACCCTAAACCTTAAGCCCTAAACTCCTAAACCCTGATCCCTTTAAAGGGAACCCTTATAGCCCCTTCAAGGCTCCCCCTTAAGGAGCCCTAAACCCTAAACTCCTAAACCCTAAACCATTGGCCGCCCGCGCCCGGCGGCGGCCGGTACCACTGAACGCTACCGCTTCGAGATCTGCTTGCTTGGCCAAGCAGATCGAGTCTACCAGACCTGATTTGGCACTGCTAGCCATGGGGCACAATAGTAAAATTGGGTAATGTTAAAACCGCTATAATTGAAGAAGGCCCATTAGTTGACAGTGGGATATCGCCAGCAAAGCAAAGCTGCAGCTTGCGAGATGGTAAGCTGGGTGTATGACAAGACATGGAAAAGATGTCTTGCAGACTTTTCTTCCTTCAATCTTCCAAGACAACGTCGGCACCATTCTATAAAAAACTCGTTCCAATCCTGTTTGACAGATGTGATTGCTCCAAGTTAACGTCAGCACCACCCTAAGCGACTTTACCCCGATCCTGTTTGACATCAATCCTGTTTGGCAGGATTGCTTTCTTCAAGACAACGTCACCACCACCCCAAAGCTCCCGCTTGACAGGTGTGCTTCTTCCAAGACAACCTCGGCACAAACTACACTCTACAGAAACCTCGCTCCAATCTTGTTTGACAGGTATGATTTCTCCAAGACAACGTCAGCGCCACCCTAAAGCGACTTTACCCCGATCCTGTTTGACATCAATCCTGTTTGGCAGGATTGCTTTCTTCAAGACAACGTCACCACCACCCCAAAGCGACTGCCATTACCCCGATCCTGTTCGACATCAAATCTGTTTTGATAGGTTTGCTTCCTCCAAGACAAAGTCAGCAGCACTCTACAACGACTTCACCACGATTTTCTTGGCCTCAGCATTTCTTGTGTGACTGAGGGGCACTTGGGATGGTTCCTGGGGTCCTCGAAAGCCCCGGCAGTGTCAAATCGCAACGAAACTTGAGGACAACATATAAAATAAAATATTTTGCAATTCGAGGTTTCTTTATCATCTCTCTCTTTTCTTTCTTCGCTCGCTCGCTCTCGCTCTCGCACTTCGCTCTTTCTCTCTTCTCTCTGGGTGCACCTGAGTTTAGAAGAGGCAAGGCGCAAACCAATACTTCCAGGAAGGATTTGCTCAAAAGGGTTGTTTTTTTGGCCGTCCTGCCCCCCCCCCCCTTCATGTTGGATCGAATTTTGTGCAATTTGCGACGCAACGATTTTCAGGGCTTTGCGGCTAGTAGTCTTAGAGGTTTTAAGACCAAAAACGTGCCAAGTCTTGACATTTGTAAAAGCTGCGACCCGACGAAGCCACCAAGAAGACTCGACAAACAGGATAGGGGCAAAACCCCCACCAAGTAGACCCGACAAACAGGATAGGGGCAAAACCCAAACAGGATAGGGGCAAAACCCCCGCCAAGTAGACCCGACAAACAGGATAGGGGCAAAACCCAAACAGGATAGGGGCAAAACCCCCACCAAGTAGACCCGACAAACAGGATAGGGGCAAAACCCAAACAGGATAGGGGCAAAAACCCCCACCAAGTAGACCCGACAAACAGGATAGGGGCAAAACCCAAACAGGATAGGGGCAAAACCCCCACCAAGTAGACCCGACAAACAGGATAGGGGCAAAACCCAAACAGGATAGGGGCAAAACCCCCACCAAGTAGACCCGACAAACAGGATAGGGGCAAAACCCCCACCAAGTAGACCCGACAAACAGGATAAAGCAAAACCCAAACAGGATAGGGGCAAAACCCCCACCAAGTAGACCTGACAAACAGGATAATTAGGGGCAAAACCCAGACAGGATAGGGGCAAAACCCCCACCAAGTAGACCCGACAAACAGGATAGGGGCAAAACCCAAACAGGATAGGGGCAAAACCCCCACCAAGTAGACCCGACAAACAGGATAGTAGGGGCAAAACCCAAACAGGATAGGGGCAAAACCCCCACCGAGTAGACCCGACAAACAAGATAGCGGCAAAGCCACCAAGAAGACCCGACGACAAAGTAAATTTTCCAGCCCGACGAGCCAGTTTCGAGGCCCGAACAACAAATATATCTTGCCAGGCCTTGGAGCGACCCCCAAAGTTGCCAAGCGTCTGCAGTCATTTCGAAGGCAATGGGAAACCGAGCAATGTCAAATAAAACAAGAAATTTCGTGCTATTTTCGGCCACTCAGCGTTCGTAAAGGCTGCATTTGTTTTACTTGGCCTTCCTCATCACCTCCTTCCCCCTTCCGCCGCGCCTTCCAAACTAGCCTCTGGTAACTAATTAACAGGTGTTGTTGGGTTTATAGGGGTTTACAATCTAGATCTTCTGGGCCATCGCCTGGTTTCAGGATGGAGTTCAGGGTTTTAGGGTTTAGTGTTTTAGCAGGCTTCCGTGTATCGGTTACCTGAAGCTCTCAAGCTTTAAACCTGAAGAGCTCCTCAACCCCCCACAGCCCTCAAAGCAACCCCTTTACAGGAACCCCAAGAGCCCAAAACTCTCGTGACCTCCCGCAGGCAAATGTCCCGATACAGACGCCGAAATATCTTGCACGACGCTTCTAGAGAGATAGAGTTTCATGCCATAACGTGGAAATCTTGATACTTTATATAAAGCCCTTCCGAAGCCATGAACCCCAAGCCCAAAACTCGTAAGCCCCAGCGACTGCTCGGCCGTGCTGTGGCAGCAAGGTTAGGGTTTAGGGTTTAAGCTTCAGGCTTTCGAATGTAGAGTTCTGGGCTCTAGCCGAATTTCAGCGAAGCTGTACCTTGAGCGTAGCTTAAGGCTGAAATAGGGATAGTAGCTACATTCCATCTAAGTAGTTTGGGGGACAGGTTTAAGAATGCACGACGAAGTCGAAAATTACATGACAAGCTGTTGTGTCTCAGCATGTCTTGTCTTTTACGAGCCCGAGCTCGTGATGATTCAATCCGTGCCTGGCTTCATTTTGAAGCGGCATGTTCACGTAATTACAGCTGAGTTCTTGTTTGATTAGGCCCTCAAGGCCTTGGAATGCCTTTCTGCACCAAGCCACACTAGCTGAACCCTAGTGCCTCAACCCTCCTGCCGGAACCCAGGTTTTCAATTTGGTAACGTACAGGGTCACCGAGCATGATGTCTCACTCTAGCCCGTCTCACTGCCGCGCTCTGTCACCTGCCATGGATGCAAAACGTGTAAAACCGCAGGCTGAAGTCATTTCTTTGCGTTTCTGACATGCACAGCACAGAGGCCCCGAGGTGTCACTGTTTTGTTCTAACACCGAGGCTGCGTGGCAATGTGTTGAGTGCTGAGCTGTACTGCTGTGGTTTGGTGTGTTGAAATGAAGGCTTGCAATAGGAATCACAGTCTCTTCCCGAACATTTCGCACCTTCAGCCCCAAAGCGAAGCAGAAGCAATGATGTCCTAAAGCCGTGGCCTCGCCAGTCCACCCGCAGAAGCTAAAAGAAAACAAGCACTCAAAGCCCTGAGCAGTTGAGCAAAGCCCCAAGTTGTTTCAAGCCCTGAATGCAGAAGGCGCGCTGCCTGTAATCACATGTTTCATTTGTTCTCCTCGGTTTTGACCATTCCCCAGGTGAAACAAGCGGACACGACTATGCTTGCTTCGGCGCATCTTCTACGGACGTTCTTGATTAGTTACGGTTAAGTACTTAGCTATTATTTGAGAACCGAAGCAAGTAAGTCGCAGTCCAACCACCAAGCTCTTAGCCGTCTTGGCCTGTGCTGGCTGCAGCTGCTGCACTGCCACTGCCCTTGCCACTCGCAGCCAAGAAGTCCTGCCACCACGCAGCCGTCACTGGCCACTCGTGAAGTCCCAGTGGGAATGCCGTCACACCGACAGCAGCTGAGAAGCGGAACACCCCTGCCAAGAATGCAATGTCAGCAATGTTCTGCGATTCTTCCAGCAAGGCTCTGCCGGACCATCGCTTGCTGCACAAGGACTCGTAACCTGGGCAAGTGTTCCGCAGAAGCTGGTCTAACAGTAGACAAGGCGCACGGTGCAATGCAGATGTGCTTTCCGGTGTTCTGTGATTCAGCAAACGCCAGCAGAATGCTTCGGAGGCCCAAATTTTCGCATCGCTCTTGCTGCCATTCGGGTTCACCATCTTCAAATCCTTTCGGCTCGCATCCAGGAACGCTGGCACCGGCATGCTCTTCTCTCCGAGTTTCTGCTTGCATGCTTTGGCAACAGAGCAGGCCAAAGCAGACTTCTCGGACTTGCTGCCAGTTTCCAGTGACCAGTTTAGCAATCTGTTCGCCATCCTGCTGGCAAAGAACATCTTGGTCAACTGATCAATGTGCGACTGCTCTGCGCGTTGCTGTGCCTCGGCAGCTCGCGCTAACTTTGCATCTTCCAGCCTCAGTTTGCAAGCAGCCTGTGCACTGGACTTCTCCGCCTTGGCCTTCTGCAGCGCAAGCTCTGCTGTCTTTTGCTCTTGCTGGAGTTGCCGCCACTTCTCCCTTGCAGCGGCTGCCTCTGCACGCGCCTGGGCTTCTTCAGCACGTCGTTCAAGAGCTTTTGCACGCAAGTGTACACTCACGGCTTCGTTCGGTCGAGCTTGTCTTTTGCGGACATCCAGGATGCGCTGGTCCAGAAAGTTTTTGGTGGCTGTGTCACCAAGCTCCTGCATTGTCGATCGCATGGCTACGAGTTGTTCCAGCTGCTTCTTGTCGTTCTCCACTGCCACTTCTTTCTGGGCTTTCTCTTGCAATGACGCAGCATCTTTGGCCGAAGCAAGCTTTGCGACCTCGTCTGCGCGATCATCCTCCTCGAAGAGCTTGTCCGCGTAGTCAGGATTGTCGGGCGACTCATATCCGTCCTCTGCTGTGGGTTCCAGCATTTCTTCTGGCCATGCTTCTTCCCCTTCAATCAAGGCCCTGTGCTCGTCGTAGGGCTCCAAGACATTCTCGTACTCGGACCATTCTGAAATCTGGCCATTGGCATATGCATCTTCGATCTCCGCAATGAGTTGCTGCCTGGCCGTGTCCATTTGTAGCTCTGCCCAAAATGGCAGCACCACGCGCGACAAGAGATGATCGTCCGAACCATCCAGCGCGTTGGTGATGCCAGCTGCGACCCAACCCTCGCTTACTCTGTCGTGCTGCACTTGACGCCAACTGTCGACAGCGCGAGAAAGGACGGTTTGTCTGGAGGTGCATGGCAGCACGCTTCCCCTTCGGAGCTGCGCTGCACTGTCGTGCACCTCTGCGTCCTTGTATGCTGCCTCGTAAGACCAATGGGCGTGAGTGTCGAGCACGGCCACAAATGGCGTGCTCCCGCCACCCAGCTTCAAAGGAACATGTCCGCGAGCCTGTTTCTGTTCATTGGGCAATGCTACATTTTGCCAGAAAACGAAAACCTCACGGAACTACGAACCCCAACGTAGCCTTGATGAGATCGTCGACGGATGGATCCAAGTGAGCGCTGAACCAGTCCAACACGACCACTTCACATTCGCTTCCGTCATTGCTGTCTGCTTTGCCCAAATCCCACTTCAAGAAGTCGAGCACATGCTCGACACGGTACGACCCCTTCGGGCCGCACTGCACGAGACATCCATTGGGAACGTCCAAGGCCGTCTTAATCCGATCAGTCTCTGCTTTGAAAAGTACAGCGATGTTTCTCGGGTCGCCACTGCCGTTGGACCGACGGCAGGCGTCGGAGATGTTCTCTCCTGCCGAAAGTTGGATTGCCTTCGTCATCGCCGTGAATCGGCATCTTGTCGCGTGGACGTTCTCTTTCACGTTCACGTCCTTCACACCGCGAAGAGCGAGTGTTCTGCAACCATCCAGGCTGTTGAAGAATAGCGGCTTTTGATCGTACGAGCGGAATCTGAGCTTCCCCTTCTCACCGAAGCAAAGCCGGTGTAGGGTGCGCAGCCGGATGCAGTTGCGCCAGAGAACACCCAAGCGCTGCTTCAGCTTTTCCCTCGGGACTTTGTATGCTACCGTGCGAGCCCGCCAGCTCACGTGGTACGCTTTTCGCCACCTTTGCAGCCACGAACTGTCTATTTTCGGCAGCTGTTCTAAAGCCTCGGGTTGCAGCTCACCATTTTCGATCTGCATTTGAAGTATCTCTTTGTAATCCTGGGAAATCACACAGGCCTGAGCCTGCAAAATGCGGCTCGTCAGTCTGCACCGCACGTTTTGGACCTCAGTTTCGACAAGTTTCCCATCATCTGCACATGCGACATTTCATAACATCAGCACCTACGAAACATGTTAATTAGCCAAAACACTGTGTCTACAAACCACTGGAACAATTCCATGCCGATATCCACAGCCAGACTTCGTCGACCACCCCCGCTAATGCGGCGGCGCTTTTGGCCGCCGCGTGTGTCGGCAGCTTCCTTCAGCCGCTCAAGGGCCCCATCTTTTAGCAAGTGGTAGCACATCGACCTCACCCTTCCGAACTCTCTGGCATCGGATGTCGTCGCAGGGAATCGTTTCCATATGAACTGCGTCAGCGCAGCGCCAAGTTTGGAATGGCCTAGCGCGTCCTGCTTTGCCTTCAGCTCTTGCAGTTCCGAAGCCCATGCCAGTCTATCACTTACGGATGTGGACACGTACTTTGCCCGCGAACTCGAACTGGTCCGGCTGGCCTCTTCATCCGCAACCAAAACTGCCTCGAGACAGTCTTGCACACTTGGTCTTTTCACAGGGCTGCTTTTGGCGGGACCTTTTTCAAGGTTCAGGAGTAGTGCTGCAGCGAGGGTCGGCATGCATCCAGCTTGGTCACGGACAGTCCCTACGTGCGGATCTCTCGGACTACGTCTGTATGAAGCATGACGTTTTGCAAATCTCAAATCCTGTCAAGCTACTCAAACACGGAGTCCGCGGTCTGCCACTCGCACAAAGCAGTGAGCTGAACCCCAAAAAAAAACTGCAGTCATTGCACGTTGCGTCGAAGTACAAGAACATGCCTCTCTCTCGCAGGACAGCAAGCTCACACCCTTTGCAGCTTTGCAGCCGCATTGCCTGGTCCTGCCTCGAAGCGCACGAAGCATTGAAGCCGCAGACACGAGACCTTGCTTCGCCTTAGAAGGATGTTTTGCCAGGCTTATGCAACAGAATTGCAGACGTTCCACATGTGCACGGGCCAACTCGAAAAAAAGCATGGGCATGCGCAAGGGCTAACTGCATTTGACTGCTCCCTAGCTTTGGAATCCACTGCGATGTCTGCAGAGTCCGTCGCAAAGATTTGGAACCTTGCGAGCTTTCAAGCTACACTCCTCAGGGGCCCCCACGCTCTCTTACAAGCCATCGCAAGTCTTGGACGCTCTCTTGCTGTCAAGCTACACGTCTGCAGGGGCCCGCAAAACAGTGAAAGCGGCGAGGTGAGATTGCGCTCTCCGCACAATCCGTCACAAAAAGTTCGAAGCGTTGATGTTTGCCCTCGCACAGACTTGCGAGCTATCAACTTTCAAGCTGCGCAGCTGCAGGGGCCTTTAGAACTGTGAAAGCGGGAAGGTCCCGTTCGTTTGTCAAAACTTGGAAGCTCAAGTCGAGTGTGATCTTACTGCTCTTCTTCAGTGGCTTCTTGTCGAAGATGAGCGAGGCGCTGCAGGAGACAGTCGTTTGTGTCTTCACTTCCTTGAACACCAACGTCGGCGCATCCTGGCTCTGGTGCTGCGGTTTTGTGGCGAATTTCCAGTAGAAGCCGTCCACCGGGTAGAGGCGCAAGGACAGCGGCTCAGCCTTGGTGCCCTTCTGAGTCACGACGAGGAGAGGTAAGTCTTGCTCCGCATTTTCCGCTTGCTTTTCCAGCACTCGCGGTCGGATGCCGTCTTCCGACACGATGCTCGTGAAAGGCAGGAAAACCAGGGAACCGGCTTTCGCAGCGTAGTTGATGGACATGGTCTCGCCTTCGGTCTCCTCGTGTACCCGCAACTGATCTTGGCCCGGGCTCCATGCAGCATTCAAGGAGAACAACGCCGCTCGCACGGCGTCCTTGATGGCACCCTTGGCTTGGCTCTCAGTCATGAGGCTCCATTTGCGCCCTGGCTGGCGTGGGTCAACCGCGCGAGGCTCTTTCGTTTTCTTCTGCTGCAATGCGTTCTTGTCCACTGTCAAATCATCCAAGTTCACACAATGCACGGTGCCATCGGCGTCACGAACCTGCGCGTTCTCGGACCCCGACACGAAGCTCAAGAGCTCACCTTGCACAGACGTCGAGTCGGACTTGCCGCCCATGATGACAGGACAGCCTGGGGCCAAGCCCTTGGCACGTGCACGCGTGAAGATGTCCTCCTGCACGCGACCCTCCTTGACAAGAAGTGGTGGCAAGCAGTCCGCTGTCGTTGAAAGTTTCTGCCTCTTCGGACTGGGCTCCGTTGGCGCTGGCAGGACCTAAAATGCTTCAGCAGACAGCGCGCAAACATCTAGGACACAGAGGGGCTTTCAAACATGCTACAACAACATGCTGAGGCAAAAGCTCGCGATGGAAGCGACGCCCCCGTAGCGCCTTGCAAGATCTGTCTCATCTTGTCCTCGGCGACCCCCAACTTTTGGCCCAGGTCTTCTGTGCGCTCGTCGGAGTCCAAAACGCCCGTCATCTTGCTCAGAGCTTCGGCCGCCTTGGACAGGAAAACAACCTGAGCTTTCAAGTAGGTCTCAGATGGCACAGATCCCACGTGGTCGCGCGCGTACCCCCGGACGACCTTGGCAAGCTTCTCCTCCGCGCACTGCACAGCATGACGGTCCAGCTTTGCAAACGCCCGGATTTGGCCATCTGGAACCTGCTGGCCAACCATCTTCGTGCCGTGCTTCACCATGCGAGTGGAGGGAGAGCACCTCAAAATCAGAAGAGCGACAAACGAACCCTCGAGAGACCACATAAATATTGGAACAAAACAGCTATATGCTCAGCCGCGTCACATGTTGGCCACGGCCAGGGATGTGCGACACCAAACTGCAATCTCTGGCAAGCTTGTCAGCGCCGTCAGCGTACCCGCACTCAGAACCTGCTCAGAAGCGTTGACGTACGTCTGGAAGGTGTTTTGGAGCACCTCCACTTGCTCTTCGCCCAGGAGCTTGGCAAAGTTGAAGCAAGCAACCTTGACATCGTCCGGGTGGCCTGACACGGGTCCGTCGCGGGACACCGCATCGAAGAAGCTTTCGCCTGGGCGAGGCACGGCCACACGGCAAGAAGCGAAGTATGCCGAGATCAACGCCATTTCTGTCTCTGCCAGAGCGAAGGCGGCATCCAGATTGTCTCCATGCATCAAGGCTTTGATGGCATTCGGGTGTTTGTTCCACGCTTCGTGCTGGAGCGTCTCAAACCACATGCCATTGGCCCATGTCTGCTGCACCTCCGGGTCGTCCATGTTGGGCACGATTGGCAACCCTGTATCGTGGTAGCAGCGTCCCCCCACTTTGGCCGTGTACAAGCCATGCCACAAGTGGCTCTTGCAAAACGACCCACGAAGCGGCTTCAGCTCGACTTCCGCAAGCAAAGACTTTTGCATTGCAACGAACTTGTTCGTGTGCCGAGCGTACCGGAGCGGATCGGTTGGAGGGGGCTCCAAACACATCCCACGATTGTATCTCCAGACACACAAGCCCTCTTGCCCGAAGATCCTCTTGATGACGCCTTGCGCATGCTTGCCGTTGACGCCGGCACCACTTCTGTTGAAGTCAGCGACTGCCATTTCATGAAGTGGAACCCTGGTCACTCCAAGAAAAAACGTCTTCAGCACGTAACTCGCCTCCTGGAGACAGAGGCTTGAGGAAGCCGCGGACTCGGCCATGACTCGCACGGACAGGAGGCAAGGGATCACTTCACTTGGAGCCCAGCTGCCACATCGCGGACATGCTGCGAGTAAGAACCTGCGATATCGCAGGCTGTGATCTGCACATGTGTCAGAAGCTGCGATATGGAAGTGTGCTGTCCCAACATGTGTCGCAAGCTGCGATATCGCAGTCTCCAGATGTGTCGCATTCCGCATCCCAAACATGCACGTGCACTGTCACTTTTTTTACAGGGCCAGCACGTCGGACAGAACTCGCACAAAATCCGGCTCTCCGAACGTCCATGCTGTCACAGACAGCACAGCGAACCTAAGTCACGTGACTGGGAAGCGCTCGCGATCACTACGGTCCAAGCTGTTCCACAGCCGCAGGGCCTTGATGCGAACATCCTCCCGCACGCGCATGTATTCCTCGGACTGGAGAGCTTCGCCTTTAAAATTTGTACTGGGAACAGCAAGGCCTCTGCTCGAACTGCGTTGCTTCCCCTTCTCGTCTTCATAGTGGATGCACCAACTCTTCGGACCGAACAACCAGCGGATCTCCTTCGTGTTCTCATTCTTGGCATCCAGTTCGCTTGACTCGGCCTTCGCAGGCGGGCATTTCTCGACGTCCGTCTTCGTGTAGCTTTTGATGATGCTCACGAGTGCCGCCACGGACTTGGAAGTGGCCTCGACGAAGAGCACCTTCCGTCGCCATGCAACGGTGAGCTCCGAACCGCGAAATGAGATGCAGTGCGGTTCTCGAAAAAGCTTGCGCGAAGCTTGCTTCGATCCGGACGGGACCTCCCCGCCGTGCTCTCCACCACTGCTCTCCGCCTCCCCCTCCGAGAACAAGTCCTCCCGCCCTGCCACTGCTCGAGCCTGCTGCGCATTCTTGGACTGGGACTCCGCCTCCGAGACGCATCGCTGCAGATCAGAGCTAAGCTGGCGCAAGAGACTTCCCAGGGCTTCGGTGCGGCAGAAGCCTTGCAACACCTGCGGCAACCACAGCCCGCTGGACGAAACAGCTGTCATCCGACAGCCCTGAAACTCCTGTGTCTCCAAAGGCACTGGACGCCGTGCCCATCCGCCCACCACACAGAGAACGTCCCGGAGTTCCACGTCCCGCGGCTGACTGTTGTGCTTCTGAAGCTTGCGTTTGGAGCGGCGCTGCGCTGTCTCCACCGCTGGCGAGTCCATCGCACTAACAAAACACAGCTGGGCCCACGCTGCATCAGGAAGTCGTTCCAACGTCAACGCGCGCACCGACATGGCCTAATTACTGCTGGGTCTCGATGTATCTGACACTGGGGCCCTCGCCCTGACGAGCCGAGCCCGATCCGTCCGTTTCCCGGCAGCGGCCTGCCAGGCACATGCGCCGGCCAAACACATGCCGGCCTGCAGTCAAACCCTACACGAACACGCACGCCCGAGGGATTTTTCACCAGCATGGCCTATCACACAAGCTGTCTATGGACAACCTACCCGACAATCCGCAAGACTGTCCTGCCACAGCTGTCCCTTTCTGCAAGCCATGCCTGCCGAAGACAAAACCTCACAGCACAACTCTTACTGTCCGCGCTACTGTCCGGGATTCACGCGCATACGGTCCTTGTACAAAAGCAAGGCTTGGACAAGAATCTCCTTCTTCTCAGCCCGAAGTGTTTCATCGAGCCAACAGGGATCGGTCTGGGTGCCTTTGTCCTGTTGCTTGGACTGCGGTGAAACGCCCTGATCAGCAACCGGGAGCGGCTCCGGCTCTTTTCCGCAGGGTTCTTTCTTGATGGCCAGCGATGGCACCAGTGGTCGCACTCCCTCGCAGGTGACATACCCCTTTTCCAAATCAAAGTCCAGATCGCGCATGGTGGCGCCTGCCTGCACGGCCTCCTGCACTGTTTTGCTCTGGGAATAGGAAGCCCAACGATCATGTGCCTTAGTCTTCCTTCGTTTCGGGTTGTAAGCCACAAACGTGAGATCGCACGACGTCGCATCCAACCAGTTCATCCGGCGAACCTTCTCTGCACTAACGGGGGTGGCCGCTGCCGCAACTATCCGCTGTCTTTTCGCCGGCGGAGCTGAGCTGCACTCGGGGCCGGACATCATGAGCAGTTTATGTCTAGCAGTAAAACGTACGTACTTGGAATGACATGTCTTGCATTGTCCTCCACATCATGCTGCAGTGCCCGCACAAACATACTCACAGCTCCTGCGAGCCCCGGAGGCCTCCATGAAAATCAATGAGATCTGCGCAACTGACAACCGTCCCTCTCCCGCCCTGGTCGCAAGTGCAACGGAGCTTTTAGTCAAAACACTTCTTAGCCAGGCCTCGGCCACAGTGAAGCGAAATCCTTCAGCGGCTACTTGGCGAAGGCCCAAATTCCTGCCGATGTTGCTAGAGACGGCGCGGGCGGTTATTGATCAAGACGACAGCCGCATTCAACGCGCAAAGCAGAAGGCGTTCGAAGACTAAGTTCTCTGGAAGGCTTCTCTCGTTCTTGCGCTGCAACGCTATTAGTGCGGAACACCACGTCAGGATCATCTAACCTGGAAGAAGACGTCTCTCTGAAGCTGACATTCGAATGTGCCGGACGCACATGCATACAACTGCCCACACAGGAATGTGTGTCGCAAACAAGAACAAGGGCATAAGCCGTCCGAACATGCGAGAGCTGATTGAAGTACGCTGCTGCCTTAAAAACGAAAACCACTGAAGCGCGGCATTCCCTGGTCGAATGCATGTGCGTGTTCTTTGGAACCCAGAAGCGTCTGCCATTCACTCACAGAGCTACTTTTCCGAGCCGCGCGAATTCCTGGAGACATTGGCATGGTACGAATGCGCATGTGGCCTTAATCACAAATATGCGTATGCCTTAAACGAACGAATACATATGTAAGCCGCACGGAACCCCACATTATGTCTTGGCGCACGCATATGCATGTGCCATTGAAAATATATGCCCGTGCCGTGTATGAATATGCATGCGGGCTGCAACAGAACATGCACTGCACAGTGTAGCGCACATGCGTGTGCCGCTGAGGAGTATATACATGTGCCGTGTATGAATATGCCTGCGAGCCACAACCGAACATGCACTGCGCAGCGTGGCGCACATGCATGTGCCATTGACGAGTACATGTGACACGGTATATGCCTCAATATACCGTGTCTGAACATTGCTGCGGGCCGTAACACAGCCTGCGCTGCGCAATGGACATGCGTGTGCCATGTATGAATATGCATGCGGGCTGCAAGACAACATGCACTGCGCAGTGTTGCGCATCTGCTTGTGCAATTGAAGGTGTATGCCTGTGCCGTGTATGAATATGCATGCGGGCTGCAAGAAAACATGCGCTGCACAGTGGAACGCACATGCGTGTGGCATTGACGAGCACATTCGTGTGTCGTGTATGAATATGCCTGCGGGCTACACGAGAACATGCTCTGCGCACTGGAACGCACATGCGTGTGCAGCAACTAAGAAAAGGTAAGGGTTTAAGGCAGTCCAGGGGCACAGAAGCTAGAACAAAAAGGCCTGAGTCCATCTTCACAAAGATAATCTGCGTCAAGGCCGTCTCCTTCGAAGCTTGGTGGTGTACTTAGCTACTCAGCTTTCGAGTTCAGGGTTGCAGCTTTATAAACTCGGACAGAAGACACTTTTTCAAGGCTTCAGGCGCAAACCCGCAACCCCAACAACTCCTTGTAGCTGCGTCTTCACACACGAAGGAGCTGCATGAAGGCCGTGTCCTTCCAAGCTTGTTGAGCTTTAGGCTATCAGGTACGTCCAGGGCCTTGGAGTCTCCAGGTTTGCTGAGGTTTCAACCATGCGCCCAGAAACCCAACGAGTCCTGGAACGTCCATTTTCACAGAGAAAAGCTGCATGAAGGCGGCGTCCGTCCAAGCTTGGCGAGCTTTGGCCTCCCAAGTTTGCAGGCAAAATTTTTGACGCTTCAGTCCTCGGGCTCAAGCGGAAGGTTTTTTTGTTTTACGGGGTTAAGGATTTAGAGGAGTTGAGGCCCTACGGTCCAGGGTTGAGGCCTTATGGTCTTCGTTTTGCAAGCCTGCCATGATTGCCATGGAACTCGCCCATCTTGATTATGTGCGGTTGCCGGCTCAAATTCGCAAGGCCAAATCCTAAAGACTCTCAAGGGTTCGGGATGTGTGGTTTTGGATGAAAAGAGCTTCTGCGCCGCAAGGTCTTTGCAACCCTAAATCCAAACCTGCAAGGGGCGTCTTGTCGTGGATTCGTGATCAAACACTATATACGTCTGCAACGCGTGTGCCAATGTGCCCCTGCCTTGTATAAGGGCAGCACTCGTCGCCAAAAACACGCAACACAAACACGGCGAAGCTGCAGGCAATCCGTGTAGACTACTTGCCCACACATCTGCGTCTCCATGCTTCAAGAACATGATGCGGGTGACAGGGCTTGCTGCTGCTCCCCATCCACGCGCCTGCGTGCCGGCATGTCCGTCAGACGTAATTACACGTGCAACACGTCCGGGCATAATATGTCGGCGAAGCTTGCGCGTGTGCGTGCTAGAACGGCCGTCTTTCAGCCACACGTCCAGACACGTGAGGGCAAACGTCCGCGACGCGTCGGCGTGTCCACGAGAAGGAAAAGCCAGAGAGCCCAATACCTCGTAAGTAAGGAGTACGGCTTAAATCATAATATTACGTATAGCGCCCGCTTAGTCTAGCAGCCACTTTCCTTATCTAACGGGTAGTATCGGCTCTCTGGACATACGTCGGCGACACGTCGACGTTTATGTTTAAAGCAAGGTGCATATGCGACGCGTTTGCGTGTCTGCCAAAAGCGGGCATACGTCGGGCCAAGCGGGTTAAATGCCTATCCGACGCATCGGCGTGTCCATGACATGCTCGCTTACACGGAGAGAAGCAGGGTACGCTTGCAACGTGTCGGCAGCTCCATGAAAAGCCGTCAGACATGGAGCGGCGAGGGGTGCCGATGCGTCCCGTCGGCATGTCCATCCAACGTACGTTGCGGAAACATGTCGGCGTGTCCAGCATCACGGGCATATAATTACGTCGGCAACGCGTCTGCGTGTCGTCCAAATTAAAGGAGTGGCAGGTTCGCGATGCATCGTAGTCTACATCGAAACCGGGCATACGTCGGCGACGCTTCCGCGTGTGCGTGCCAGAACGGCCGTCTTTCGGCTACAGGTCGACATCCATGCTAGGCAAACGTTCGTGACGCGTCGGCGTGTCGACGACAAGGGGCAGCCAGAGAGCCCAATACCCCGTAAGTAAGGAATATGGCTTGTCATATAAAATTACGCACAAATACGTATAGCACCCACATAGTATCAACCATTTTCCTTACTTCTGGGGTATAGTCGGCTCTCTGGACATACGTCGGCGACACGTCGGTGTTTCCGTTAGAAGCAAGGTATACGCATGCAACAGGTCTGCGTGTCCGTATGTGTCCATCAAACGTACATGCGGAAACATGTCGGCGTGTCCAGCATCACGGGCATATAATTACGTCGGCAACGCGTCTGCGTGTCGTCCAAATTAAAGGAGTGGCAGGTTCGCGATGCATCGTAGTCTACATCGAAACCGGGCATACGTCGGCGACGCTTCCGCGTGTGCGTGCCAGAACGGCCGTCTTTCGGCTACAGGTCGACATCCATGCTAGGCAAACGTTCGTGACGCGTCGGCGTGTCGACGACAAGTGGCAGCCAGAGAGCCCAATACCCCGTAAGTAAGGAATATGGCTTGTCATATAAAATTACGCACAAATACGTATAGCACCCACATAGTATCAACCATTTTCCTTACTTCTGGGGTATAGTCGGCTCTCTGGACATACGTCGGCGACACGTCGGTGTTTCCGTTAGAAGCAAGGTATACGCATGCAACAGGTCTGCGTGTCCGTATGTGTCCGTCAAAATCGGGCATACGTCGAGCGAAGCGGGGTATATAGTAAGTATACGTGTCCGACGCGTCGGCGTGTCCATCAAATGCGCGCATGTTGACTGAGATCTCCCTGTGGGAATTTTAAGAAAGGTAGGGTACTTAATTACGGTGTTTAGGGGTCCTTGAAATGAGGATCGTACTAGTTAGTGCTTGGTAGTGGCCAACTTCGCTCGGTTGTGCATCCTGGACCTGCTCCAAAACCCAACAAACAGAACTGACACACCAAGCTCCGCCTTCCAAACAAACTTTTCGCTGTCAGAAACATATAGGTGCCCCTTGATTTAGGGATCCTTCCAAAAAGATCACTACATAGATGTGTTTTTTTTGCGTGTTGAGTCCTGTATGGTTACCCAGAAGCTCCGCAGGCTTGGTTCAGGAATCAGGGCAAGACTTAAACCTTCTCAGACGGCTTCAAAGTTAGAACGAGCAGCAAGCAACCAAACCCTAAACTCTATCATCTGCCTCTTCGATGTCACTCGCTGCGCTTTGGGTGTCGACGTACTGCGCAGAACTCTTGCCAAACTTGTGGCTGACCTGGGAAACGGTGCCGTAAACTAATTACCCTAAACCCTAAACCCATAGCCTCCGTGTTGCAGGAACTGCATGGTCTTACGCGGCTTTCCAGGGTGCTTTTCGGGTCTCGGGCTATGAACTCTTGAAGCTGTAAGCTATAGCCCAAACCTTCAACGCTAAACCCTAGATTCTCTCGGCCTTTGGGTTTTCAATCCCCTCGAGCTCCGGCGGGTTTTTCCAGGAATGACCCGTATCAACAGTTCCAGCTCTAGGTGATGGGCTTATGTAGGATTTATAGGGTTTAAGCTATTGAAACGCAGAGTCTCGGTGGAGAATCTACGGTTGAGAAAAACTCGGGTGTAGAAGAGTTATATCAGGGCTGGTACCGTCTAGGGCTTGTTTTGCTTTTGATGCGGGAAGAAGCATCAAGTGCATAGAAGGGACCTTGAACATCTTGCTGGTTGCGGGCTTAGGATGTCTTATTCGTGATTCAGGGTCTAAGAGTTAGTGTTTGGGACAGGTTCTTTTTGAATGGTTTTGGGCTTAGGCCCTTTACCTTGACATAAACCCTACGACCGCTAAACCTACTAGATCCGAAATAAATCCTTATACCATCCAAGCCGTAAACCGTAAACCCCTTCAGGGGAGGCTGACGGATTCGAGGTTCAAGGTTCGAGGATTCAGCTTTGTGAAGCCACAAAAAACATGGCAAGGGCCAAGCTCCAAACCCAAGCCCCTAAACCATAAACCCTACCGAGGTTAAGCTTCAGGCGTCCCGGGCTTTTGTTTCTTTAGCTGAAACTCCCTGTAATCAAGGGTTGCAGGTTTAAGGTTTAAGCATTTGGGATGGTGGGGCTTCTTTGTTGTGGTTAGGGAATTTAAGGCATACCGGGACCCGAAGCAACCCACAATTTTTAGGGTTCCTCATCATGACTTCCTATTATAAAACATGAGGAAGGTAATTACGTTATTTGGGGTTGACGCGCATTGCTTTTTGGAGCCACCTATCCCTCAGGCCCCTACACCCCGAAATTCCTAATCTTCAACTCGTCTCTTTCGACCATACGTCCGGAAACCCGTCCCTAAACCCGAAACCCTCAGAGCATCGGAAAGCATCGGAACCTTGAAACCCTAAGCCCTTTAAAGAGACAAGCCTGAAAGCCTTTAAACCCTTTCTGCCAATTAAACCCTCAAACCCTTTAAACCTTGTAATTATCCTGTTGAGACCCTTGAACTGCTTTAAAGCCTAAACCCGAAAGTTGGTGGCGATGCCTTCTCGAGAAAACTCGGAAGCTCGGCACCGGTGCGGAGCTGGGCAGCCAAGTGCTGCCTTTCCCACGCATGCGGGTTGAAGGATTCAAGTTTCGGGGTTCAGTTTTCGTGTAGCTTTGGGGTTTAGGCTTCGGGTTCACGACATAGGAAGTGTGGCCAACATATGCGCAGGAAGAAGGAGCAGCAAACATCAAATCTTGGCATTGGTACAAGTCGAACATGTCAATGTCGCCTACCGTCAACCTAAAACCTAAATGCCCCCCCGCCTTCACGATCTCTCTGGTGCTCAGGATGGGCATTCGCGGCACTGCACTGACATGCTTGAAACACGTGCAACTCGCGCTGATTGTCATTCCTTGTGAGTTCTTCGTCTTGCCTGACATGTAAAACTGTTCGACTGGCTGTAGCCAATCCCTGCCGTGCTACAGTGAAGTTGGAGGGTTTTGGCATGTGCAAATTGGCTTTGACAGCAACTAAAAAGGCCAAAAACAGCTTGGCAGACGATTCTGGAGGACGGCGGACGACCCTGGCAGGGACGGCGGGCGATCGTGGCGGGGACGGCGGACGACCCTGGCAAGGACGGCGTAAGGACCTTGGCGGGGACGGCGACCCTGACCAAGCGACCCTGGCGGGGACAGCGGGGTGACCCTGCAAGGACCCATGCAGTTCCTCCAAAAAGAGCTTTGCGGACAACCTGCGGGGCCCGTTCGTCGTCCTTCTCTTTGAAGTAAAGCCGCAAAACAAGCTTTTTCTGGTGTGGACGGTTCGTCGTCCTTCCCTCTGAGGAACAGGCCAGGCATCAAACAGCAAATGAAAACCAGCCGTTCCCCATGTAGACGTTCGATTTGGCAAGCACCCTCTCCAGAAACACATCAGGGGCATCGCAGCAATCAGCCCATGAAAACCAGCCGTTGCCCATGTAGACGCTCGATTTTGCAAGCACCCGCTCCAGAAACACATCAGTGGCATCGCAGCGGACAGCACATCAAAACCAGCCATTCCCTATGTAGACGCTCGCTTTAGCAAGCGCCCGCTCCAGAAATACATCAGCGACATCGAATCAAACAGCAAACAAAAACCAGCCGTTCCCCATGTAGACGCTCGATTTTGCAAGCACGCAGCAAGCACCAAGTAACACAGAGAGAACGAATCTGCAAGTAAATTGCTGTAAATTCAGCTTCAGCACTCAATTCTCAATATTCCCGAATCAACATAATCACGTATCCCCAAGTAGACGCCCGGTGATGCGACCCCCCCAGGTGCTTCCCCGCAAGGTGGGCTGGGATCCAACAAGCATGATGCGACTTAGCTCCGTCACTGTACAGGGTGTGTCACAGTGCCGTGGCCAGGCGGAAATGTCCGTTTCACGTCTCTGGCGGCTGACGACTATAGTTTGACGGGGACGGGACGTCCTAGAAAGAGCTTGGGGACAGTGGCCGACTCTGGCAAGGAGCTTGGAGTGCGAGTCTGGCGGCAAAGCTGGACAATTCTGGCACGGACTGCCGGGCGAAAAAACCCTGGCGGCCGACTGGATGATCAGCACTCTTGGCCGGACTGGCACGGACAGCGGACGGCTGCAGACCACTTCTGGAGGCCTGGCACTGGGCCCTGACGGACGACTCTGACGACGGCTGACGGACGACTCTGGCGGCCGGCGAGGACGAGCGAGGGCGTCGCTGCTATTTTGTGACTACATCACTCGGATGTCCCTTTGACGTTCCGCAACATTGCAACGTCTTTTCGGCTAGTGCAGCACTCGAATAAGAAGAAGCAGAACACAAATTGGGCGGCCTAATTAGGACCGACAAACGTTGGCTCGGATAGGTGACTGGTTTTGGCCTTGGCCGGCCGGACTACCATCGCGATGAAAAGCTAGTCGGGAAACCATGATTCTTGCTGAAAATTTCTTGCTCATATCACATGGGTGTTTTTAACATGTTTTGTCATGACATTTTCTAGTGTGAGGCATGTTTTCAATCGTCCACGCTTTCCAAAAACGACTGAATCTAGGATTGGCGAAGATTAGCACACAAGCTCTTTTTCGCCAGTGTATTGTTGTATACTCTGGTGTATGATTTTTGCAGTATTATGCGAACTGTTTGGACAATCCAAGCCAAATCTAGGATGCTTCAAAAAAGGCAGGCATTAATCCAAAACAACCGACCAATCGGCAAAGCTTACCTTCACGCTTTTTGTGCTCAAGTTTATAGGAAAATATGTTGCTCGCCAGTGTGGTTTCGGAGCTGTTTAGTCTTTTGAATTAACGGAGCGAAGACCAAAACTTCACGAGAAAACTGGTTGCTATATGTTTATTTTGAATGATGTGGTCTGAGATTGAATTTAATGAGCAAATAAGGTTCTAGGCCTTAGGAGGGTTTAGGGGGAAGGTTTCGGGAAAAACGGGTGGTTCCTTGAGGCTTTTGAACTTATGACGCCTAGTGTAGGGTCGGGGTTTCAGGGTTTAGAGTTGTTCGTGTTATTTAGGTTTGACTGTTAGGGCAAACCCGATCTCCGCGAACGGCCGAAGCAACGCCAAGCCGTTTCTCGCTGTAGCCGATCGCCCGCAAGATCCAGCACCTGGCACAGGCTGCGGCCGAAAACGGGCAGGGTTGCGGGGGGGCAAGAGAGAAGGTAGCAGACATGTGCTGGGTGTCCTGTGCAGGCCTACAACACAAAACCAACAACTGCATCATGAGAGCAAAAGCTGCAAATTTTTCTGCTTCTCTGAACGACGTGGTCTGGGCGAGATGCAAGGCCGGCCGCGGTCCTGGCGGCAAACCTAAAGAGAGCCTTCGCTGAAAACTGCCAGTCTCAGTCGAGACGGCACGGGGGTCGTGCTGACCGAACGGCTTTTTGGATGATCTTCAGCAGGCCTGGCAAAGCTAGCCGTCGATTGGCCGGCACGAAGGTCTGCTTCAGGACCTCCAAGACGACCTCATCGTACGGCATGACCTTGGAGCTCTTAGCGAGGGCCATCTCCCGAATGGCCTTGGCCGTCTGCTCCTCGGTGTCCCGGAGGAACGTCGCAGGTGGGATTGTCCACAGCGAGGCCTTTTTGGGGCAACAGATCTCGAACAACGAGACAGCGGCCGCCCAAACGTCGCCGGCGAACGTCACACGTACCTGGCAGGGTAGAGTCTTCGAGGCTGGGGCTGCTAGGGCGGTGCAGAATTAGAACGACAGAGGCAAAGGTTACTGCTTGCTGTACATTTACAAACTCACCAAACAAAAGTCACACTTGAGACCAAAACTCCTGCACACTTGCTACCGCTACTACGGGTTAAAGGGTCCTATTAGGTTTAGCTTATAGGTTTTAGAAATCCGGCCTTCCGATCGGCCGCCATGAGGCACTCCGCACAGCGAAAGGCCTCGGTGTAGACCCGATTGCCGATCACCGTGCAGCCAGTGTCCGAAACGTGCTCCGAGTGGCCGAAATCTGCAACTGCTGCACGAACGCCATCGAAGACCAGGATGTTCGTGGGCTTGACGTCCAAATGCAGGAACGAGCGGCTGTGCACGTAGGAGAGGCCGACAACGAACTGCTGAAAGAGGTTGAGCAGCGACCTTCGCCCGGCCGGCGAGGTCTCCAGGCGGTCGTCCTTCAGCCTGCGAGCCATTTGCTGCAGGCTCTCCGTTGCCCACTCGAGGACCAGAGCTGGCCTTCCGAGCGAACTGCTGAGAACGGCGAAGGCTCGAACGACGTTCGGGTGCTGGCCAAGCGCCCCGAGAACGGCGAACTCCTCCGCGACGTCGAGGCCACCTGCGGCCGCCCGCTGCATCGGGTCCTGCAGCCCGCGACCCTTGGCCAGCTTCAAGGCCAACGACTGTCCTTGGAACGAGGCCCGAAAGACCTGTCCGTCGACCCCACTGCCCACCTCGACCAAGTCGCGAAAAGGCACGCCCAACGTCCAGGTCCAGGAGTCCTCGAGAACGTCCCTCCTAGCACAATCGGCCTCGATGTCCTCCTGCACTCGAACGGCTATGGCCTCCGCATCCTCGTCTTGGGCACGATCCACCTGCTGTTCGTCGAACAAGACAGAGTCTTTGCTCCGGGCAGTCTTGAAAGCCTCTGCCCTTTGGCGGTTGTCCTCGTAGGCCGCCTTTGCCATCGCCCCGAACTGCTCGCGAATGTCCTTGCTCTTCTTGTGGTTCCTCAGTGCAGCACAGCTTCTGTTTTGCAGGCCCTGAAACAAAACTCTAAAAACCTAAAGCAAAGCACCTCAAAAACGCACCTACAAGCCTACAAACCCCGTAATTAGGGATGGGTTCCAGGTTTAGGGCTGCGACTTCAACTTAGTTACAGTGATTGGAATGCTCTAGTATTGCTGGCATTCGGGGTTCCGCTGACATGAAAATGTGAATTATTCCAAAACCGGACCTGAAAGGAAAAAAACAATCAAAAACCTTGGAAAAAAGCTGAAAAGCACCTGAAACGCACCTCAAAAAAGCTGAAACGCACCTCCAGGCTTAGAAAGGGTATTCAAGGATGGGTTGACGTTTAGGGCTACGACTTCACAGTATTTACTATTACAGTATGACAACCCTTTAGTGAGTAAGGCCTTCGGGGTCACGTCTGAAGGCTTTGCTGTTCTGGGCAAGGGAGAATAAATTCCCAAAAGACTTATAACTTAAATTAGGGAAGCCATGTCTTCTACTTTCCTCAAAGCTAAAAAATACAGGTCCGAGCAGCCACTTGACCTTCATGGCGGATGCCGTCCGCAGCATCCGCTTGCCACGGATGCGAAACCGGGCCGCCTGTTTTTCTGACAGACCTTCGCGAGAGACCCAGGAGTTGAAGAGACTCCAGGCACTGGCTCTCCGAACGCCTCCCGTCTCCGTCAAGGATGGCCGGGGCATGGCGACTGCGACGGCGACGAACGACTAAGCACGAAGGACGAACGACCCAGGAGGAACGCGACAGCAGGACAAGGACTATTACTGTGACGTCTACTGCGAAAACTTCGGGTGCGAGGAGGACTCCAGGACTAGTAGTAAAATCAAGATGACTGGGACTTGGACCTCTACAGATACTAGTAGCACTAGCAAGACTCCTGCGACTACTGCACCACTGCTAGTACCACCAGCACGACCTGACTGCTTCATCTCCTCTAGTCGCACGAGGAAACCAGACTACCTACAAAGGGATCGCTAGCTTGTGCATCGCTCTAAGCCACAGAGTGGAGTCTTCTCAAGTGCACAGCCCAACAGCAGGAAGACTACGCATCACCGGCACTGCACTGCAGACCAATCATGCCGTATAGGAGCCTGCTTCACGCCGACGCTGGAGGACGAGCTTGAAGACGGCCTGCTGTTGACCTGGGCGAAGCAAGGCGACAGGTTCTGCTATTGAGTTCGAAAGCACAGTGCTCAAACGAAAGCTGCTTATGCACTGAAACTGGTGGTCTGCAGCTGCAACCTTTTCGAAGCACGGAGCTCGTTCGAGTGACTGCTTCCGAACTTCCAGCAAAAGAAGGGACGTCCACCGTGAAAGCTTCCAGGAACGACCAGGAGCACTCAGGCCGACAACTTCTTCAGGATCGTTGCGGCCTCGTCCGACATGGCGAGGCCCGCGAACGTCTCCGCCCAGTCCCAGCTTTGCTCAACCGCAGCCCGCCCGGCCGGCTTGCTGCCGACCTGAGTCCAGGAAATGCTTCTGGTGGCGAAGGCCCAGGCCGTGCTGTACGTGAGGCTCCATCGGCCGTTCCGGTCGTCGGTGTACACACGAACGCCCGGCGGCACGGCAGCCTTGAGGACCCGGTCGACGTCCACGTTCACGTCGTCGTAGACCCTCTTCGCCTCGGCCGCCCGTGCTTTCTGCTCCTGAACGGCCTTCTTCTCCTTCTCCTTTCGCTGGGCCTGGAACTTCTTGTACTCCGGCCGACCAGCGAACGTTTTGGCCACGTGCTCGTAGGTGTGAGAGGCCCTCTTCCGCACGTCCTTGGCCGACGCCTGACCGGCCTTTTTGTTCGCCAGATGCTTGAGCGCCTGCTCCTGATCTGCGGCCAGCATGGTGTCCCGCACGAGCTCCTCCAAGTCGATGCCCGTGTCGAACGACCAGGGAGCGGCCTCTTGGCGGCTCAGCAAGCGGCCGACCACTTCTTCCTTGACCAACGAAGGGTCGAGCGACAGCAAACAAACTATCGCTAGGCGGTCGTCTTCCTCGTGTCCTGCCTCCTGGACCGAGACCGGCCACTTTTTGGCCTGTGCAAGCTTCCGCAGAGACCACTCTGGCACTCCCGCGAACCCGTGCAGCTCGTGGTGGCGGAGCAACGAGTGCCGGGCCTGCACACGAAAGGCCACTCCCAGAGGCCTGGTCTCGCCGAGAGACCGCAAGCCTCGGCCACAACAGGAGCTTCCCGAGTTGAAACTTAGGGTTCCGCCTGTTCAACGTTACAGTTCGGTGTTTCAGTAGAGCCAGTAAAGCTTGTGACCTTCACTCAGAGACAGCAGAATGTCTTTTGGACACCTTATGCTTGGGATTAGAGTAAACAACAACAAAAAGCATGGAAAAAAGCTGAAAAGCACCTGAAACGCACCTCAAAAAAGCTGAAACGCACTAAGTCACAAAGGCCCACCCGCTGATACTCCTGCACCTGTGACCGCCCTTATGAACAAACATTCTTAGACCAGGACCCTTA
Source organism: Symbiodinium sp. CCMP2592 (assembly GCA_905221615.1). Lineage (NCBI taxonomy): Eukaryota > Dinophyceae > Suessiales > Symbiodiniaceae > Symbiodinium > Symbiodinium sp. CCMP2592. Next base: position 267,820 of record CAJNDT010002813.1, read on the forward strand.
GGAACAAACATTTTTCAAGTAGATATAAATTAGCTATCGAAACAATAACAATACCCTTAAAAAGACGCAGCCAGGACACGCTGTGGCGACGTGGCCACGAGATCGAGAACCTCGACGTTCTCGTCGAACACGTGCACCCAGCACAGAGAGGCCGCAGTTGTGTCGAGCACGAGTCTCTCAACGCCCGAAGGACCCTTGTCCAAAGTGGCCGGCCACACCAAGGCCGCTCGCTTGTACGTCCGGACGACGAAGCAGACGCTGTCTGAGCCCGGGAAGGCGAGGCCGTGCCCCTCTGGGACCAGAGAAGACCACCATCCTTTCTCGACGAAGGACCAGTCCTTCGACTCCCGAACCACCTTCGCCAACAACGAGAAGCCAGCGAGCTTGTCCTGCTCAGAGTCGGGAGTGTGGGACGCCCAAGTGCGAGCCTGGCTGACCCCTTTGCAAACGGCCTCCTCTGCAGTCTCCTCCGCCACGGCGGGCTGCGAGCTGCTGGCAGACCCAGTGGCGATTGACCCGCTTGTCGTTCGCCTCTTTTTGCGAACGAACCAGGCATCGGCATCGAACGATGTGGGAAGGGTGACCAGGGTGCCGTTGGGCACTTCCGAACGGCCGTAATCCTTGAAGAGCCTCTTCCTCGAGAGGCCATGCCACCCTTCCAGGCGGCCGAGAGTCTTGGCAGTCCCGTTTCTCTGTTCTGCCTCACGCTGCACTTTGTTGGCATCTTCGACCAACTTCGAATTCAAGAGGCCGCCCCAGCAACGCCGCAGAAAGTCGAACGTCCCAGGCGGGACCTCGACGAAGGACGCCGCACGCAGCTCGGCCAACACCATGCCCATGACAGGCCCTGTGGCCGGATGGCCCTCGAGCATTGTCTTGGCATCGAGAGACCCGGTCTCCTGTACGGCCTTCACAGTCACGTCCACCGCCTTCAAAAACTGGAGACTGGCCTGGCGAGAGGCCGTGCTGTCGTGGAGGAGCCCAGCGGTAGCACCCCAACCATTCGTGCTCGGCAGCTGTGAGCCGCACCGGAAGCGAAGCAGGCGAACGGTGAGCTTCACGACCCGTCGAGCCAGAGTGTCCTGGTAGACGAGGGCGGCTTCGTCGCAATCGTCGTCATGGTCCATGGCCATGTTCAAGCCCAGTCGCTGCAAGGCAGCCAGGTCCGAGAGACGAACCAAGTGCTCTCGAGCGGTCTCCACGTAGCCCCAGTGGGCCCAAGCGGCATACGTGGACACGGTTGCATCGAAAGACCTGAGCTCCTCGAGCATTTTGCTGCAGCGAACGCCTTCGGGTTGCAGCACGAAAAAAATCGTTCTCGCCAGCGATCGGTTGTCAGGGCTGCATGCGAAGGACGTCATGCCGTGTAGTGTGTTCACCGAACTGCTTCGCTGTTGCTGCATCGTTTTGCGAGCGGCCGCCTTCGCAGCTGACCTGCTTCCAGTGCTGGCCTCCTGCACCTTGCCGGCTCCGGGAGCCCAGAGTGCCGAGGCACTCGTCGTCCAGCCTTCGGCGATGCACAGAGCGGCCAAAACCAAACAGAACGACGACCAGTCCCTGTCCAATTCCGAATGGGCGATGGACAAGCTGTTGAAGCGAGAGTGCGAGGCCTTGCTTCCCTTGGACCGAACGAACGACCTGTTCGGCAGGCCCTCCAAAAAAAGCCGCCGATTCTCCTCCGTGTTCTCCTCCTGCGAACGACCCTCATCGGCCAGGATGTCCGGGAAGAACGTCAAAAGGAGCGGGTCGGAGGGCGACATGGAAAGGCTCATTTCGTCGGCCATGCTCTGGACCTTGCCGAACCAGGTTCCTTTGTTCCACGGCCCGTACCGAACGTTGTAGAGGCCGAGCGAGACGAGGGCGAATGTCAACAGTCCCGACGACGCCATAGCGAGATGAACGTCGTTATGGCTCCTGTGGGCGGGGTCGTTGACGAACTCCACGAACAGCGAGCAACCAAACTTGAGATAGTTCACGGCCGCCAACTGTGTCGCTTCCTGATCGGTGCAGAGCACGATCACGTTGGGCCTCTTGGCACTGTCGGCCGAGGGACCACACGAGGACCAACTCCAGCCGACGGCCGAGAGGCTGTGCGAAACGTCCCGCAGCCACTCCTGAGTGGCCTGTCGCTCCGGTTCCCGAACTCCGCCTGTGCTCTTGCCTGCCGAACGACCTTTGGTGCCGGCCTTTTGGAAAAATTTCGTGATGCGGCCCTGCCACATGTCCACGAAGTTCTCGGCCGTGAGGCAGGTTCCCTTCTTCACCTGTCACAGGGTGACTTATCCGATGTAGCTTCGAGCCCCTAAACCCTATGATACACCTAAAACCCTATTATTATACACCCTAAACCCGATTAGCTCAGCACTGACAGACGAACCACCCTTAGCGAAGAAAACTGCTCTAAACCCTAAACCTTCAAACACAAACACCGAAGCACACTATCTCAAAACCAACAAGCCTTCCTAAGCAAAACAAAAACCATCGCCGAGGAGGCTGCGATTCTTCTTCCCAAAAATTAGTATCACGCAAAGCAGACCTAAAACTACGCTTAACTCGGCTGCCTGGAGTTCGCTATTTTGGAGCCCCTGGAAGGCCGTTCTGGGGGTCCCAAAAGTGGTCCCAAAATGGTCCCAAAATGGTCCAAAAAATGGTTCAAAAATGGTCCAAAAATGCGCCATTTTGCGCCCGAAAAACAAGGGACGGATAGACGTATGGTTTTGGCGGCGACGGCCGAAAGGACGGATAGCCGTATGGTTTTCGAAAGGACGCTTTGGTGTATGGTTTTGCCTGGAGTAGGCTGTCATACAGATAGAAGGCAGCCGAGGGAGCTTTTGGGTTATCCCGGGTCCCCCGGCGAGCGAAATAAGGACGGATAGGTGTATGGTTTTTGGAAGGCGTGTTTGGTGTATGAAAACCCAAAGGACGGATAGCCGCAGACCGGCCGAAAGGACGGATAGCCGTATGGTTTTTTCCGGACCAAAATCGATGCCGATTTGGGGCTCTGGGGGGCCGGTGTCGCTCAGCAGAAACCTCCTTATCCACCTCTTAAATAATGTTTCAAAACCATAAAATACTCTCAAGCTGCCTACTGAAGTTGAAACCGCCCAAAACAAACCAGCCTGTGGCGGGCAAAAGAACGACAGGTCGCAGCCAGGATCGCACACGAAGACGTTCAACCAGTCGTCGTCGCCGACGTGAACGGCATCCGCGACCACGCTGAGGACGGTAGTCGACGAGAACGTCGACTGTCCGCTGCTGCAGTACGAGAGTCGCTCTGACTCCAAAAACTTGCCTGGCTTGTCCCGGTTCCGGGTAGTCTTCTCCTCGACGGACGACGTCAAGTGTTTCTGAGACTGTAGAGCAGCTGCAATGGACGGCCCGGCTGCCGACCCTGCCTGCAGAACGGCCTCTTGACAGCCGTGCGAGACCTTCCGGTAGCCGCGAGCTGTCCTGCAAGTGTAGGCTTAAAGAAAAGGTGTTTAGGGTTACTTTACAAAGGTTTCGCACTTAACCTAAACCTTGGGCCTAGCGAAAAATTATGGCACGCTTTAAAGTTCAGATTCAGGGCCCTCAGTCCTCAACTGCTCGAGCGACTCAACACGGTTGGCCATCCAGACAGTCTTGCCTTTCGAAGCATCGATGGCCTCGGCAAGTCTCGCCACCAAACGGCTGAAGATCTTTTCGGCCAGCCGTCGACGGTCCTGGCTCAGCGAACGTCGCACGCTGTCGGCCTGCAAAACCCGCAAGGCCTCAACGACTGGCACAACTTTTTTTTTCCCAAAAATTTTCCCGGCGACCTGACCGAACTCCGTCGCGAGTTTGTCGACGGCCAGCTGGCCTTGCACAACCTCAATCGAACGACCTCGAACGTCCTGCCAAAACGAATCCCGCATTCCTTCCAGCAGTGCCTCGGCACGGGAACGAACTTCGGCGGGTTCCAAATTCCATTTGGAATTGGCTCTGGGGCCTTTGGCCATCAGCTGAGCCAACCAGCATATGCAAGCGAAGGACGAAAGGCAGAAGTCGCCCTTTCGCACTAGCTCGTCGTCGTCCTCCTCATCATCCTCCTCTGGCCTATCGCCCTCCCCGTCCGGCTCCTCTTTCACCACGCCCGGCTCGGCCGGCTCCTCTTTGACCTGCTTGCTCTTGGCCTTTCTCTTGTGGATCCGCTCGTGCTTCGTCATCGTACTGCTCTTGCTGACGTGATCCTCCGCAGACGGCAGAACTGCCTCCTGCGAGTCCTCCTGCTCGTCCTTCTCCTGCTCGTCGTCCTGCTCGGTCTCGGACGACGACAAACCGTCCGCCAACACGGCCGCCGCCCGACCGACGATGGCATCCCGACTCCTTCCAGCAAAGTTGTGGCTAGGTGTCCCTCCGAGAAAGTCCACCATCCAGCGAAAGATCCAAAAGAAGAAGCCCGGTGTCGAACGACCGTCGTCCGCTTGGACCCGAGCGGTGTGTTCGTACACTTCTCCTTTGAAGGTGCCCTTTGCTCCGCACGGCAGAACGACGGCACGCACCGTTCGTTCTGGAACGGCGGTTGCCATGTTCGCTCGGAAAGCCCCTAGTCTCAAAAGGACTTAAACGAATGCTGACTACCGTGTGCTGTTGCTTGCCACTCTGCTTTGAACTTTGTGCTGCATTCTGCTTCCTCCTGCTTGGGGCCTTTTCAAAACCTCACGTGCCGAAGGACGACGGCGACTCACAGCTGCCCTGCTAAACTCTAGAAGAAAGTCTCTGGCACTGGCAGAACAAAGCAGCTGGCAGCACGTGGCCACGGCACCGAGGACCACGCCGCCGGGTCTTCGTTCAGCGAGGCCTGCCGTGAGCAGTCAAAAGAGCTACTTTGACACCCGAAGAGAAGCAGCCCAAGAAGACCTAGCCAAAACCCCACAAAAAAGCTGAAAAGCACCTGAAACGCACCTCCAAAAAGCTGAAACGCACTCGAAGCCCCTAAAGGTTTCCAAACCCTGACTTTGCACACAAAACCCGCTTAATGGCAGCCCCATACTAAAAGGTTAAGAAATACTCGAGAAAAAGCTGAAAAACACCTGAAACGCACCTGAAAATAGCTGAAACGCACTCCAACTCGCCAAAGGGTGCAATGCCGTCCTTTTCAAGCCAGAAACCCCTGTCATTGTCGAGCGGCACCCCATGCCAAAACTATGCAACCGTGTTGCACGAACGACACAAGAGCTACGTGTGAGACCATGCCGAGAAACCCAAGTAAGACCTAGCCCTAGCCGTGAGACCTAGGTGCATCCTCAGCTGTCCTTCTTGCTGACAGTCCACTTGGCTGCCGGGTCAAGGCCGCGAACTTCGTCGAAGAGCGACCGGCACGAGAAGGAGACCGAGGGGTTGGACTCCGAGTAAACTACGCACGACGGCGAGCTCGCATCCGAGAGGACCCACTTGTCGTCACCCGAAAGACCTGGCAAGGTGGCCGTGGAATCGCTGTGCATGCAACACATCTCGCCGTTCTCGGCCAAGGCGAAGCACTCCAACGTCCCGGAGGCCTCGAGCTTCGGCTGCACGATCTTCAGATTCAGGTTCTCGAACCGCTGCCTGGCCATTGCCTCCAAGGTCTCATACGCACGGCAGCCGGCCGGCAAGTTGACCCCGCCGTCCACGAAGAATTGCACCTCGAAGAACGCCCGGATGGTCTGCTCGTCGATCGTCCCATCATCCACCTTAGGCTCATTGATGTCGACGCCGACGCAGCCGAGCATGCGAAGGACGGCATCGATGGGCAACTCGCCCCAAGTCTTGGCCCTGCCCTGCCACTTCTCGACCGCCTTGCCGCCCGCCCCGGCCGCCTGAGCGGAGTCGGGCGACCCCATCTTGAGGATGGCCTTGATCGCCCCGTCCCGCATGAGGTCGGCGAGTGGCCTGATCCAGGCCGGATTGTCGTCGAGCTGCTGATCGACGAATGCCCGGACTCTCTCGAACGACCCCTGCTGGTACGTCGCCACCGACTTCGCGAACGTTTTCTCGGCCTTCTTCTGGAGCTTGCTTTCTTTGGCCGCCCGGCGAGCGGCTAGTTTGTCGGCCTGCCGCTTCTTGACACTGGCCTTTCTCGAGGCTGCATCACGACGAGGGGCCATGATGACTCCGAACAAAGGACGACGAACGACCACGGACGCAAAGGAGGATGGCTTGCTACAGGAGCTGTCTCACAGGCTGCCCTTGATAAGATAAAGGCCGAGGTTCCTGAAATGCATTGTGAACTGCTATACTCCTACCGCTGCAGTGCGACTACACGTGCTGTTGGTCTATGTCCACGATACTGCAATGCCATAATCTAATCATCACCCCGCAAACCAGAACCCTGCCCTATGCTGCCACAAGTTACATTGCAGAGGCCTCGCAAGAATCGTTTGGGTTTTGATAACAACAGCAGGATGACATAAACTAGTAATGGAAGGATCATTTGCAATCGGAGTTAGGAAGATTCACTTCGGGCTTAGATAAGGTTGCGAAACTACAGCCTGAAGTTTCGGGAGGGGGATGCGAGGGTGTAGGGGTCAGGTTGCAGGATGTCGTTTGGGTTTTAGGGCTGAGTAGCCAGAGCTACGAATCGTGTGTCAGGAGGGTATGCCAGGTATGCTTGCACAATTCTGTTATTGCTCGAACGACTCGAACGACGTTGGGCTTATGTTTCATATTTAATCATTCAACCAATTAGTTATTGGTGTTGTTATCAATATCATATTATCCTGTGTCTAAAATTGTTAGCATAATTATTGTGCCTGCCAGTGTCCTTTTGTGATTTGTGGTTTACTTAATAAACCCCGCGACTGCTCCCATTATTATTTGTTATTGTTGTTATCAGTAATGCTTAATGTACTAAGTAAGACTGCTATTTGTAAGTAATTGTTTTATTAATTGTCGAAGGACCACGCGACCCAACCTCGCGATTGCGATGACCGCGATGACCACACCTGCCGAGAGACCGTTTGGGAGTTCTGGATGTGTTGTTCACAATACCTAAGGAACCCCTACAGTATGCCAATATTGGGTGTTTTCAGGGCTCGAGGTTTGAAGTCTGATTTTTTTGGGGGCTGTGGGACCTGCTGCTCTTGTTCCCTCCAGGCTTTAGCTTTAAGGAGTAGTACGCCAAAAGACACCCCACAATACTTTGATTGCAGAATCACCCAAACTTCGAACGACCAAGAACATATCAGATTACAACCCCAACCCGATAAGCAATCTTGCTTGCATGTAGATGTAACGACTCACCAACCCCAAACCCCGCACAGACCCAACACCCATTCCTTATGTTAGAGTCCAAAGAACAGAGACAACCCACACCACCAAACAATAAACCCAAACCCGGCAAAGCTGCTGGCCTCCTCATTCCGAACGCCCCACGACCTGGCACGAGCAAAAATCTCAATCTCGGCCAAGTGTAACAAGAGTGGCAAAGCAAAGGGCAATGCACATGAGACCCCTTTTTTCATCTTCCCCTCAGAGTGAAGCTACAGGTGTGCCGTGGCACACAAAACGGCTTCGAGGACCAGTTTCACGGCCGATGCGAGTGGCCGTGTCCTGGCTCCTCCCAAAATCAAAAGCGGCCGTCCTTAGGCTTGCAGTTATTAAAGTACAGTACAGTCAGTCCTCGACACACAAACAACGGTTTCGAAGGACGCTTTAAAGAGCCAAGGCACCACGAACGACCTAGTAGTAATCGTACCGGCGACGGCGACGGTCCTGAGCATGTCAGACTCACCCAGATTGAAATACACGCAGCCAATCGCAATAGCTTCTGCAGCCAAGGCACCTCGGCATCGGACATCCAACGAGGAGTCGGCCGACCTGGATGCCCTGGATCCGAAAGGCGATCACGATCACGATCGTCGAAGCGGGCACGCTCGCGATCGTCAAGGCCACGATAGTCTCTCCAGGGTCCACGGCGATCGTCCGGACTGGGATCGCGACGATCGTCACGCCGAAAGTCACGGCGATCCCGGAAGTCCCGATCGTCCTCACGCCGGTAGTCCCGGTCCCGGTCGTAGTAGTCACGGCGGCCGCCGCCATCCCGATCGCGATCGTCATAGCCGCCGCGAAAGTCCGGCTGCTCCCCGCCTCAGTCACTGTACTCGATCGCGAAACGCAGACAACAGCAATGCCTATGTCATGTGACTGTTTAACTTCAAGGGAGTGACGGCGAACGTCGAAATCGTCGTAATGCTGCCGGCCTTTTCCGCCTTTTCCCTGCTGTCTGCTGCCTCAGCTATCAGGTAAATGCAAGGTGCATTGCAAAGCAGCACGAACGACACAAGTCAAGTTAAAAGTAGAAACTCAAAGCCGAAGCGACCCGGAAGACCAGGGATCTCGGGGCGAAGGCGGTCGAGCTCCTTTCGAACGGCCGAGGTTATGGCCGCCGATGGATTGGCATAGGTCCGAAGGTCCGCCTGGTTCTCGCCTCAGTTATTTCAGAAACTTTTCATCTGAATGGTTCGAATCCAACCCATTATTAGCCAACCAAGTCACGCTGGAGGATTTGGAAAATCTCCCGGACGAACTTCGCACCGTCCTCCCCATGGCCGGCGATGTTCCCGACCGCCTTGGATATTGTGAATTGATTGTGCTCGGACAATGAACGACACAGCCCATGCGAATTATTAAAAAGCCGAGCGACACGAACGGCCTTCTCATCGAGCTGCAGTTCGTCCAGCTCCAGGAGAACGGCCGGTGCCACTTTCCAGATGTCGTACCGAACCTAAGTGAGAACAGGATGCACGAACGGACCGAACGCTTAATTAATTATTATTGAGCCAAGGCACGGCATCCAAAATCTCGTTGCCCGTGGCGGGCATGGCAATCTGTGCCTCGGCCGCCCCGAACGTCCCGCGATATTGCGGACGACCAGGAGCGGCCGCATTCGCGGGATCGGGCGGCCCGGCCGCCCCCGGCGGCGGTCCAGGCGGTGTCTGAGGAGCGGCCACACGATCGCTCGCATAGATACGGAGCTGAGTGACGACCGTCTCCGGCAGACTCCCGATGGCCCACCACTCGTTCGACACGTCGCCGAACGACGGCAGCCAAAGGGGGACGCCATAGAGGGCCGAGAGGCCCACCACGAGACTGGCCGACCGGACCCGTCCATGCGAACCTCGGATACAAGCAATCACCCGAAGATCACACCACAAACTTGGCTGCAGAACCTTATTACTAAGTGCATCCAGCAACAGCAAACGGCCAAAACCGAACGTCCTTCGATCTCCTTCATGGCCTGAAGCATCTTCGCGAGAACCCGGAAGCAAGGTGCGAACTCCGTCTGGTTGTACGGCCCCTCGAACACCGCGAACGTCGTCAACGGGTTGCCTCGCAGGATAAGAAACCCCGAAAAAAACTGTTAACTACAATAGTTTGCGACAGTCACTCACGACTACTACTACGACCCGTCCTTCGACACCCTCCGCCCGTGCTTGGGTATCGCTGGGCCACATCCCACGAATGTCGATGGACACCTGTGTTCCGTTGACCTCATACCACCGCCTTTTCAACCAGGCCGGCATACACGAGTGGCCCTTCTGACCTGAGTGTGCTTGGCACTGCAAACAAACATGTGAAGACTCCTGCAAATGCGAAGCATTTTATTAATGAGCCTAAACACGAACGGCATTGTTCCGGCCGGTCGTGTTGTACATCTCTTCGATCCCATAGGCCACCAGAAGAGGACCGTCCCAGAACGTCCCCTCGTCGATGTTCCCCTCGAGAGTCTGGTAGTTGAGATCGTCCGTCCCAGATGCCGAGCTGCGGGCTCCACGACGCCCGGCCATTGTGCCGCAAGGAACGGTCTCGAAAGACCAAGGGAAAATCCAGCAACCCCGAACGGCGAAGACCCCGAACGGATGACGACCCGAACGGCGAATACCCCGAACGGCTAATGACCCGAACGGCGAATGATGAACGCCGAATGACGAACCCTGAAACCTAAAATCAGAAGCTGCGAAATCTGCGAAATCTGTGAAATCTGCGAAATCTGTGAAATGTGAACTGTGAAAATCCTCAGAACTTCAGCCCGGGATGCTGCTGTAAGAATCGCTCATGATGTCATGTGCTGTGCATGTCCAACTCAGACTGCAAATGCCCTCCTGTGTGCAAGCAGAATGCAGCCTAAAAACCCAAACTCGCCAGGGCCACCTGTGAAGGCCAGGATGGCGGTGATGTCGCCGAACGGCCCCGAGGAAGCCAACGACGAACGGCCACGAACGCCCTTGTATTTCTAGCTTTTCATACAAAAACCTACAGACTACCCCAAACCGGCAATCGTCCGAACGGCCTCAATCCAACAGTTTAAATGATACTTTCACGCCTGCCATAAAACACTACGCAAATCCAAGCCATAGAAACGCTAATATCTCCTGATAAGTTTACCAAAACCCTCAAATACTTAGAGTTTCATCCTTAAAAACCTTACTCCTTTAGTAGCTTGGACCCACCCGGCCCCAGACCCCGCCAAAACCTGCACCTATCCGAGCCTGTTGGTTATCCGTCCTAATTAGGCTGCCTGAACAAAACCCGTTCTAGTCCTGCTTCGGGTGGTTGTGGGTGGGTTCCACGTTACGAAGACGGCGCGACCCACGACCACTCCATGGGTGGGGCGCGCCGTGGCACTGTGACACACCTTAAACCCTAAACCTTAAACCTTAAACCCTAGACTCCTAAACTCTCCACCTTAAACCCTAAACCCTCAACTCTTGAAGCTTAAACCCTAAACTCCTAAACTCTACACCTCAAACCCTAAACCCTCAACTCCTGAACCTCAAACCCTAAACTCCTAAACCCTAAACCCTCCCTTTAAGAATTCCTTTAAGGAGCCTTTTAAGGCCCTGAACCACCCAAAACGGTCGCCGCCTGCGCGATGCGCACGGCCTCCTTCGTCTCGCGGAGGTCGGCCGCCGAAAGCTCCTCACGGGGTTTTCGGGTTCCCTTAAAGCTTAAAGGGCTCCTAGGGTTCCTTAAGGGGATCCTTAAAGGGCTCCTTGGGTTCCTTAAAGGGATAGGGTTTAGGGTTTCGGGTTTAGGGATCCTCACGGGGGTCCCAGAGGGATCCTAAAAGGGCTCTTTAAAGGGATCCCTCAAAGGGAGTGTTTAGGGATTAGGGCTTTTTTAGAGGGTTGTTTTTTAAAGGAGCAATTAGGAATATACCTTAAATTATAGTAGGATTTCTAATGTGATTTAAGGAATATTCCCTAATTAAGGGATATTGGAGTCTTTGGGTTTTAGGGTTCCCTCAAAGGGCTCCTAGGGTTCCTGAAAGGGTTCCTTAAAGGAAGGGTTTAGGGTTTAGGGCTCCTTAAAAGGGCTCCTTAAAGGGATCTTTAAAGGGAGGGTTTGGGGTTTAGGGTTCCTGAAAAGGGAGCCGGAAAGTGTTCCTTAAAGGATTCCTTAAAAAGGGATGGCGAAATTTCAGGGTTCCTTAAATGTGTTCCTTAAAGGGAGGGTTTAGGGTTTGCTGTAGGGGTTTAGGATTCGAGGTTCAGGGTTTCGAGGTTTAGGGTTCAGGGACTTAGGGGTTCTCTTAAGGCTTTTAGTCTTAGGGACTCCAGAAAGGAGTTGCTGAAAGGGTTTCCCCAAAACCCTAATTATTAATGGTTGGTTAAGACACCTTGATAACACCTTTAACTATAGGGCATAGTCCCTTAACGCAGTCGGTTTGGGGATCCCCAGATGGGGTCTGGACCATTTGTCACTGCAACGTGGCGAGGCTTCCCAAGGGAATAAACCACGGTGAGAACGTTTCCCGCCCTTATCGGAGGGGGCTCGGTCATCTTATGTAGAATCTCCTGCCTCTCGCCAACAAGCTCGGCCGAGGGTTTATCCAGATCCACGTGTGGATTCCCCTTGTGGAGGGCTCGCTGTTGCCCGCATGGAGTCGGCGCTGCCGCGAGGCAGGCTCCTCGGAACAGAGCGGCCCCAACGGCCAAAGCTCGTCCTCGGCAACAGCCGGCACGAAGTGGTGCCGCCTGGGGACCTCGCCCCATCTAGCGGCTCCTCGGTCGTCTGATCTTTTTCTCCCCCTCCCTCCCTCCCTCCCTCCGTCCCTCGCTCTCTCGCGCTCTCTCTCTCTCTCTCTCTCTCTCTCTCTGTCTCTCTGTTTCTCTGTTTCTCTGTTTCTCTGTTTCTCTGTTTCTCTGTTTCTCTGTTTCTCTGCTTCTCTGTTTCTCTGTTTCTCTGTTTCTCTGTTTCTCTGTTTCTCTGTTTCTCTGTTTCTCTGTTTCTCTGTTTCTCTGCTTCTCTGCTTCTCTGCTTCTCTGCTTCTCTGCTTCTCTGCTTCTCTGCTTCTCTGCTTCTCTCTCTCTGTCTGTCTGTCTGTCTGTCTGTCTGTCTATCTGTCTGTCTGTCTGTCTTTCTGTCTGTCTGTCTGTCTGTCTGTCTGTCTGTCTGTCTGTCTGTCTGTCTCAGTCTGTCTCTCTCTCTCTATCTCTCTCTCGTTTTTCGTTTTGGCTCATCTAGGGACAGGTGGGCAAGCGCTGGCGCAACGTGCAGGCTTGGCCCACAAAGGTCAAACTGGCGTACAAAGCGTACCCATGATTGGAATGGGAAAACCCCTATATTAAGTCAGAAGCCCTGAATCTAAAACCCATTTCGGTTACCAGTTCCTGGGCTGAGGTGTTGTGGGTCTACGGGTTCACGGAGTAGGGTCGATGGTGTAGGGGTTTCGGTTCGGTTCAGGGATTTAGGATGGTTTAGGGTGTAGGGGGTTTAGGGCTAGGTCTGCGAGTCTGCAACCCACTGGTTTGATCTTCGAACAGGGTTTGCAGTTCAGACTGTCTTACTCGGCCCAACCTCCACGAACTTTTGCCCTTCATATAACTTCTAAACCCCGAAACCCTAAATGTTCGTTCGGTTTGTCAGACTTTCTGCATGTCCGAAACCCAGGCACGTTTCGAGCCAGGACCCCGAAGTCCCCTTTAAAGCTGCAATGCAGCGAAGCCCAAAAGACTCCAATATCCCTTCATTAATTAGGGAATATACCTTACATTATATTAATAAGGATCCTACTACAAAATAAGGTATACTCCTTAATCGAGGGATGTTGGCAATTGGAATCTCCGCCAGCAAGGGAATGCGCTAAAGATCATGGACGCTTCTGTTCTGGTTTAAGACACTTTGAACTGCTGAAATGCAGCCTCATTGCATAGCTCTTAATCCTAAATGACAACGGCAACCGTATAACACCTATGATGAACCCCTTGCCTGGGTTCTTCCTAAGGGAACTTAATGGAAGTTACCATAATTTCGGGTTCCTTTAAAGGTTCCTTTAACCCTGGGGCTCCAAGTATACAAATACTACCTACTTTGGGGCCTAAAGTCTATAAATGATACCTACTTTGGGCTATTTAGAGCCCCAGGGTAAGGGATCTGTAAGGCCCTCGTTCCTGCGGGTTGGTGTCCAGTGTCTTCGCGACCGGCTCCGCCATGATCGCGGCCTGGAGATTGTGCTTAGCGCTGAACCCTGTTTGCTAAGTGTTAGGGTTTAGGGTTTAGGGGTTTAGGGTTTAGGGGTTTAGGGGTTTAGGGTTTAGGGGTTTAGGGGTTTAGGGTTTAGGGTTTAGGTTTTAGGGTTTAGGTTCCATAGGGCTTTACAAGCTTTGGGGTTTAGGGGTGAGAGCAAAGGGGTTCATCATCGTAAACCCTAAGCCCATATACTTTAGGGTTCATTCGGTTCCACAACCTGCTGAGCGAAAGCCCTCGCAGGAATCTTAGCATTGCGGCACTTGAAGAAGCGGGTTCCATCAATCAGGGGTCTGCATGAAGCCTAAAACCCGGTACAGTACTACACTCTTATTATGAAGCTCTATGAAACACACTACCTATAGTCTCCATTGTAGTTCCTTTTTTTGGTTTAACCAAATATATAAGTAGGATCCTATAAGGTAACCCCCAAAAGGAACTACAATGGAGACTATAGGTAGGACCTTATAGCCCAGGAGACCAGCAGAACACCACCGGGAGACCCGGAAGACCGCCAAAACACCGCCCTCACCAAGGCTTCCTGTCAGACTTTTAATATGTGGGTTTCCGTTACAGGAACCCTTAAAGCCTTCAAAAAACTGCTGAAACAAGCCCTAAACCCCATAACCCCTAAACCCTACCCTAAACCAGCCACTGCTCAGAAGACGATCCGGAGACCACCAGGACAGACAGATCACTAGGAGACCCTAAACTCTACTTGGAGGTTCATGGGGCTTCGTAAGTACAGTTATAAGTACCTTAACTGGGGTTATAAGTAACTCTAAATATATAGTTACCCTATTTATAACCCCGGTTATACTAAGTCCCAAACCTCCAAGTTCAAAGGGGAAAAGGAGGGACCCTGAATGGGGACCCCTACCCTATAATGGGGTATATAATGGGTATATAATGGCTATAGTAAGGGTATATACCTAGGGGTCCTTATTAAGGGTCCCTCCTTTTACCCTTGGACAAGTAAGCCCTAAGCCACTGAAGCTGCGTAGTACTGGCGAAGGCCCAAGCGAGATTCAGAGAGCAGGGCGAAGATCCTTTAGATCCCTTTAAAGGAACCCCTATAGATCCCTTTAAAGGAACCCCTATAGATCCCTTTAAAGGAACCCTAGGGATCCCTTTAAAGGAATCTCTATAGATCCCTTTAAAGGAACCCTAGGGATCCCTAACCCTAACCCCCATAGGCTAAAACCTCAAAGAACAAGGCCAGGATCCTTTCCCCCAAAAGCTGGCAAAATTCGGAGATCTCTAGGCTAACAGGAGGTCAACGTGTGGGAACTTTGAACTTTGAATGAAGGAATGAATGACTGAGTGAGTGAATGAATGAATGAAGGAATGAATGAGTGAGTGAATGAAGGAATGAAGACTGAATAATAAATAATGCATGAACGACTGAACGAGCGAACGACTGAACGAACTATTGAATAAAGCTGGCTTTCCAGGAGACGCGGCCGCATGGATGGATCCTCCGTAAATGTGTCACGCGAGCGGCGAAGGGGGAAAAAAATGCACGGCCACACGCGCCACTTCTCCCAAAGGCTCCATGTACCCTTAATGTAGATACTTAAGCCTTAAAGGGGTCCCTATATAGGTACTTACTTCTCGTTACCCAGAGGGTCCAAGTACCCAAATAGTAGCGTTTTAGGTCCCGAAAACCATACTCTGAATGGTTTTTGGACTTTGAAACCCTACTATTTGGGTACTTGGACCCTTAGGGTTAATTAGCCTTGACGTAAGAGGCAATGGTTCGTCCGACACAGTCTGGGGCCAGCCCCTCATACAAAAACCTGCCTAAAATTAGAAACGTCCGAAGTCCGACATCCTGAACCCTAAACCCCAGCTTGTTGCAAGCCTGAAGGAAATGGGGAACGGCAATCAAATAGGAAACAGCGCTCTTTGCAAATGCAATCAAAACCCATGAACCCCTAACATACACTAAAGTGAAGGCTTGTCGAAATCCTTCATACTATAGGGAACAATGATCATAACTCATAACAAGCAGAATCCCAAGCCCTAAAAGAAATACAAACACAAGCTTGCCCGTCGCAGTCCTAGCATTTCAGACCCTGACTATAATTGAACCTAGTGAACTTGTAAACCCATATGGATCCCTGGTAGAACGCTCAAAAGCCCTAAACCCCACCTTGTCATAATCCATCTTACAAGCCTGAACCAACCCTAATCTTGCAATCCTGAACCTTCATGGAAGCCTACACCTCCAAACACATGGGAGTTTCCGATAATAGGGGACCCTAATATAGTACCCCAAATAGTAGGATCCTTATTATAAGGGCCCCAAGATAAGGTACCCCTTGTTTTCGAAAACTCCCACATCAGAAACCCTTCAAACCCCTGATTTCCTGAATCCTAAACCGACCTTGTCGCAATGCCTAAGCTCTAAACCCTCACATGAACCCTTACTTACAGGGTTCTAGAACCCTATATGTAGTACCCACCCCACCGACCTTGCAATTCATCTTACCAACATCTTAGAACCCTTTCAACGGAACCCTTTTAGTCACCTAAGCCCCAAACCCTAAAACCCCACATCCGAAACCCCAAACCCCCCAAAACCATCAAAAAAACCTTCCGAAAGCCTAAACTAAACCCTGAAACCCCCTAAACCCTAGTTGTATGAATCCTACTATTTTGGGGTTCTACCGGTTGATGATAGAAATCCTGCATTACCTCAAGGACCCTACACTATGGGAATTATGGTATATCCCTTATTATGGGTAATGCAGGATTTATATCCCTAAACCCTAAACCTCAAAACCCTATAGATCCCTTAAAGGTACCCTTACAGATCCCTTTAAAGGAACCCCAGGATTTATATCATCAACCGTACCCACCTTGTCACAATCCATCTCCACCGTCGATAGCCGGCTCGCCAGGTCGCCGAAGGCCTTGCCAGCCTGCTGCGACGGCATTTTAGGGCATCGGGGTGCGTTTTTCCCTTCTGGGCTTAGGGATTTAAGGCTTTGGGGTTTAGGGTTTGGGATTCTTAGTTGCTGAGTTCATAAGCCCCGCAAAAGTATACACTTTCAGTTTTAGTGGGTAATATCCTAAACCCTAAACCGCTAAACCATAAACCCAAAAGGTGTAAAGTGGATCCACTCAGCTACTAAGCAGTTTAGGGCATTGGGTAAGGCCTTTAGGGCTTAGGGGTTTAAGGCTTATAGGGCTTAGGGTTTAGGGCTTATAGGGCTTAGGGTTTAGGGCTTAAGGTTTTATGGCTTTAATGGTTTAGGGCTTAGGGCTTAGAGTCTTAGGGCTTTACGGGTTTAGGGCGTAGGGCTTAGGGTTTGGGAGTTACGTTTGAGGGTTAGGGTTTAGGGGTTTAGGGCTTAGGGCTTATAGGGTTTAGGGCCTTAAGGGTTTAGGGCTTTCGGAGTTTAGGGTTTAGGGTTTTAGGGCGTTAGGGTTTGGGGTTTAACCTGAGGCTCCATGTCACACCCATATAATATATACTTAGGCCTTATAAAGTACCTACATAGGGACTCCTTTAAGGCTTAAGTATCTACTATAAGGGTACATGGAGCCTTTGGGTTAGGGCTGCCACGGTTCGGGGTTAGGGGTCTCATAGAGTTTAGTTCAAACAGGTTCTTTCAATTAGGGACCCAGGAAGGACGTAAGCATAAGCATTTTATGGGGCCGTTCCTTTTGAGGGGGTGTATGTGGGATATCCCTATCCTCATTTTTGCTTAAGTGCGCTATTCAAGGGTTCTAGAAGGGATCTACACGGTTTAAGGTTTCGGGTTTAGGAATTTGGCTTTGGTTTAAGGTTCCAGGGCTTTAGGGCGGGTTCTGGGGCTAAGGATCCGATAGGGTTTCAGGGCCATTTTGATGATTGACGGTTTAGGGGTTTAGGGGTTTAGAGTTTAGGGTTTAGGGTTTAGGGTTTAAGGTTTAGGGGTTTAGAGTTTAGGGTTTAGGGTTTAGGGTTTAGGGTTTAGGGTTTAAGGTTTAGGGTTTAGGGTTTAGGGTTTAAGGTTTAGGGTTTAGGGTTTAGGGGTTTAGGGTTTAGGGTTTAGGGTTTAGGGTTTAGGGGTTTAGGGTTTAGGGTTTAGGGGCCATATTGATGATTGACCTGCCTGGGCCGCTTGCTCGTAATCTCGGCGGACATTCTTGTGGTCCTCCAGCTTCCCCTGAGCCTCCTGGGGTGCTATGGAGCTTTTCGATCGTGTTAGGGGGTTTGCTACAAGTAGGGTTGTAAGGGCTTCATGGGTAGTGTAGGGATCTATAGGAATAGGAGACTGACAATATTACAAATCAGGATAGTTTTGCGGGATACGATTATGTTCTTAAGCGCCCGTAGAACCATAGTCTAAATAAATTGAACAGAATGTTGAAAACTCCCGCTGACAGAAGTCTGGGTTTTAGTGTCGCATATACAAAAAAGAAGAAATACAACACTATGTAAAATACTAAGCAGCCGCAAAAGGAATGGTCGGACTGACTGCTCAGGCGCCGACTCATGCTGTGTTGCTTACGGTATGATGGTCGGTTTAGGGTCTAAGCGCCGGGAGATCGGAAACCATAACTGTTGTATAAGGGATGTGACTGATTGAAAGGATTCTCGGTCAGGAAGCCAAAGATATGTCCAAGTGTCCTACCTGGAACTATCTGTGCACTTCGCGTAGGCGAGAGTGCTCTGCGCATGGTTCGGCATGTTCATCATGATGTTTGCTGTATGAGTTGTCGCTCCACGCCACAAGCATGTCAGCCGTACTTCTTCGAGCTCCACTCGCGGCTGTGTCTTTCTGGGGATGCCGTGATGCCGAGGCTCCCACCCACCATCCTGTACTGGCTTTCTGCCTTAGCTCGTACCACCTGCAAAGGGCGGCCGATCCCAGGCTCCCGAACCCGCATGTTTAGAGTTGAGGGTGTAGGCATGGCCAACTTTCAGCTGCAAGTTAATTTACTCCGAACGGGAAGCGTCTCCAGGAGGGGGACATCCACCACAGTACGCCATGCTTTTCCCGGTTTAGGGTCTAGGGTTTCTTCAAGCATGCTCTCTTCTGCGTATTGTCCTATGATACTCAGAGAAGCGGAAGTCGTATTGCCATGCTCAGATTACTTGCTAGTCTTGCATATTACACCATGCACTTCTATACTCGGAGGTTCATAGGACTTAGTAATTACAAACAGAAGTACCTTAACTGGGATGTAGCTATCTATCAGTATAGTTGCCTGATTTATGACCCTACAAGTACTTCCTCAGTCCCATGAACGTTTAAATATGTGTACCACGATAGGCTCCAGTAGTCATTGCACTCGTCGTGGCATCATCAGGTGCTGGTCGCTAAAGCCTACCCGGTCATCTAACATCTATCATACCTTGAGCCTCGAATGAATATCCTACCGACTACAAGCATGTTCAGCTGTCAAATTTACCAATCATACAAACCCTAAACCCCAAACTCTAAACCCACAGCCTTGAACTCTAAACCCTAATAAACTCTCTAAAATACCAAAGTGTTTGAATCCTCAGCCCGCCACTTCGAATGTTAGACCCCCCCTCATAAAACAAACAAAACACATGATGCCAGTAAGTTGCTAAACGCCAACCCCCCCCCCCCCGGCCACCGGGTGTAGCTGTTTCCTTTTTTTTTTGTGTCAAGGGCCTCTTTTCCAGGTTTGGGGTTACCAAGGTATACCAAAAGACTAGACACGTGCACCCAAGTAATGAACTGAAAACTGAAATAAATGTCTATACGTCCATGCATGTCAGTTATCAGTAGGATTGAAACATCTGTTGTTTATGCATTCATTTTGTGTATATAAGATACTTGTTTGCTATTATGGTTAGATAGTGCTATAGAGGAAGAGTGCGATTGCTCAGACCTCCCGCAACCCCTTTGAGACCTTCTAAAACATACTATTGTCGTTATTGCAGTCATTAACAGTACTGGAGTTATTTTAAATAGGAATATTTAGTTTCGCTACTACTACTACTACTACTACTACTACTGCTACTACTACTACCATTATGTTGTGATGACCATTGCTGTTGTCTCCTGCAGCCGCTCTTTCAACTGCACCAGGGAAGCGGAAAACTGTGCCTGGGATCCACAGGGCAAGGGAACTGTTATGGAATGCTTTCGATGGTTCCTCTGTTAAGGATACTTGGAGGATCAGGGGACTCAGCAACTAAGGCTAACCTGAACCGAGGTTGTAGGTAATTCTAAGTATGGTTGCCATATTTTGCTTATAACTGTAGTTACTAAATCCCACGACCCTTGCCTTGAAGTAGGTCTTCGGATCGAGGGTTAACACCACAAAAAAATGACTGTTCCACGCTTACCTATTGCCTGCCGTTTGTGCAGTAGACACTGCCGTTGGGTCAGAACAGAGAAAATGACAGCGACGGTCACAAAGCGGGTGGAACACATTGTAAGCTTCTTTCTGTACATCAGCAGCCCTCGCACACCCCAAACCCCCACACACGCATGATTCATGATGAGAATAATTCGATGAAGATTCTGATGATGACGACAAGGATGCTATACTGAACGTAGACCCCTAGCAAAAAAAACATGATTTTAGCTGTTCGTTAGGGATTATAGGAACCAAATTAAAAACACATGTCTGAATGCCCCCCAAAGATGCTGCGGGTCATGAAAGATCGCGTCTGGAACTAAAATTTCGGAGGTGCGCATCTTAGCTCGAAAGGCACTACGGTTGATGATATAAACCCTGCATTACCCAAGACAGAGAATATACCATAAGTCTCATAGTCTAGGGTCATTAAGGTAATGCATGATTTATATACCATCAACTGTAGGATGTTTGGTTCAGGATGTAGTTCTCTGTCCGGCGGATTTCGAGTGTGGGAGCTTAAGGACTCACCAAATCAGGACACTCTGAAGCTCAATACACCTCAAACGACGCTAGAAGTATCAGAGCTTAGATCTCATATTCTTGCAACAACGTTAGAATGGTGGTCCTATTGAATCCGAAGCCTTTAACATTCCCGGCAGCCTAGAACCTGAAAATCTAAACCAACGATACATGCAGAAGACATTATCATACAGCTCTACACTCTTTAAGCAAACCGTGTGCCTGGTCCGGCGCAGCAAGCGCAGCAACCTGTCTGGCTGCCAGCGTCGAGCAATGATAAACTTGAGATTTAGAGTAGGGTCTCGGCATAGCTGTTATGATATAACGTAATTATGTACTGTAGCTATCTTGGCACTATAACGCGAAGCTGCTGGTAATGCTTGAGGGTGTTTCTGGGGCTTGGGTAGGATTCAGGGTGAACAGTCTCAGCGTAAACGCCCAAATCTTAAACTCCAAAACCGTAATCCTAATTAAATCCACTAGAATTCCCCTGCTAAAACCAAGGCCCCAAACCTTACACCCGAAAGTCTAAACCCTACAAAGGAAAGATGTATAATAACTCATACACCCGTATAGAACTCATACATGGACCCGGAAACAGGGGGACCCTAATAAAGTACCCTATGTAGTGGGATCCTCATTTTAAAGAGCCCGAAACAAGGTACCCCTAATTTCGGAATCTTCCACATAAAGTACCATTGTGGAATTACATAGGTTCCTATACCTTCCATCCCCAAAGCCCAATTTTTCGTGAACTCTTACATGGACCCGGAAACAACCCTACATCACAGTACTCTGAAGGAGCCCTGTTCTAAATACGAAGGCCTCTACTTGGAGGTTCATGGGACTTAGTAACTAGGATAAATAAGGTAACTATACTTATAATGTAATTATAAACCCAGTTAAGGTACTTATAGAGAACCCCCCTATAGATCCCTTGTAGATGCCCTTTTAAGGAAACCTTTAAAGGAACCCCTATAGATCCCTTTAAAGGAACCCTATTCTAAATACTAAGGCCCCTACATTACGTGGACCCCAAACACCGAGTATACACCCCTAAATCCTGTAGAACCCTTATAGTACCCTTATAGTGCCCTTATAGACCCCTAAACGAGACCCTAAACTCTAAGAAGAGCACATGGACCCGGAAAGAACCCCCGAGCCTAAACCCAAAACCCCCCGACACCCCGTAGATCCCTTCTAGGAGCCCTTCAAGGGAACCCTATAGACCCTTAAAGCCCTACTATCTACACATGGACCCATGATCAAGACCCTTATATAGATTATAGATCCCTTGTAGGACTATTACAGGAAGGGACCCTTAAAGCCCTACTATACTAGGTATATACCCTTAATATAGCTATTATATACCCATAATATAGCCCATTATAGGGTAGGGGTCCCCATTAAGGGTCCCTCCTTGTCCCCTTTGATACATGTGGGAGTTTCCGAAAATAGGGGACCCTAATATAGTACCCTAAATAGTAGGATCCTTATTATAAGGGCCCCAAAATAAGGTATCTCATATTTTTGGAAATTCCCACATGGACCCGGAAACGACCCCCCTGGAGCCTCCCGCTCGGCGCGATCCACGTCGCGAAGAGCCGAGTCGAAGTTCAACTGGGAAAAGGACGAGTTTTAGGGCTGTCCTTGGGGTTTAGGGTTTAGGGTTTAGGATTTAGGGGTTTAGGGTTTAGGATACTACCCAAAGGCTCCATGTACCCTTATAGTAGATAAGTAAGCCTTAAAGGGGTCCCTATGTAGGTACTTTAAGGCCTAAGTATATTCTATATTAGTACATGGAGCCTTAGGGAAGAGGACGAGTTTTAGAGTTTTACGAGTTTTAGGGTTTTCCTTTAAAGGATCTATGAGAGTTCCTTTGAAGGGAACCCTATAGTTGCAGGGTTTTCCTTTAAAGGATCTATGAGGGTTCCGTTGAAGAGATCTATAGGGTTTAGGGTTTTAGGGTTTCCTTTAAAGGATCTATGAGGGTTCCTTTAAAGGGATCCATAGCGTTTAGGGTTTAAGGTTTTAGGGTTCGTTCGAGGGATTAGGGGGGTTTAGGGCTTTGGAGTTTAAGGTTTGTGGTCTGAGGGTTCTTTAATTTAAAGTTGAATTGCACTCCCTTTGCGGAGATCCGAAACTCCGGGTTGAGGATCTGAGTTTATAGGGGTTATGTGGTTTGGGGTCAAGCGCCGCAGGGCTTTTAGAGTATTCCTTGCCCATCATGTGTCTGGGCCCATATTTTCTCGGGAGGAGGTTGTGTAGAAGACGACGCACTTTCCTTGGGCTGATCCCACTCTTCATCATCCGGAGCTTCACTGTCCTTTATCATAAGAGGTTTTTGCTTCTTTCTGTTCCACCGGCTGACATAAATTCTCTCCTTGACCTCTTCCTTCATTGCTGCGTTCGTTCTGGCCTTTGCCACCGTATGTTTCTGGTTCTCTTCCAGCCTGGCGTTGATACGCGCACGTTCATCAATGAGGTCTTGGTCGTCAGCATCACGCCGGGACTCCACGAGGTGCCGAAAGCAAGAAAGCAAAACAACAGTTGGGGCCGTTAAGGGTATAGGGTATAGGGTTTGGGGTTTAGGGTTGGGGCGGGATATATAAGCATTATACAGATGGCAGGAGTATTTTCGGCTCTAACCCGTCTTCTGCAGTCAAGACCTGGATTCGGGTACCGGCACTTAATATTTAGGGTACCCAAAAAGGGGCCATAATTGTGACAACCACCCATATAGTACACCCCCCCGTCCGGCAGAAGTTGACAGGGTAAGTTGGGGCAAATCAAGCATATCGCAAGCTACCCATCCCCTAAATCCCTAAATCCGAAACCCCTATACACCCTAAACCCCTATAAACCACCATAGACGCCTATAAACCCTAAACCCCTAAGGCCCTGTAAACCCTAAACCCCCACATATCCGAAACCCCTATATACCGTAAACCCCTGTAAACTCTAAACCCCTATATACCCTAAACCCCTATAATTAGAAGCCCATTACAGGTGGGTAGTTCCTCTTCCATAGTACTCCCATAAGACCCCTTTACCTTATAGGAGTGGTATGGAAGGCTTATGGGAGACTACCCACCTTAAAACTACCCACCTGTAAATGGCTTAGAATAATATACCCTAAACTTTAGCCCCTAGACATTGCCTTTTACAGGATCTATGGCCAAGTTTGAATCGGAGTGAAGGGCTCAGATTGACCCATCATTAAGTTTGACAAGGTGGCAGCATCCGAACAACTAAGGATCTTTTGGAATACTCATATAATGATAATAGCAGCAGCAAGAAGCAAATACTTTTAAACATGATGCTGACGGTGACATAGATCATCATAACAATGAGTATAGTGTTTTGAGTTAATCAACCAACAGTGATAGTACTCAATAACGGTAATGACAAAGCAGGCATGGGACCTTGCATCTAAGACGGGACGGACCTTCGCGGCTCTTACAGCACGCTCGGTGTCGCGGATGGCATTGGCCTGCAGCTCCTGCCAGCAAACCCACCCTCCAGGGTCTTGGGTGTTCAGATCGTTTTAGGGTTTAGGGTGTTCAGGACTTTTGCGCATTTCAGGTTTGAGGTTCATGTAGGGTTTTCGGAGTCTGCGGGTTTAGAGCTTCAAGGGTTTAGGCTTTAGCTTCCTTAGGGTTTTAAGGGTTAAGTCTTAGGACCTATGGCGTTTACCAAGGCATGACAAATCCCAGCCACGACACTCAACCGTGAAATCTGCATTGAAACATGGTGCCCGATTTATTCTCAACTAAGCTTGGCCATTACTCTTCAAAGCGGGAGACCCGGCGAACGGACCCCCCCCATGTGCCTTTCTTGCATGCGTTCTTTCTGTGTTTGTTTCATTCCTTCATTGTTTCTTTCTTGCTTGGCTTCCTCTTTTATCTGTTCTTTCTTGCGTTCTGTCTGTATTTATATCGTTATTGCTTTCTTTGTTCGTTTGTTTTATTATGTTATGTATTTCTTTATATCTTTCTCTCTCTCTCTCTCTCTCTGTCTTTCTGCCTCTCTCCCTCTCTCCCTCTCCCTCTCTCTCTCTCTCTCTTTATTTCTTTCTTTCTGCAGGGCTTAAGGGTCGCATGCGACCCCAAGGCACTCGGCCCGCCCAACCACCCCCTGTATTATGGAGTGGCTGGTTTCTGGGGTATTCCAGATTACGGCACTGTACTACCTCTCTCTCTCTCTATCTGTTCCTCTCTTTATTTCTGCATGTGTTTATTAGTTCTTTGTGTTTGTCCCTTTCGTTCTGTCTTTCTTGGCTTATGTTGTCCTTTCCTTCTTTCGTTGTATATTTACTCGTTTCTTTGTTTCATCTTTTCTCTCATTCCTTCGGCCTTTCTTTCTGCCTCTCTTTCTTTTGTTCTTTCTGTCTTTCTTTCTCGATCGCTGCCTCCGCTCCCTTGGGGTTCTCATGCAGCAATAGACTCAGCAATAGCTTTGCTCTGTTTTGTTGTTGGTGCGTTTTGCTGTTGGGTGCCTCTTCCGGAACTTTGGCCCTAAGCCCAACGCCCTAGACCCTGTTGTCCCTAAAACAGGTAAACCCTAAACCCATGCAGAGCCTCCACAAAACCCTTCAAGAACTCCGAAAAACACTCTAGTCCACGTCCTAAACCAGGCTGACTTCGACAAGGAAAGCAGAATAATAAGTACGTTTCTTTGGGTTCAGGTGCACCCTAAACCCAAAGCCCTAAACGGCGAAACCTAAGCCCTGTATCTCTGCTTTAAACCCTGTATAAAACCCTTTATCAAACCCTAGAATGAGAAGTAAGGCCCCTCTACCCAGACCTTCCAAGATCCCTTAATTAAGGAATATACCTTAAATCATATTAGGGATCCTATTATGATTTAAGGTATATTCCTTAATTAAGGCATTTTGGAAGGTCTGGGTACCCTGAACCATCAAGGCCAAACCCCCTAAAGCCGTCCTTGATGTCTTCGGTGACCTGCTTCGAGGACTCTGTTTAGTCTATAGGGCTCACGGTTTGGGTTCTTCGGGGTTTAGGGCATTCACAAGGATCTTGGGGCGTTCTGTCAGGTTAGTTGTGCAATGGTTTACGATTGAGGTCTAGGCCCACAGTTTGAAGTTGTGGTGGTTCCATGCATACGGACCCTGCATGCCAGGCTCATCGTGTCAGGTTTAAAACACAAAAACGATGATTGGCAATCCGGTCTGCTTCAACCCGAGGATTACGAATAATCATCGGACTAACACCTCAAGCCCCGATTTAATGCGACGCTTCTACACCCTACTATCTGAAATAAGAGTCAAGTCAGAAAACTAAATCTTGGCCCAAACGCTATAAAGCCCTGTATGAACCCGTGTTTACCGAGTCCTGTACTTCAAGGGTCATGGCATTTGCAACCAAGGCTATAAAAGTATGGTAACTACACCTTACAGTTACAAGCACATAGCACCACCGTAGTAAACCCCATAAAGTTGGAAACCGGATCAAGGCCAAATAGTGCTGGGATTCCCTGTGCATTCCTGTTAAGGATTCAGGCTATTGGGTTTCCAACTTTTGGGCTTCTACTGTAAAGGTACTTATAACCTTACCAACTACCTTGTTGAGGAAATCTATGAAGACGCCATATCAACAAGGAGCCTCAAAAGCTGAAGGCTGAGCCTAAATCCCATGATCCTCCTACACTGAACTTAGAACCCAAACAAAAATCTAATTTTAGCTGTTTCTTATGGATTATAATAACCAAAAGTTTAAAAATATTTCTAAGTACCCCTAAGCCTCAATGTAAGGACTCCTTTGCAACACAACTGACAGAAGTGGGGACCTCCATGGACAACGGCGCCGCGAGGATGCCGATGCGCTCGATTTCGTCCTCGGTGTGGGCCACCTTCGCGGAGGGCTTTTGAGGCTTATGCTTGCTTAGCGTTGAGGGTTTGGGGTTTCAGGCCTTGGGCGTGTAGGGACCCTAACAGGATTTCGCAGTCTGCAGGCTGCACTTGCAAGAGCTGCCGGTCACTGGGCATGGTCCAATGGTTTAGGGTTTAGGGTTCCGTTCCTGAGGCGATGGCGTTGAGCGCCTGGGGCAGCCTGGTGAAGTTACTCTACACCCTGTATAAACCCCCCAAAACTCTAAACCCGTTGTGTTGGCATGTGTCCTTGCAGTTTGTCCACGGAACATGCAAGGATTTCCCGGTCGTAGCGGAACGCATCGGAGGCTTCAAGGGTGCCTAAGGTGTGGGGCTCGCACGAAATTCGCAATGCCTCTTCCGATTGTGAATATAGAGCCTTTATCATCTAAATGTGGCTGGGGGGAACATTGTCGTACTAGACCTTGTACCCAGAACCCCAAAGCCTAATAAAGTATACCTGTAGCTCGAAAACGGTGGGTTATGACCCCTTACCTATGGGATCTAAGAGTCTATAACCCTTAAAACGACAGGTTTCTGGATCCCAGCCAGTTGCTGTCCCCACAGGTCCAAGTATATGGTCCTTATTTCTGGTTTCCGATACCCAAAAAAACGCACCCCAATTCCCACACTATAAACCCTAAACCGTAAACCTTAAACCGTTATAATAATGAGGAACCCTAGGTTCAGCTCTTTTTTTCCGGCTCTTCTGGGCTATCTAGACATAAGTGGAAAGAAACACGCTCTAAACTTTCCGCTCCTTCTGTACATCAACTTAGCTCATATACCAGAGAGGAAACAAGAGAATATGGCTAGGGGGATGGTTTGGGGTATGCTATTTTCTGTCATGATTATACGAGATAGGAGCCCCTTTTAAGGCATGTCGGAGCCGCGAGTTCGATTCTAAACCCCCAGACCTTCCAAGATCCCTTAATTAAGGCGCACGCGCCTAAAAACAACTACCCTGAAGACAAAACCTACAGAGGAGCGGCCGAGGGAAGTGAACAAAAGTGCGGCAGGTGCAGCAAAATCGCACGTTTTGACCTTCCCCAGCGGTATTGTGGCAGAAGCAAGAACGGACACGATTTCGTGTCCAGTTTTCTGGGCGCCCTAGGCGACCATCAGCGCTATCATCATCGATGTCAACATCGCTATCATCCTCACAGCCACCATCGATATCACCATCATCTTCATCATTCTCATCATCATCGTTATCATCATCGTCATCAATGTGTTGAGCAGTGGGCTTTTTGCGTGCTGGGAAAAGCCGGCCTGAATTTATTCTCCGGACCTGGGCTGCAAAGCTAGTCTTACGGCAGAAGGCGAAAACACTGGTGGGGCCGATGACTTTGAAGGTCGCGGCAAGTTTGTTGAGGTTTGTGGGTGGAAAAGGCATGGGGCAAAAGGTCTTTGCACAGTCACCTTTGCCAGATCGCTAGGTCATCATCATTGCTACCACGATTGTTATCATCATCGTCATCATCATCGTTATCATCATCGCCATCGCCATCGATATCATCGTGACCACCGTATTTTTCATCATCATCGTTGTCTTCCTCGTCGTCAACATTTCGAGCGGTAGTTTTGCTTAGGCGCGCAAGCCGTAATTAAGGAATATACCTTAAATCATATATTAGGGATCCTATTATGATTTAAGGTATATTCCTTAATTAAGGCATTTTGGAAGGTCTGGGCCCAAACAGCGCTTCCGGGCCGCCTTCTGATCTAAGCCTTGGATCATGCCTTCGAGTCGGGCGGTGTCCTCAGGAAAACGTTGCGCTTCTGCAGGGATGCTACGGGTTTAGGTTGGGGTCAAGGGCTGCTTTGAGAGATGTAAGCTAAGAGTGAAAGGGAGGAAAAGGAAAAGAAGCAGCTTATCGGATGGCATTGGGTTGGGGGGTGAAGATTTCTCTGAGGACTTGAAGCTGCTCAAACATGAAGTAATATTCAGGATAACTACTAACGCACGAAATCTGGGGTGTAGCAATTTGTCATTGCGTTCTTGCTGCAAAGTTTGGGGTTCTAGATGGCCTTGGAAGGTTTTGTTTCGAATAGTAAAACACACATTCCGCTGGGCATGCAGCAGTTTCTGGGGCTTTGTAAACCAAGCCCTCAAGCCTATAAACCCCAAAACCATCCAAAACCCTCAATCCAGGGCTCTAACTTCGGATTGCAGAGGTAAGTCTCGGGGATTTCAGGCTTCGGCTCCATTCTGGGCCCCATACAGTAAGAGTCTATAATAGGGCTACTACTAAGGTCCTAATATTATCTATATTATGAATATGACTCAACTATTACTGAGTGGGGGCCGTACCCAAGGGTGCAGGGTTTAATTTAACGCAGGGAAGGCGCCACGCAGAAAAGGCAATGACACCGGAAAAACAATCCCGCTGCAAACGCCCTGCTCCCCGCGGTAGCACCTGCTCATCCGGCGGCATGCGCGGTGCCTGGGGTCAGGTCTTCAGGATTCTAAGTAAGTCCTGATAAACCCTAAAAACCCCACACCTTAAGCCCTAAACCCTAAACCCAAGACCCAAGACCCGTTGGGGCCCGGAATCCTGAAGCGCTACCATCGCTCCGAACAAACCATAAATCCCAAACCCTACCTGTGGCCCCAAACCCTACAGAATAGTAGGTTATGACCCCTAAATTAGAGGGTCGAACCCTTATAACGGTAGGTTTTCGGATCCCAATGGTAAACCCTAAAAGGGGATTTAAGTGGATCCCAAACGTTCAAGAGACATTGGGCACTCCCTAAACCCCAACACGTGATACTTGTGGTATAGTCGAGGGTACTTGTGGGGTCTAGGTATGGAAGCCAACATACTGTGTTTTGGGTCTAGCGGTTTACGGTTTATGGGTTAGGGTTAGGTTTCCGGGTTCTTAGGGCCTCGGGGTTGTGTTTATTCTTATGTTTGCTCATGTGTCCTTATACAGCATCCTAGTTGTATTGAAGCCAAGGAACTACTTTGATGTGTGTAGACCACCTACCAGGTGGTAACCTACAGTATTCTCTGCCTGTCCACATAGGCGTATATGCTCCACGCCATGTCTCTTCCCTGCGGTCAGTGAAAGCATGCACACGAACCACAGCTTTCCAAAACCAGAGTGTGAGAAGAAGTGCTCATGCATGCATTTTGTCTTTCTCTTCGATATGTACAAATGGGATGCCTCAAAACATTTAACCCTCCAACCTGAAATCCAGTACGTACAAAGCTCTACATGCCACTGAACATGCTCTAAAAGCCCTATAGTCCCGCATCCCCAAAACTCTAAACCTTACACCCAACCCTAAGCTCTGCCTACATAAACCCTCAAGTGCAGCCCCGTTTGTCAAGTAAAATGCCCACCCTAAGCACTAAACCGGCAAAAGATCTAAACCCTAAGCTCCCACCCAAACCCTACAAACTAGCAGGTTATAACCCCTTGATTAGAGAATATAGAACCCTTAAAACGGTAGGCTGTTGGATCCCCATAGATCCATAAATAAGGAAGCCTAATTTGGGTCCTTAATAACTAGAACAGGATCTCTTAAGGAACCCTTACAGGAACCGTTTAAAGGAAGCCTTATAGATCACTTTAAATAAAGGAACTCCCAGAGTTCCTTTTATGGGGAACCCTAAGACCCTAAGACCCTAAACCTTATAGACCCCCATTAGGGATCTATAAGGTTTAGGGTCTTAGGGTCTTAGGGTTCCCCTTGAAAGGAACTATAGGCACTAATATATAAAGGAACCCCTTAAAGCAACCCTTTGAAGGAAGCCTACAGCTTTTGGCCTCCTCAGGCTCCACTTCCGCATCTTCCTCCTCAGCAGCGCGCCGCGCCTGCGAACTCGGGCTTTGGTCGGGAGTTTTAGGGTTTTAATTGGGCTCTGATATTTCTCATTAAGAGGTAACTAGGGACTACTATAAAGGGTACTTGGGGGGTCTAGGTAGTCTTTAGGGCTTAGTCTTTGGGTTCCTTTAAAGGGATCTATAGGGTTTATAGGGTTTTGGGGTTTACGGTTTAGGAGATTTAGGAGTTTTGGGCTTGGTTTAGGGTTCGGGGCTCGGGGGTTTAGGGTAGGATTCTGGGCTAGTTTAGGGCTTTTTGGGTTAAGGAGTCAGAAAACCCAATGGCACCATGTACGTTTATAGTAGATACTTAGGCCTGTAAGGGGTCCCTATATAGGTACTTCAAGGCCCAAGTATATACTAGTTGGGTACGTGGAGCCTTAGGGACAAGTATTCATTCATGTGAGATAGGGTTCGAGTTTAGGATATGGGTTTCGGGGTCTCGAGTTTAGGGCATGGGGTTTGGGATTTCGAGTTAGGTTTATCGGGCTTAGGGTTTAGAGTTTGGGATTCAAGTTTTCAGGGCTCAGTCAGAATTTGGGGCAATTATTTCCGTCTCATTGCAATGGTCCAGATAGTGGTCCTTGCTGTTTAGGTTAGGCTTAGTTGCTGAGTTCATAAGCCCCCACAAAAGTGCACACTTTTAGTTTCATAGCGGGTAATACTATCCCAAAAAGTGCAAAGTGTATCCACTCAGCTACTAAGTAGGGTATTGTCCTCCCCTTTCGGAGCCCCTGACTGGTACCACAACACTCAAACGCTCAGCCGCCAAGACACCACAACAACAACGACTGAAACCCGAGCACTCAAACACACCCCACGGCTTCGAATCCCTAAACCGACCCCAAAAAAACCCTGTCAAGACCACACATCTTGAGGCTTCAGGGATACAGTGCACAGGAGCCTTGTTCTCATGCACGTCTATGCTGCCCCCGCAGCCCTGAAACCTTGACTGAAACACCGACCAAACCCTTAACAAAGCCCAAACCGTAAACCTAAACCCTAAACACCTCAAACCCTAAACTCCTATACGGAGCCGCTATAAACCTTAAAGGAAGGTGATTCATCCGGGGGGGGGGGGGGTACAGGGGAATCTAGGAAGCACAGCGAATCTATCGGCGATATAACCCCCATCGGACCCCCATCCCTCAAGGATTCCATAAGTCAAAACCCTGAACCCTTAAACCTCAAACCTTTAATAGTCATCCTTGATAATTAGAATAGGGTTGTGGGGCCCATGATAATTACTATGATTGTAATGAGGAGCCCCCACAATAGTATAGGTGCTTATGCAACCCTAAAAAGGGAAGCCTCAGAGAACCCCTAAACGTTAACCTTTTAACCCGACGCCGTTGGGCGCAGGCGCCTTCGCCCGGATTTGGGCAGCGAGAGCCTTGATCTTGGCCTTCCCGAAGTGTTCCGGTGAAAGGAAGAGTTTAGGGTAGCAGTTTAAATGGCATTAGGATTTTTGGGCTACCTTATAATTAACACTCCAAATACCCCGAAGCAGGCACTTTGTATATACATTTTCACCCAACTTGTCTGATTGGAGTCTTAAGGCTTAAAGGCTTGCATCGTCAACCATATCAGCGTCACCAACACGATTCTCCGCAAGTTAGTGAATTATACTTTTCTGGTTGAAGGCAAGAGAACTACTAGCAAGAACAAACTGTCATACCCCCCCAAGCCCTAAACCCAAGCTGTAATCCAACACCTTACCAATCAGTAGGTTATAAACCCTTCTTTTGGTCTAACCTTTAAAAGTTTTCGGACCCACAGGAAAACCCCCAAGTTCAAACCTGAAACCTGTGCCCAACAGCGGCCTGGCGGTCCGGATCCTTCGAGGAGCGACTCGGCTCGGGAACCTCCTGCTTCACCGCCTGTGCTTTTCTCGGGGTTTAGGGCTTAAAGTTCGGACAAGGGTTTTCGGGGTTGGGAGCTTTTCGGTTGAGGTTCTACCTGGGGATCCAAAAACCTACCGTTTTAGGGGTTAGACCTCCTAATTAAGGGGTCATAACCTACTATTTTGTAGGGTTTGGGGATACAGGTGGGCATAGGACCTGGCTTGAGGGCTTTCGATATGACTACTGGGTGGTGAGGATATATACAAAAGTTACAGGAAATGTCATGGGCTTATACATTTTGCGCCGGAAGTTGTGAGCTGCCAACAGGAAAGGCTTAAGGTTTAGGGCTCCGGAAACCTTAAACCCAGGGCCCAATCAATACGCAAGTATAGACAAGTCTGAATAAAGTTCACGCCTAACGTTGTTACGTGTCTGAGGCCGCTAGCGGCAGATGATGCAGATGCTGCGAGAGGAGGCACGGTCCCGAGTGTGGAACGTTCAGCTATCCTGTGAATGTTATCCTGCACTGAGAAGGGGGGCTGAGTAACCTAGCCCCAGAAAATTAAGCTTTTCAATTGTGGCAGGACTATCAGGTTGGCTAAACCCTAAACCCCGAAACCCTTCTGCCCCCTGTCCTCCCAGAATCTCTGGGCCCCATGCCGAAGCTGAAAAGTTAGGGTTTCTGGCATCTCAGGTTTCTTTGAGAATTTAGGGTGTTTGGCGATTTTCGGTTTAGGCTTTGATTTGTTCATCGTAAGGATCTACCCGGGGTGTGTCCACAGCGTCAGGGAAAGGCGTTTGAGCTGCAACCTTCGGCTCACACAAATCCCCCAAAGCCCGAAGTTTTCCCTAAACCTACCCAATCTCCCTAAACTTGACACTGCTCTGTGGTATTTAGGTCCCAATGCAGTCTTCGAAGCTTCGCTGATGAAGCTCTGCTGCAAGAGAGCAGTACAGGCATTGTTGAAAGTCGGACAGCCACGGCGTTGCGGCTCCTTTCTTCTTCTTTCCTGGTCGACAAGCCAGAAAGACCGTCGTCACCATTGTCAGCGAAGCTGCTGCACATGCAGCTTGGGTGAACTCCTAGGCTCCGCACTCCAGCAGGGGACTGACCGTGCTTGGACCTCAAACTTGCATTGAAGGTCGCATGCGGGCGGTTAGGAGCGGATGCTGTAGCAGACTCGCTGGTCACCTCCTTCTTGATGACACTCAAAGCGGGGCTGCACAAGATGAGTATGCCCAGTACCATGCAATCCAAGAGTGAAGAACTGAACACTCTCATGCGGACCTTCTGCGTGAACCCTTCCAAGATCCCTCGCCCTGATGCATTCAAGGACACCTTACCCCAGCCCTTCCTCGCCATCGACGTGCCATCGAAGCTCCAGAAAAAATTCACACGGTCCTTGACACGCCTCAAAGTTGGCAGCATGAGGCCTTGGGTCATGTTTGACGAGACGGTCTGGAGCCCCTCGTACGATCCGGTACGGGGAGTCGGCCCGGAGCACTCCGACCGCACCGTCGCGGGATGCCAGGCTCGATGAAAACTGGTCCTCGCTGGAACCCAGCACGCACAAACACCAGTCTGAGTTGCCCATGCAGAAGCTGGCCAAGCTCTCATTGTCCGCCGTGCTGAAACGAGTTGATTCCAATCGGTGGGCTAGGGCTAGGGACAATGTGCCTGGTGCCACGTGAGGCCAGCATATCCAGCGCACAGGAGATGCTGCAATTGATCAGCGACTGCTTACAGTCGCTCACCTTAACATACCACAGAGCAGTGTCAAGTTTAGGGAGATTGGGTAGGTTTAGGGAAAACTTCGGGCTTTGGGGGATTTGGGTGAGCCGAAGGTTGCAGCTCAAACGCCTTTCCCTGACACTGTGGACCAGCCCCGGGTAGATCCTTACGATACACAAGTCAAAGCCCAAACCGAAAATCGCCAAACCCCGAAAATCCTTAAAGAAACCTGAGATGCCAGACGAGGTGTCCGCCATGTTACAAAATTCCTACGCCTTTTACCGCCGTTTCCTGCTAAGCCCGCCAGCTGCGACAGTCCAAAAACCCAAACTGTTTCCGAAAATAGGGGACCCTAATTTGGTAACTACCCTAAGTAGTAGGATCCTTCTTATAAGGACCCCAAACTAAGGTACCACTAATTTTCGGGAACTTTCTTATGGCACCCCTGAAGTTCTCTAAACTAACCACGAGGGCGCCTGCAGCCGCCGAACGGTGGCCGCCTCAGATTTCACTGCACATACAAATCCCAACAGTTGTTTTTATTAAGGGCTTTAGGGTTTAAGGTTCAGGTTTCGGGTTTCAGGTTTAGGGTTTAGGGTTTGGGGTTTCGATGCACCATGCTCTGCCCCAAACCCTAAAACCACGAAGTCCTAAACCCTACACCCACGTCAGAATCGCTCGTACCAAGTTTTAACATGGAGCAGCCAGGCAAACTCTACTTGGAGCTTCGTGGGACTTCGTAAATACAGTTATAAGTAACCTAACTGGGTTTACAAGTGTTTTTGAAATATAGTTACCCTGAGCCCTGAAAGAAGGTAGTCTATGGTTTGGGGATCTCCAGGAGCAGGTTCAGAAAAAGTCACCGAAGCTGTGTACTGAAGTAGGACGCTGAACCCTACACCATAAACGCCTCAACCAAAACAACGCATAATTAGTAATGCAGCGGCCTTAACAATTAGAATATGGGGTTTTGGGGCTCCTGATCATAGTTTTAGTATAATATACCCGCAAAGCCCATTTGAATTATTAAAACCCTACATCAGGTCCCCCAAAACGATCTCCCAGCAAGAGGCCCCAAAGTTCGAGAGATGATCTAGGCTCACAAGGCTTTGAAGTTTACGGCTTAGGCTTCTGTTTAGGATTAGGGATTAGGGATTAGGGGCTTAGGTTTTAGGGTTTAGGGTTTTTTCAGGAGTGAGGGTTTGGGGTTTAGGGTAAAAGGCGCGAGGATCCTTGAGGTGTGGCGTTAGCGATACCTTAAAGAAGCCCTTATAGTTTATAGATCCCTTTAAGGGAAGCCCATAAGCCCCTAGAGAACCTAAGGATCCCTGGGGATCTAAGTGATTCTTTGAGAGTGGACAGAGAATCGGCCACAGGGAGCCCCGAAGATCCTGATGATGTCTGGGTTTAGGGTTTAGGGGTTTAGGGCGTAGGGGTTTTAGGGTTTAGGGGTTTAGGGTTTAGGGCGTAGGGGTTTTGGGTTTAGGGCGTAGGGGTTTTAGGGTTTAGGGGTTAGGGGTTAGGGTTTAGGGGTTTAGGGGTTTAGGGCGTAGGGGTTTTAGGGTTTAGGGGTTTAGGGGTTAGGGGTTTAGGGTTTAGGGGTTTAGGGCGTATGGGTTTTAGGGTTTAGGGGTTAGGGGTTAGGGTTTAGGGGTTTAGGGGTTTAGGGGTTTCGGGTTTAGGGTTTAGGGGTTTAGGGTTTAGGGGTTAGGGGTTAGGGGTTAGGGGTTTAGGGGTTTAGGGGTTTAGGGGTTTCGGGGTTTAGGGGTTAGGGGCTTTGGTGTTATTTGGGGGTTTAGGGGTTTTGGGGTTACTTAGGGGTTTAGGGCTTTAGGGGTTTTGGGGTTACTTAGGGGTTTAGGGGTTTTGCTGTTATTTAGGGGTTTAGGGGTTTTGGTGTTACTTAAGGGTTTAGGGGTTTTGCTGTTACTTGAGGGTTTAGGGGTTTAGGGGTTTCGGGGTTTAGGGGTTTCGGGGTTTAGGGGTTTAGGGTTTAGGGTTTAGGGGTTTAGGGGTTTCGGGGTTTAGGGTTTAGGGGTTTAGGGGTTTCGGGGTTTAGGATTCAGGGTTTATGGTTTAGGGGTTTAGGGGTTTTGGGTTTAGGGGTGAGGGGTTTAGGGTTTAGGTTGCTAGTACCCGCTGGCAGAACTACAACCTGAACCTTAAATCATGAACCCAAACCCTCACGCCCTGAACCCTGTAGGCCCTAAACCCTGAACCCCAAACCCGAAACCACAAAGCCTTTCACCCAGAACCCTATAGGCTCTAACCCCGAAACCCGAAAACTCGTAAACTCCACAGCCTTATATCCGGAACAATGCCCTAACACCTAAATCCTAAAGCCTAGACCATGAACCCCAAAACCCGTTTAGCCTTCAAACTTGAACACTACACGCCGAAGCCTTGCGTGTAGGGTTCAGGGATTAGGGTGTTAGGGTTTAGGGCGGGGAGCGAGCGTCGGTCGAGATGCCCACAGAAAGGTTGCAATTCACACAGGCATGCCGCAGCAAGAGGCTACTGCACGGTTTGGGGTTTAGGGTTTCAGGCGGTTCAGGGCTTATGCACTCGTGCTGGGCAGCGCATTGGAAAGGTGGGCTCGGGCTTTGGATTCAATCTGAGCCCGGACATGTGCCAGCTTGTCGTTGCTCAGGACCCTTGTGATATGGCACTGTCTCACCCCAGCTGTAATTTCCAATGAAGCCCAAAACGGTAGGGAAATCCCTATAGGACACTTATGCTTATATCCTCCTAAACGTGCTTATATCCTCCTAAAAGCTAAACTCTACACCCCTAAACCGTCCATTTTGGGTCCCCCCCCGAGAATATCGCAGACTGTTCAGAACCCATGCCCCTCAGGTCCCTGAAAACCGCAGAAGCCTAAAAACCCTCCCTAAGGCTCCATGTACCCATATAGTAGATACCTATAGGCCTTAAAGTACCGATAAAGAGACCCCTTTAAGGCTTAAGTATCTACGATACAGGGACATGGAGCCTTTGAGCCTGTAATTAAAACTCTAAGCCACAAAACCCTCAACCCAAAACCCTAAGCCTAAACTCTCAAATCGTGGCCAAAAGTCTTGCGGTCGTATCTTCGTCGGCGGCGGGTTTCGCGGTGGCCGCGGAGAATCCTGCCAGACAAAGTTAAAGTAGTCATTGGAGACTCTCTGTCTCTGTCTCTGTCTCTGTCTCTGTCTCTGTCTCTGTCTCTGTCTCTCTCTCTCTCTCTCTCTCTCTCTCTCTCTCTCTCTCTCTCTCTCTCTCTCTATCTCTCTCTAATGTAAATATTATATATACATATACATCGGTATGTAATAGAGGTTTAGGGGTTTATGGTTTTAGGGTTTGGGGTTTTTGCCAGATCACCCGGAACTCCAAACTTAAAACCAATCCTAAACCCCAAAAATCCTAGACCCTAAACCCTAAATCCTAGGCCCGAACCCTCAATCCAAAAACCATAACCCTAAAACCCCAGACCCTAAACCCTTGAACCTTCATCCCGTAACTTCAGCATGATCTCTTACTTAGGGTCTGAGTACCGTAGCCCAAAGTAGTTAACCAAAAGGATAGAGGCTACCTACTCAGCTACCCAGAGACTCCAAAATCCTTTAGTGAAGGAATATACATTGAGTCATATTGGGGATCCTGCTATAATTTACGGTATCGTCCTTAATTAATGCCATTATAGAACCCTTGTAGATCCCGTTAAGGAGCCCTGTAAGGAAATCTTAGTGGTATGTTCCTCAATTAAGGGATAAAGGGATCTATAAGGGTGTATAATGGAGTTTTTGGATTGGGAGTTAGGATTAGGGGACCGTGGGGGAGAAAGACCCTCTCAGTAAGGTCCCTTACAAGAAAGCCAGAAGTAGGGCTAAGAAAGGTACCCTTTACCGGCTCTCCCCAAGACTGCCTAGGAAATCTGAGATCTACAAAAACTTTCGCCTTCGGCTGCAGGAAACGACGAACCGGATTTTTGGCTTTAGGCTTTAGGGGTTGGGGGGGGGGGATTTAGGGTTTAGAGGGGGTTTAGGGCCAAGGGGTTTAGGGGTTTAGGGGGGGTTTAGGGAATTAGGGGGGTTTTAGGGTCAAGGAGTTTAGGGGTGTTAAGGGGGGTTTAGGGTTGAGTCCTTAGGGGCTAGGAGCGGGGATCTGATTCTTCAGCGGATGATACTTGGGGGGGCAGGGGACTTAGTTATAAGCAGAGCTATAAGTACCCTAAATGGAATTATAACCCTACTTATAAA
The DNA here is from genome assembly GCA_905221615.1 of Symbiodinium sp. CCMP2592. Taxonomy (NCBI): domain Eukaryota; class Dinophyceae; order Suessiales; family Symbiodiniaceae; genus Symbiodinium; species Symbiodinium sp. CCMP2592. The sequence goes on from CAJNDT010002813.1 coordinate 305,683, forward strand.
CAACTTACTAAGTCCCCTGCCCCTCCAAGCAACGGTTCTCTCCACAGCGAGAGATGAGAACTGCACGGCGCGGCACTCATCGTAGCCGTAGGCAGAGACGGTGCCACTGTGACGCGCGCCGGCGAACTGAGCTGCCACGGCTGTCTGGCGGCGACAGGAAAGGAAAATTGCCACAAGGGCTGGCTTAGAAGAAAACTGCAGTAAAAGCGCCAATGACGCGCATCCCACCACGTTGACCCAAACGGGCAACTTTGGGATTGGAAGCGAACGAGATAGGACATAGTCGTAGAAGGAAGAACGCCTCGGACGAGTAGGGTTTCTACGTTTAAGGCTTTGTGCTGCAAAAACCGAGGGTTGTGACCATAGCTCACGGTGCCACTGTGTCGCGCGCCGGCGAACTGAGCATGCGTGAGATCTTCATTGCCGACGAGTCATGGCCATGCAAGCTCAGCAACCCTAAACCCTAAACCCTGAACCCTGAACCCTAAACCCTAAACCCTAAACCCTGAACCCTAAACCCTGAACCCTAACCCCTAAACCCTGAACCTTAAACCCTAAACCCTAACCCCTAACCCCAAAAGCTGGACCTAAACCACCAGAAATGGGCCTCTCGAACCTGTGGAGCTCAACCTTGTTGAGGCATCCCGGAAGGGACGACAGGGTCAACGCCAAACAATCAATCCTCACCCTAAGGCTCCATGTACCCATTTAGTATATACTTAGGCCTTAAAGTACCTATATAGGGACCCCTTTAGGGCTTAAGTCTCTACTATAAGGGTACATGGAGCCTTTGGGTCAGGTACCTAAAGAACACCATCTCTTCCTAAGTGTAGAGGCTTTTCTGAATACCGGGGACCCTTAAGCTGGCAGGCGCTCGTAAGTGCTGGTAGCACTCCCGTCCTAATGCTTCGGTTGATGATTTAAATCCTGCACTACCCATAATCAGGAATGTACAATGATTACCATAGTTTAGGGTTCTTAAGGTAATGCAGGATTTATATCATCAACAGTTCCAATAGGGTTTTGCCACATTTACCGGCTCAGGCTTCCCAAACTAATGTTAGGCTTAGGGCTCAGGGTTTAGGGTTTTCGGGGTATCTTGAGGATGGGGATACGCAAGCTGCAGACAGTCGTCCAGCATCCCCTCGATATTCAGGTACACTTTATCCCTTCGTGAGCTTCAAAAGGATACCCTCATGAAATGCTCAACGCAGAACCGCATACTCCAAACATTGAAGAACCACTAAACCCAATGACCCTTGAAGGAACGAGGAACCCTTATCTGACCTAGGGAAGTTCCCAGAGACTCCAATATCATCCACCCCAAATCATATCAGGGATCCTACTATAGTTTAGGGGATGTTGGAGTCTCTGGGTTAACATTTTAACGAGAACTCACGGACCCGCAGTAAGTCCTCGAAGGACATCTCGCAATCTGAGTCCCGGGGCCCTGAAGGTGTATGGTTTTAGGGTTTGGGGCTTGCAGTCTTGGACGGTCGCTCAGGGTTTATACTTCAGGGTCGGTGATGATTTAGTGTTCTGGTTTGTTTTGTGCTATCACGTTTTATCCATGATATCGTGAAGTTGTCTTTCTGCTTTATAGGCGTCACTTCAGGCTGGTGGGATTTGCTGAGCACCTTGTGCCAATGCAGGTGGTCACCGCAGGGCTTTGCAAGCTTCTGCCATATCCATACATATATATATATATATATATATATGTGCGTGTGTGTATATATATATACCCTAAGGGTCCAAGTACCCAAATAGTAGGGTTTCCAGGTCCAAAAACCATTCAGAGTATGGATTTTGGGACCTAAAACCCTACTATTCGGGTACTTGGACCCTCTGGGATAATTATATGTGTGTATATATATATATATATATTTATATATATATATATATACATGAGGATATTATGTATACACATGATAGTGCTTCTGCTGGTGTCTTGAACTCCCCGGACATGAAGTCGAAAGCAATACTCCTACTCGCCGTGCCATACATCAGGGAGCACCTCACCACATCAACGCAGGCAACCTTTCCACCATTATGTGCCATCGTCTCCGAGGTCTACCCGCGTTTTCTTTCTTCACGAAGGGGACCTCTCTTCACGACCCCCTTGATAGGAACCCCGGCAATAAGGTAAGTCACCTTCCGCTCACCAAGTACAAAGCCCTCCTCAACGTTGGCGTACAAATGCGCTGGCGGTCCGGAATGATCCACAACAAAGGGGTGGTTGTCAAAATTATGGTCCCTTTTTGAGTCCGTAATATAGTAGGTACGGCACCTAGTATTTAGGGTTCCCAAAAAGGGGGACCATAATTTTGACAACCATCCACATAAAGAAGTCATCGCTTCTCAGGTATCCATGAACGATCCCGACGTACTTTCTTAGGGCTTAGGGTTTAGGGTTTAGGCATCATCCTGGTCTTTCCCATTGGCCGTCAGAGCCACAAGCGGCTCTTCCGTTTCAGCCTTGAACCCTAAACCCAAATCCTACCTAAACATGGTTTAGGGGTTTGGGGGTTTAGGGTTTTAGGGTTTTAGGGTTTTAGGGTTTAGGGTTTAGGGTTTAGAGGTTTGGGGGTTTGGGGTCGGGACCCCAATAGCAAACTCTAGTTACACCCGGGGGTCCTGAAAGACCAGCAGCTGCAAACCATAAACCCCGAAACTCAAAACCTGCAAACATCCCACTACTCAAAAGGGAAAAGGAGGGACCCTTAATGGGGACCCCTGCTCTATTATGGGCTATATAATGGGTATATACTAGCTATATTAAGGGTATATACCTCGGGGTCCTTATTAAGGGTGCCCCCTTTGGGAACTACTTATAAAGGCCAAACCTAACTGAACATACGTGGCGAGTTAAGTTTTATAAAGGCGACAGGAGGTAACCTTAAGGAAGGGGACAAAAGGGTGTATCATTGAACCTGGTAATCCGCTTGCCAGCCCTCACTCAGCTTCCCCAGCTATCTCCAAGGTTCCCCAACACTTTTCCAGTGAAGCACTCCCTCTTAAGGACTCCTAAACCCTAAACCCTAAACTCTAAACCCGAAACCCTACACTCTAAACCCTTAACCCTAAACCCTAAACCCTGAACCCTTAAACCCTAAACCCTAAATCCTAAACCCTAAACCCTGTCCCGAGCCATGGCCTTTAATGCAAAGCCCCGATTTACGAACGTCCCTCTGTGTAAGGCTCTTACCCTAAGGGTCCAAGTACCCAAATAGTAGGGTTTCAAGGTCCAAAAACCATTCAGAGTATGGATTTTGGGACCTAAAACCCTACTATTTCGGTACTTGGACCCTCTTGGTTACAAAGACACAAATCAAAATTCCAAAATTTGAACCGTAAAGCCTACACCAACGCAGCAAACGACGATTCCAAATGCCCTAAATCCTTCACCGTCCCAGAGGAAGAACAAACCTCTAGAAAACTGCTTCAGCTTGATAAACACACGGAAACCGAACTCTGAGAAGCCTGTAAGATGAAGGGTTTAGGGTTTCTAGTTTGCGTAGGGTTTAATGTAGGGGCCTTTATAATTGGAATAGGGTCTTGGGGCCCATTATACTATAATTGTAGTAATAAGGAACCCCCGAATTAGTACAGGTATTTATTTCAGCCCTATGATAATGGGTGTACCTGTGACCCCAAACCCTAACATAGTAGGTTATGACCCCTTAATTAGAAGGTCGACCCCTTAAAATGGCAGGTCTTGGGATCCCCAGGTAGGGTTTCTGGTTTCGGGAGGGTGCCGAGGCCCAAGCCGTCTGGAAACCGGCACGGCCGCGCAAGCTACATAGAGCTTTTATGGGAGTTGGTTTTAGTATAGCCTTAGAGCGGACGTAATAAGGGTATTATGAGGATGTAGAGCTTAGGGTATAGAGTCAGGAGAACATTGTTCTGATTGCAGGGCAAGTTCTTCAAACTTAGGGTACCTCAAAAAAACTAGAGTACCGGCATAGTAAGGATCTCATGTCTTTCATTTCTGAATCTCCTAAATGTCAATCTGTCTTGGAGGTGATGGGCTTGGGCTGAGGGCTGAGGGTTCAGGGCTTTGGAGCTTGTTTGTTGTCGGTCTTGCTGAAGCGACCTTCAAGCCACGTCGGAAGGCGCGCACCCAGGTGGGATGAGGATTGGACGCTCAGGGCTCAGGGATTGGATTTTCCCGGGGAAGGTTGACGGTTTCATGCCTTGGAACATTAATGTTTAGGCTTACGATACAACCCGGGAAAACATCCGTTTCGAAGGACTCATAAAAGGACATCTTTAAAACTTATGAGGAACCCCGAAATCCTAAGAAGCTACTGTAGGTTATTCGCTACTATTTCATCTGTAGGTAAGGTTTAGGGCTCACTTGGCATCTTCCTGGCCTTTACACAAGCAATCGATTACATGACAGCTCACGCAAGGTGGCTGTACTCGAAGTGCTACTTCCTGAAATCAGGGCCGCTTTTATCGTTAGATAGGGTTTGGGGGGTATACGATGCTACAGTTGTAATGAGCCACCCTAAGTACTGGTACGACTCATTATTCCGATCTTGCTTCCTGCGAGCTTCCTCAAGTTGCTCTTGTTGGTTTCGCTATCCCAGAGGGTCCATATACAATACTACTATGGAATTATGTCCCAAAAGACCATCCCTAGCATGTCTTTTGGGACCTAATTCCAGAATAGTAGTGTCTATGAAACCCTTCTGGGTAAAGTTCTCTGTACTCTATGCTTCCCCAATCAGCTCTTTTTGGTGTCGTTACAATTATTCCTAAACTCTCAGCCCACCTGAAACTCCCAACTACCCTCTAATATACCCCCAAATAACCACGATTGAAAACCATAAGGACTCTACCAAAGGGGTCTTGGGTGGTCCTGGTACAATTGTTTGTGGTTGCGTTTGATGCTTAGGTTTCCTAGGCTCGGATGGTCCATAGCCCTACTTGTGGCGTATCATGGGGAACTAAAGGCTTACCTTTTTGGTTTATGTAGAGATTATAGAGGGGCTATACTACCCCAAAAAGGTTAAAGGTTACAATTATAGAACCCTACTATAGATCCCTTACAGACCCCTTTAAAGGAACCCTGAAAAAAGGTTAAAGGTTGCCTACGCGACTACCTAGTCTCCGGCTCTTGATGCTGTCTCAAATCCTTTTGGCATTGATCCCACCCTGACTCTGCCTCAGGGGTTTAGGGGTTTAGGGTTTAGGGCCTAATAGGGATTAGGGGTTTGGGGTTTAGGGGCATATAAATGGGGTCATGCATTATTCTAGCCTTTGGGCAACATTAGAATAAGGCACCCCAAGGAATAAAATTACTTTTCTAGCTTCTATTTATCTTACAACTCTAGCCCCTGAACTGCACCATCACTCTTGCAAACGGAGTGTCAATGCTCCTGTGGCTTTGGGAACTTACTTGTCTCACTGAATACCGCAAAGGGTTGTTGAGGTGCTGGGCATTGCAGCGAATATGGTTTGAAGGTTTCGGGCTCAAGGGTCTGAGGACTTAGGGTGGAGGTGAACCTTCAATTGCCGGTAAGACATTATGGAGGAATGCTCGTAACTGTACACACCTAGTCTTGTTTTGAGAATTTTGGAGAAACCAAAACTTAAGGTCCTAAGCCCGCATAAAGGTTAACAAGTAAACGATTGGGAGTCGGCCGAGGAAAGACGCTTCGGCGTCCGTTTCGCCGTCGTCCGCCTTCGCCTGGAACCGAGATTCTTTGGGTCTGCAATTTAGGGTTATCTTGTGAGCTACATCGGCCCGTCTACCCTAAACCTAAACCCTATTCCCTCTTCTTGTAAAAGCCACGCCGCGAACCCTTGGAACTTGGAGTGCATGAGGTTCGACTTTTGACTTCGGAATAAGATGTAGGTAGGTCCGGGTGTTGTCTGGCAGGCGATTCAGGAAGCTAGGGTTTAGGACTCGATTTGGGGTTCAGGGTGAGGGTTAAACCCCAAACCCGAATACTAATCATGAATATTAAGGGCTTGGAGGAAGAGATGACCCCAAGCCCGAAACCCTGAAACTACAAACCCAACACCCGCTTGCTTTCGGTGAAACTCCTGCTGAGAATGACGTGCCAAGCCCCACCCCTGAAATCGAGAACTGAATAAGCCGTCGCAAGTATCGTGTATTATAGTCTCATTCCACTAAGACCCCACGTAATTTCTAAACATTTGACAAATTCAGGGCATCGGGCCTTGAGTTCTAGGGAAGCAGTTCGGTATCAATGAGTTAAGCACGGGGGCTTGAGGATCCAGGGTATTGGGGTTCATATGGTCAGGGGCACCAGGATTTTCTCAGGGTTTAGGGTTTATGAAGATTTCACACTCCAATCTTAGACTAGACCCTGAAAACAGAAACCCTATGTTGGACTCTATTGCTGCTGCCTTCTTGCCGCTCTGTACCCGTTGCAGAGTCTCCTGACACTTTTCTTACCTTAGGTTAGTAGGGAATGGAGGAATGGGGTACAACTATAACTACTATTATCTTACACGCACCGAAGGTCTCTTCAACTTGGGGTCCTTGTAGGAAGAATCAGTGTCTGTAGTCATGTCTGCTTTGTGTCGGCGTTCTGTTGGCTTTATGTTGTCCTTTTCCCGGCACTTTGTCTGACGAGGCACCAATGTAATGTTTTGTATCAGGCTTTGTCAAAACTCAATGCGGGGGGGGGCTCCCCTGACTCCTTTCGGTTGGCCGGGGAGCTACTTCAGAAAGCATTTCCATGCATGTTCCACTGCACTGTACCCATAGGCACACCGACCTCAGTCCTTTGCTCCCAACTCACAATTGGGAGGGGCCGGGGACACGGCTCGGTTGGGCCATTGCACATCAAATGCCGTGAGGGTGTGCGGCCGGTTTAGGAACGGTTTGGTGCAGGTGTGAGTCAGGTGCACCGCAGTTTACTGCCAGTATTTGGGCAAAAGCTGGCTACGCACCAACATTCGTCTTGCATCGTGCTGGCCTAATGCCAACATTTGCGCAAAGGGACACCGGCCAAAAACTGAAAAACACTGGCCAAAAACTGAAAAAAAACTACGGGGTCGGGGGGCGGAGCAGGAGCGGACCGGCAATGGGAGCACTTACTGTGTTGAATTTCACGTAGCTGCATCGGAGCAGCAGCAACTGTCATCGACCAGAGAGAACGCACCAGTTGTTTCGGAGAGATTTCACCGGGTTCATCCGGCCGCTGCAGAACTTCGTGTTGTGTCCTTGTGCTTGCTTATCCTGCCAGTACAATTACAACATAATGCCGGCTCAAAGCTAGACAAATGCCGGTGTACTCATGGAATTGAGCAGGGTCAAGCCGGTGAGTTGTAGGCACCTGAATCCTCCTACAAGGTACCCAAGATCAAGAGACCTTCGGGGCACCTATGATATTACTACCATTCTTCCATTCCACCAAAGGTAAGTTTTCACGAAGGCTGCAGGTTGTGAGTTTATGGCCCATGCATTAGTTTAGGGCCGGGGACCTTTGGGGTGTATCCTCCTGTTGTAACAAGCAGCCTTCAGGAATAGCATTGCTAAGTCTTTCTAATTGCCCCGAAAGTATATTGCGGGATTTGTTGTGAATGTCTACATGAGCTTACTGGGACTTCACACGAGTTCGAAACCCTAAACCCTCAACCCCAAATTTGAAGGTTTCGACTTCCTAGCTTCCCAGGAGCCCCTCAATAAATGCTCATGGTAGCCTCTTCCTAAGCGTTCGGTTCTAACAAGGCGACTCCTGAATAAAGTGTACTACCGGGGAACCCTTGTAGGACCCTCATGGCGCCCTTGTAGAACCCCTAAAGGGAACCTTGAAGGACTGAACCCTAAACCCTAGAAATCCCTTGTAGAACCCTTTAAAAGGAGCCCTCAAGGATCCCTTTTTTTATATAATTTTTGGAGCCCTTTGAGTCGGAGCCCTTATAGATCCCTAGAGGGTGCCCTAAAGGAACCCTTCAAGGAGCCCTACATCTTGGGGGAACCAAGACTATGGTGTGTTGCGGGATCTTCGAGCCCCTGGGTGGTGCTTCAGCATCGGGCTACAGTTTAGGGTTTAGGGATTTACGGGTTTGGGGTTTAGGGGTTTAGGGTCTAGGGTTCAGGGGTTTAGGGGTCTAGGGTTTACAGGTTCAGGGGTTTGGGGGTCTAGGGTTTAGGGGTTTAGGGATTTAGGGTTAAGGGTTTAGGGTTCAGGGTTTAGGGGCACCAGGCTCAGGTTTTACTTGGACCCTATTATAGGGCCCTAAATAATGGCCTATACGATTTTTGGGGTTCCTTATTATAGTTATACAGGGCCCTTAAAAAGGGCCTGCCTTTGTTTCTAAGATTTCTTATTATGATTTGTTCAGGTACGTCCCTAAAACTGTAGGTTCTTTAGGGTGCAGGGACTTTCGTCTTCAAGCCTAAGCGTTGATCAGGGTAGCGCTAGCTGAGACCTGGAACTTTCAGCGGTTTATGAACTCATTGATGGGAGGCCAAAAAAGGGGGGTTTAAGATTCTTGGGGTAGGGATTCCTTAATATGAACCCAATTATGGGAACCCTAACCCCTACTAAACACCCATAGGCTAAAACCCCTTCTGGCCTCCTATGAAAGTAATCTCCTGAAGTACTCCCCTAAACCCTAAACCAAACCCCTAAACCCTAAACCCCTAGAAACCTCCGACAGAAGAACGAAGAGGTGCGGTCGAAGTCTACGCCTGCTGAGATACAGCGCCCTACCTCAAGGGTCCATGTACCCAAATAGTATATACTTTGGTCTTAAAAGTAGTCTCTGTATAGGTACTTTGGGCCTAAAGTATCTACTTTTTGGGTACAAGGACCCTTGGGGCTAGTTACAACCCTAAACCCCGAATCCTTCCCCGTCACCCCTACCAGCAGCACCCCCCCAATGGTTCTTAGTAGTGGGTGTGTAGGGCTATATTAGAGGGTAGTTGGGGGTTCACCCTCAAATACCCTATGCCCTAAGCCCTATACCCACACCCTGAACCCTGAAACCCTCTACCCGAAACCCTATGCCCAAACCCCTTTTCCCTGAAAACCAATAAAGAAGTTGCAGTCGTCGTCTCCTCCTGCTGAGCTTCCGCTTGTGCCCACGCATCGGCAACTGCATCCTGCGGTGCCCGCGCGAAAACCCTCAAATTTCAGGGTTGAGGATTGCGGGTAGGGTTTAGGGTGTGGAGTTTGGGCTTTAGGTTCAGAGTTCAGGGTTTCGGGTCTAGGGTTTGGAGTTTGGGCAGTTCCGGTTTGGGCTTCAGGGTTTGGGGTTTCGGGTTTCGGGTGTGGGGTTTGGGTGTGGGCTCCGAGGTTCGGGCTTCAGGGCTTGGGGTTTAGGAGTTTGGGGGTTTTGAGTTCAGGGCTTGGGGTTTAGGGTGTAGAGTAACCAATGTACCGTTAAAACTTACTACATTTATAATTTAAAACAAAGGTTATATGACCCCTTTGAAGGTACTTTTTCCTTCTGTTCCAGGTAATTACTTCGGCGACGCCAGGTAGAACCTCGGCCCTATACCCTAAAGCCTACCAGGACCCCCCAAGTGCCCTTTAAAGGGCTCTGATTTTTCTCAGTAAGAGGTACTTTGGGGCTACAATAAAGGGTAGTTGGGGGCTCTACCCTAAGGGTCCATGTACTCATATAGTATATACATTGGGCCCAAGCTCGATTGAGGGTTGCTTTCAGGGTAGCAAGCTACTTTAGGCTCAAAAATAAGGATACAGTTTTAAATCAAGATCTCTACCTACGTGTCGGGTATCATGAAAAACTAAAGGTTAACCTTTGTGGTTGTATAGGGGGTTATTTAGGGACTACACTACCCAAAAAGGGCTAAAGGTTACCCACTCTACTAACTATACTAAGGCCCCTAGTACTATCAGGGCGTTATCAGGGTTTCGGGTCTTGAGCGGCTCACCTGAACACGAATCCCCTAACATAAGGGCTGCATTCACTTTAGGGGCCTTAATAATTAGAATAGGGTTTGGGGCCATTTTACTAATCATACTAAGGAACCCAAATACTTAGAGGTTCATCGGACTCAGTAACTAGGGTTATAAGTCAGGTAACTACACTTATTTGTACTTATAAACCCAATTAGGGTACTTATAACTGTACTTAACTAAGTCCCATGAACCTCTATTAAATTCCTTTTACCGGCTCTAGCAGACTCCAGGAAGAGCTCTTTAAGGGTACAAAAAGGTAAGGGTCCAGGTAGAGTTTCATGAAGTTGCCACCCCTAAACCCTTAACCCCTACACCCCATCCTGTGCTCGCAGACCCACGTTTTCTGCACCGTTTTACTCTTCGCAAGAGCCTTACAGCATGATGTGGCCGAAACGAACGGTTTTGGGTTTAGGGCGTGGGGCGAAACCTCTACCTGCCAAAAGTCTACACGAATCCCTTGCGGGCACTTTAACCAAAACCCTGAAGCTCAGCCCCCTAGAATCCCAAAAGCAGCAAACAAGCAATAGCATCCCTTACCAACCACAACCCAAACCAACACCAAAACAACAAACGACTGTAAAACAACGAACGAATCAACACCTGCACCCTTTGCTGGCCTCCCCCAACCCAAGCACTAAACACAGCCCCTAAACCCCTAAACCCCTAAAGCCTAAACCTCTAAGCCCCTAAGCCCTAAACCCCTAAGCCATGTACATACCCTAAACCCCTAGGCCCTAAAACCCAAATATCCTAAGCCCCTAAAACCTAACGCCCTAAGCTTCAAACCCCTAGACCCTCAGCCCTGAACCCCTAGCCCTAAACCGCCTAAACCCCTAAAGCCCTAAAACCCAAAGCCCTGGAGGCCACATCCCGTCCTCCAAGGTCGACTCTTCAACGGGCTCCCCAGTCTGCTCGGCCTCCATGGCAGCCCAAGCATCGGCGATGTCATCCTCGCGGTTCAAGGGTTCTTTTAAGGGGGTTGAGGCTTTAGGGTTAAGGTTTAGTTTAGGGTGTAGGGTTGTTTAGGGCCCTCCAGCACCCCCCAAGCACCCCTTAGCAGCGCCCTTATGGATTAAGGGTATGATGCAGGGTGGTCGGGGGGGGGTTCTGACTCGCTTCTGCTTTAATCGCCCCTCTCGGGTCTAGGCTTTAGGGCCCTGCGGGCTTCAGGGCTTAATCTTACCTTTGGTTAGTAGGGAATGGAAGAATGGGGTACCATTATAACTACTATTACTACCATTCTTCCATTCCCTGCTAACCAAAGGTAAGTAATTGGCTTCACCTGGGGATCCCAAAACCTACCGTTTTAGGGGTTAGACCTCCTAATTAAGGGGTCATAACCTACTATTTTGTAGGGTTTGGGGATACAGGCAGGGCTTAATTGGGCTTCGGGGTTTCAGAAGCTTAGGGCTTAGGGTCTGAGTTTTGTTCATGGTTTCGGTTCTGGGGCTTCGGCTGGGTTTAGGCTTAGGGGCTTAGGGACGCCTTAGAGGGTTCCATAGCGTTCCAAGAGGCTTCTGCAGAGTGATCAGGTGTCTGGGCTAAGGGTCCAAAACCCAGGGCTTGGCTGCGAAAACTTATAGGGGGTTGCAAGGGCTTAGAGGTTCATTGGGGTTTCCCGTTGCTTTAATCAGAGTCATGTGTCAAGATCGCAGGCTTATCGGGATTCAACTTTGTCTGCGATTCAAGGTAGAGATTTGTTATCCGCCATCCAAAGCCGCCTCCGCTTGCGCTGCAACTAACTTTTTCTTTGGACCCCGGGCGTCCATGCCGCGCGAACGCAGCAATTTTCTCAACCTGGCATGTGCAGTTGCAGTCAGGCAGCGGCCTCAACAGTTTTGCAAATTCCTAGCAGGCTGCGATACGTTGAGATTGAGGGTCACTGGCTGTAGCTGTGTCGGAACCCGCCTCTTCCCGCAGTGGGTGGTCGGCCAGTCTCAACTTCTCGTCTTTGTTGAGTGGCCCGCGGCCGCCGAGATGATGCTTCAGCTGCAGGAAAGAAGTTTCGATTTGATGGCGTGCTTGGTGTTTAAGGCCACCTTGCCTTCTTCGCGCACCCAGGCAATTGGCAGTAGATCTGCAAGACATCGGCGAGGGCATAGCCAGCCAAAGCCTTGCTGTTAGGATTGTAGATTGCGATCTGGAATAAGGACGGCTTGAAGAGGGGTTCCGAAGAGCATCTAAACTATCCAACCGAAAACCTCTAATCTGCATTGGTTCTGTTGCTATCATCCTGGATCCTCCTTTGGACGGGACGTTCGAGATAACTGATAAAACAAAGCATGCTGGGTTCTTGGCCCTTTGAAGGAACCCTGAGCTGCTGAGTTGCACTGAACCCAAAGCCCTGAACCTTGTTTTGAGTCTGGTCTTACATGGAGGTTGTCTGAGATGGCATAGGCGAGCATAGGCAATCTGCTAGGCCAAAAATGTTTGCATGTCAATGTGAAAGCTGTCCGGCGAAGCAACTGAGTTCTCTCAACTTCTAACCCTGAACCCCTCAACCCTAATCCCTGAATCCTCAAAAACCTGCACAGAAGCGACAAACCACAACAGCATATTATAGTCTATTACAATTAGCTATAGTACAGTATAGTATGTTGTAGTATATTATAGCATATTATAAATTTCTACAGCATGTAAACAAAACACCAGACTGCAATCCTAGAACAACTAAGGCCGGACACCCGAAAACTCCGTAATATAGGGGCCTTAATAACTAGCATGGGGTGTGGGAGGGCTCCTTATTATAATTATGGTATAATATACCGCGAAACCCTATTGAAATTATCAAGGCCCGCAAAAGTAGCTCTTCCGCTCTGCTTCTTAACTCTCTCACCCCTCTGGTTTTCATGCCTTAAAGCTTTGTACTCAAGCGGCCCAAATCGTTCCCTTCCCAACCATCTCAACTTTAGCCCAGATTGGCCAACTCTATTAAATGCGAAACCCTGAACCCCTGCCACAAAAAAAGAACCCAATGCCCTCTGTTAAAACCCCTTTAGACAAGCCTGGTGGATGCCCATCATGGCCGGCACAATCTTTACAACATTGCGCGCTTGCGGATTGCCTTGCTGGTTCCTTGGCTTTGGGCTTAGGCTTCTTATGAGGATTAGGGTGTAGCCCCATGGGTCCTTGTACCCAAATAGTAGATACTTTAGGCCCAAAGTACCTATATAGAGACTACTTTTAAGACCAAAGTATATACTATTTGGGTACATGGACCCTTAAGGTAGGGTTTGTGCTGAGGCTTCCGGTTTTGGAGACGAAGGCGTCGAAGCGCCGGGGACCAGGCGGCGTTCGGGCTTGTTCAGGCTCGTGATTCATTGCCTCAAGGACTTATCGGATCAGGGTACACATCTTGGGTTCGAGCTTCTGAGCCCTGAATCCCATGACCCAAGGTTTCTTTTTGATGTTCGAACTACCTTGCGATATGCAAGTAGAACCGTCTCCAAGGCTGCCTTCACCTGTTGGAACCGCTGTGTAGATTCTGTCATGGTCGAAGAAGACCTCCCCTAACCCTATAAACCCTAAACCCTAAACCCTAAGCTTAGATTCATGGTCTGGGTTTGGAGGCTTCGAGTTTAAGGGTCTGGGGTGTTGGGAATGGGACTTATAGAGTGTAGGGTTCAGCGTTTCGGGTCCAGGGTGTACGTCTTGGTGCGCGGTTTGGGTCTTGGGCTGATAAACACTCATTTTGCTTATCTAGGTGGGGCTTTTAAAGCTTTTGGAAAATATTAGTAAATAAGATCCTCTTAAGCCCAGTAAGGGAAAATATAAAATGTCCCAAAGCCTTACCTAGTTATTTCTTCTTAAGGAACCTCAAACCATCTCCAAACAAACGACAAAACCCTCTTCAAACCCCCCCCCCCCACGAAAAGCCTTGTCCAAACACCATACACAACCCTCCGTCAAGGCCCTCCTAAACCGTCTCTAAAACCCTGCAGAATCTGTGTAAGACCTCTATCAAACCCATCTCTAACCCTACAAAACCCTCTCCAAAAATCCTACGAATCCCTAAACACTCTACTACAAAACCCTATCTAAAATCTTCCATAAACCCAAAAACAAAACTAACAAAAAACCCAAACCCTACAATACCCCTGTCCAAAAAGACTACAAAACCCTCTTCAAAAACAACAGTACAAAACTTCCGTCAAAAAAAGCCTACAAAACCATTATGTAAAAAGCACTACAAACAGCCTATCTAGAAAAACCTAAACCTAAAGAAGCCCTATCCACAAAACAACCTACAGAAGCCTTATATCTACACACACACCCCTTATCTAAAACACCCTACAATACACGCATCTAAAAAACCTCCCAAAACCCTAGCTTTCAAGGGCAAAGGGTCAGCTCCACCTCGAAGTTAACGCAATCACCAGCCTTGCAAGGGACACCGGGCTGTCTCAGAGAACTCAACAGAGTATTTATGTTTTAGGGTTTAGGGGTTCAGGGTTATGTATGTACTGGGGGTTCGGGGTCAGCTTATGTTTGTTTCAGGGTGTAGGGTTTACCTTTTAGGGGTTGGTGCTGAGGGTTATCTATGTTTTAGGGTTTGGGGTCTAGGGGTTTCAGGTTATTTAAGCTGTAGGGTCATCTATGTTTTAGGGTTTAGAGTTTATATAGGGCTTATGTTCATTTCAGGGGATAGGAGTTCAGGGCTACTTTTGTTTTAGGGTTTAAGGTCATTTATGCATTCAGGCATAATTACAGTTTCGGGGGTAAGGGTCTCAATTTCTAATCCTCAAGGTTTAGGGGTTTAGGGGTCTTGGGGTGTTCTGTAAATATAGGGCTGTACAAAGCCCTCAGAAGGTTTACAATAGCGTCATAATGTCGCGCAAGACTGGTTCTAAAGGAGGGGGTTCGTTTCATAGTTTGTGGGTGGATAGGGCTGAATTTCAAGCCTCTACACTACACAAGCTCCACACCCGAAACCCAAAGCCCTAAACCATAAGCCCTAAACCCTAAGCCCTGACCCGTAAACCCTGATCCCTAACGCCCTAAGCCCTGAACTCCAAACTCTAAACCTTTTTTTCTATTGGCAAGGGCCGGCTCTTCGAGACCTTGAACCCCCACATACAAACCCCTAACTCTACCATCAACCCCCCAACCACCCGCTATTTAAATACTCACTGTAAATGACCATAAGGCCTCTGTAACCCTTAACCCCACCAACACCACCCCAAACTACCTTTACCCTAAATACCCACTATGATGGTCCATAAGGGCTCCATTAAAGGGTGCTTGGGGTGTGCTGGTATGGGGAGCCACAAACCCGATTTCGGTTGGCCCGGCCTGCAGTCCCTCTGCCTGCTGCTTGTGCAGGAAGACGTCTCCTGCAGGAGTTCAAGGCTAAACCCTAAACCCTGAAGGCCCTAAACCTTAAACCCTAAACCAATAAACCCTAGACCCTAAACCCTAAACCCGGCCGAAAGGTCCCTGCACTCAAACAGCATGCCGAGCTGAAGGTTAATACACGGTTAATACAATCACATACATCAACTAGACTGGTCCCTTGATAGTAAGGATATTGCCGTCCCCCCGAGATGGACCTCACTCGCAAACCTAATATTGCCCATAAGCTGTTCCTTGTGCCGGATACTTCCTTCAACTGCAACCCACATAATGGCCATTGGCCTCATCAACAAGTTAGTGCATCCAGATGTAGTTGTGAGTTCCCATTCAACTCTACGAAGTTAAAAGTTACTGTTAATATTAATACATGTAAGCTAAATACTGCCCAAACATTTGCTTCAACGGTTGCCGTCATATTCATGCTAATATTAAACTACACGAAACGGATTCCATTATGAACCGCGATCCTTGCTGTCTTCGCTCTGGTGTTCCCCAAAGGAGGGCCCTTCGATTTTTAGGGGTTATACCAGCATTTGTTTGTTTGCCTCAACATATAGTGCATGGCGCCCGCTTTCTCACTGTCAGACTTGCTGTCGGACTTGCCCGTATGCGGTATGTACATTTATGTGTCTTTATATATATACACATAAATGTAAAGAATCAAGTTAAATCTGTACTAGTTACCAACATAATGACGAAGATCATTAGCTGACTCCCTCTTCCAAACAACATCAACCCTAACCATATCCTTGTCATTCGCCATTATGTCAACGGTGACCGTAATATTCGTTCGCCCTGACAGCAGCCCTCAGGCCATCCATAGTAGGCTTAGTACCACCCAGAATCTTACCCCGATATTTAATATTTAATTTGCAACTTAGGGAGGGAGCGCGGCGGCCAGTGCTGCTGGATCAAGTCTGCAGAACTCCACATCCAAGTCCGGCTTGCTCCTTGCCTGGATCCGTCCATCCGTACAGGTCATTGCCTCGCATGGATCTCGACGAAGGGTCATGCGTCTGATTTCTCGACAATGCTGGGCTAACAGCCTGCACAGAGGAGGAGGACCGTGTCGCCCCAGTGAAGCTTGCTTTCGTCCCACAGGCGCCCTTAGTCCGTGCATCGTGGTGTCTCTTGCCGTTTGCATAAGATGGAAATGCGGCATCATGTAGAAGAGCATCTGTCGCGTTTATTGCGGATATGGCACAGACGTGGTGGTCGAAGTTCTTCCTGCCTCCGAACGTGTGTCCCCAGGCTGGGTAGGCCCGGGGGAGCATCATCCCCGCCAGCGTCCCATCCCGATCCTGCCAGGAAGCCTGCCCGGTGTTCTGAACCAACACGAGAGAAGCAGCGGAAAAATGTGCGAACGATGTTGGCTAAGACATCAAGCGGTAGCTGTGATAACCAGCTCCCTATCGACCCCAAAGTTGACCCGAATATTGTTTTGGTTACTACCCAATATATTGTAAAGTATTAATGTTGGCGGAATCGCATCCCAGTAATAAGAATACTCTAAGCTTAAAGGCAACACTTGTTCGTAACGCGCGCAAACAAATGAAAGGCACACTCCTCGATAGAAAACCTTGGTTTTGGAGTGAAAAAAAAACTTTTCCTGGGTAAAAGATGGTTTTGACGTGAAAAACCAACTGTTTCCTAGGAAAAAAATAATTCTTCCTAGGAAAAACAAAAAAACAATCTTTCAGAAAACTATACGGCCGAATTCCAAAAAGATTGTTTTTGTATTTCCTAGGACAAAAAGTTCCTGGTGAACAAACCATTTTTTCCTAGGAAAAAGATTGTTTTTGGTGGAAAAAAACTAGCTTTTCCTATGTAAAAAATGGTTTTGGTGTGAAAAACTGACTTTTTCCTAGAAAAAGATTGTTTTTGTTTGAAAAACCAAGTTATTCCTATAGGGAAAACCAAAAACAATCTTTTTGGAGTTCGGCCGTATAGTTTTCAGAAAGATGCTTTCTTTTGTGGTTTTTCCCAGGAACAGTTGGTTTTCCCCTTCCAAAACCATCTTTTCCCAAGGGAAAAGTTGGTTTTTCATATCAAAACCATTTTTTCCTAAGAAAAAGTTGGTTTTTCCACCAAAAACCATTTTTTCTTGGGAAAACCAAAAAACAAGAAAATAACATCTTTTTCATGTCTGGCCACATAGTCTCCTCACATTTCTTTTATGTTTTTTTTTAAATTTTCCCTGGGAAAAAATAGTTTTGGGAGGAAGAGCATAGTGTTGCTGTTAAGCGTGTGCTCACGTCGAAACGTCGAACTTGATTGAGCTGACTGATACGTTCTCTTGAAATGTGAGTTTGACTTAGGTAGTCTTTGCGAGATACGAGATACTCAATCCGGACTTCACGTCAAACCTGAACGAGTTGACTGACACGTTCTCTTGAAATGTGAGTTTGAATTCGGTAGTCTAGGAGAGATACAGAAGCCTGACCTTCCGGAAAAGCTGGTTTGGCACGGTATTTACGATACAAAATTATAGAGAGAGAGAGAGAGAGAGAGAGAGAGAGAGAGAGAGAGAGAGAGAGAGAGAAAGAGAGAGAGAGAGAGAGAGAAAGAAAGAGAGAACCCCTACAAAGATCCCTCAAAGAACCCAAGAATCTACTTGTGGAGGAAGCCTACACACTGAGGCTTGTCCGGGTTGGTCAAGGTGTGCTTCAGGCGTGCCTGGCTCCTACAGTAGTGTCTATAGGGTCGAGTGTGTCCATCTTACACAGCAGGCCCCAAGCAACCTTTATGACATAATGACTGACCTTATTGGCTTATAGTCCATGTTGTAGTAGAAGAAACAACTACTGGTAATTAGCAATGGGATACCCTTATAACCCCCAATAGGCTCTAACATCTCCCGCAACCCTATTCTAATCACTAAGGCCTCAATAGTATTTGAGCTCCTCCTTGAAATCAAACGATCCGATAGGCGTCATCATGTGGCACCTATATCGAACCCGATGTCCTTCCTCGATAAGGGCCAAGTATGCCTCATATTCACCATAAGTCACATCCAAAAAACAGAACCATGGAAGCAGAAACTTTGCAGAAACAGGGTCCGAGACCCAAGCCCTGAACTGAACACTAAACTCCGAGCGCAGCTGAGATGCGCTTGTACTGCTGCTTCACGGCGTCGCACTCGATGAAGCCGAATCCCTTCTGCTGGTTGTAGCTCTTCACCTTCCCCTTGGTGTATAGAGCTGGGAGAGGCTGTGGGGCTCAATTAAACAACGGTTATACTGGGGACGAAAAGAGACAGCGTGCTCTAGGAGGTGGAAGATCCCTGAAATGTGAAGACCGGCTTTTGGTTTGGGAGATTCCGAAAATAGGGGACCCTAATATAGCACCCTAAATTGTAGGAACCCTACCTTAAGGAGTGCGCAGGGGGGGTCTCCTGCGGAGGCACAGTTTGAGTCTTGAATTTCAACACATCCCTAAAGGGTCCAAGGGGCCTTAATAATTACCAGTACTATTTTTTTTGGGGGTTTCATTATAACTAATTATAGTATAGTATACCCCAAAACCCTTCGACACATCCACAAAGGGTCCAAGTACCAATATAGAAGGAAAATTTGTAGATAGTTGGGCCTAAACAGTATCTACTATACTATCGCTTGGACCCTTTGGGATTTGCATCATTTCAGGAAACGTCCTCTGATTGAAACCCGAACCTGCTTACACTTCAAAATACCCACCGTAAACTCTGAAATCCAAAACCAAAACCCCAAATCCCTGAGCTCTAGACTTAAACAGTGAGCTCAAGCCCCTGCCTGTAGCCGAGAAAACCAACCCTTCTCAGGGTTTCTTATTTTGGCTTCTATAGTTCCTCGAAAAAGTAGATCCCCTAAGCCCTTAACCTTAAGCTACTACTACTGCTACTAAACCTACGAGCACTACTACAGCCGGCAGGAGGAGGGGGTGGGGGCGGGTGGGTGGAGGGGGGGCGTGGGGGCTGAAAACCGCGCTGTGCCAAACTATCCCTTCAAGGACCCTACGGAAAGTTCTTCGGGCCGCCACCCAAGCCCTGAATTCTGAATCCCGCAGCCGTGGCCGCAAATGTTGAACCTGGAGATTCCCCGAAAGCCATGGAGTAAGGAATGTGCCTAAGCCAGGGGTTTAGGCTTGAGGGTTTAGGGTTTAGGCTTTAAGGTTTTGGGACTTGGGGTTTTGGGGTTTAGGCATTTGGGAACATACTACAGAGGGATGATTGCTGAGAACTAAAGTATATGCCTGAACGACTGGCTCTAAAAGCCCTCAACAAATCTACCCGACTGACATGAAATACGTAACATCATAATATAGCAAAGGCTTATGCGTGGGCTGGCACACTTCTCGCTGAAGCTCCAGAACGTTCGCACGGCCTTGGGCCTGGATCCTATGAGGCGCACGGCCTTGTAGGCCGGTCTTGCCAGAAAAAACGTATTGCATTACCTGGTGCAGTTTGCACACGTTCTGCTGTACGACACCCACATCACACCGGGGCCAGGCATGCCATGTACCGCCCGCGTGAAGTTTGGATGGCAACAAAGCAGATACCTCATCTGTCAGCCAGAACAATGCCTCCTTGGGGTCCGTCCACATCGGGTACTTCCATGCGGGAGGTCCATGGCAAAATTCTCGTGTCTGAGTCAAGCATGGCCAGGCTTGTGAGCGCGTGCTCCACCACGAATCCTCCCCCCGCATCGCCAAAAGCCTTTCAAGGCTGTCAGGGCCTCCAAAGCCGCGTCCGGGTTCGGCTGCAGCAAGAACCTTCAAACAAGTTATTGCTTGGAGGTTTATGGAGCTCAATATAAGTACAGTTACAAGTACAAGTGTAGTTACCTTATTGAGCACCCTAGTTACTAAGCCCTCTGAAGCTTGAAGTGGAGACTCTGTAAGCCCTGAACCCTAAAACCGCAAGCCGTAACCCCAGAATCAAAGGGCAAAAGGGTAGCACTGGGCATCCTAGATTACGTAGAAGCTCATACCCTACCCCTGTTCTAGGGTTACCTAGTTCTTTAAGTTAGGATCTGTTATAGAAAAGTACGTATGCTAGAAAAGATGTAGAGTACTGTAGGGGCCTTAAGAAGTAGAATAGGCTTTTGGGGCCCATTATACTATAAATGTTATAAGGAACCCCCAAAATAGTATTGGTAATTATTAAGGCCCCTATAGTATGAGCCTCTAGGTACCCAGACCTTCCAAAATCCCTTAATTAAGGAATATACCTTAAATCATATTAAGGATCCTATTATGATTTAAGGTATCTTCCTTAAATAAGGGACCTTGGAAGGTCTGGGGAGGGACCCGAAGTCCAAGCACAGCCGAGATCGACGCTTCCATCACTTGGTTGTGGAAGGCAGACCGAGCCTGGGTTGTCGAGATTCCCAGACCTTCCAAAATCCCTGAATTAAGGAATATACCTTAAATTATAATGGGATCCCCAGTATGATTTAAGGTATATTCCTTGATTAGGGGATCTTGGAAGGTCTGGGTTCTTGGAAGTTGAAGTTCCACTTAAGATACCATACTAGGGATCTACAAGCGTTCCTCTGAGGGTATAGGGTTTAAGGTTCAAGTGGCCATAGAAGTTGAAGGGCATCCATTGAGCTTCGGTTGGGTATTGCACCCAGTCTGCAACAGTCAGAAAATATCGGAAATATGATTAGATATTGCCATCAGTACGACCCGGAATATGGGAGTTTCCGAAAATAGGGGACCCTAATATAGTACCCTAAATAGTAGGATCCTTATGATAAGGACCCTTAAATAAGGTACCCCCTAATTTTCGGAAACTCCCATATAGACTGTGACAGGGCGGGGGCCCAAAGTTTAGGGTTTATGCGTTTGCAGAAGGGCTCTGCAGGGTGTGGTACAGGTTCCTGAGATTTCGGAGGGTCTTCGTAAGCTTTTAACCGTGTTTAGACTTACCAGAACATTCATGACGACATAGTTATGGAAGGACCATTCAGAGCCTTATTCAATGACTTCAAAAACGATGGGTTCACTAAGGCCAAGTTTAACGGGGTTCTGCCTTTCTGTGTAGATACTGTTGGGGGCAAACCCCAATATGACGTGCGTCTACGAAGCGAGAGTCGTAGTAGCTAGGGTTCACCACTAGCCCCTCAATACTAGCTGTATCTTTCTTCGCACTAGTCGGTGTAGCGAGGAGACCGCCCAATTTGAAGGGGCCTATTTATATCCTCAACCCCAAACCCTAAACCACCAAACAGGAAACCCGAAACCGAAACCCTAAACCCCTAAACCCTTAAACCCTGAACCCCTAAACTCATAAACCCCTAAACCCTTAAACCCTGAACCCCTAAACTCATAAACCCCTAAACCCCTACACCCTAACCCCTAAACCCCGAACCTGGGGAACCTAGGGCTGAATGCAGCGCATCAGCGCATGCTTGAGATGGGCATTTGTCTAATTAGCGTCCCTTCTACAGAAGCCAGAAAGTTGGAATATGGAATAATGGTAGGATCCCCTAGAATTTACCTTAAAGGGGTTACGATAATGATATTCCAACTTTCTGGCTTCTACTGTAGGGTTTAGGGTCTAGGGGACTTCGAGGGTTCCTGAAAGGGAGCAAAAAGGGCGTCTATCGGTTTAGGGTTTAGGGTTTAGGGTTTAGGGTTTAGGGTTTAGGGTTTAGGGTTTAGGGTTTAGGGTTTAGGGTTTCTATAAGAAGGGTAAAAGTAGCTGTTTGAATTAGGGTCCCTTTTAGGGTTTGGGGACCGAAAAACCAGACGGAACCCAAATAATTGTTGCTGATTTGCAGAACTAGCGGTATGTGGGCCTTAGTATGAAAACAAATTCCTGTAAGGGGCTCCTTGCCGTTAGGGTTCCTTTAAGGAAATCGATTCAAGGGTGCCTTTGGAGGGCCGAGTTTTTGCAACCCTAGAGCCAACATGGCACTGCAAACATCAAACCCTAACAGGTTTGGTGTTTTTGCTTCATGATATAGGGGCCCTAATAGATAGAATAGGCTGTTGCTATAATCACAATAAGGAACACCCAAAACAGTATAGGTAATTATTAGGCTCCCATAGTATTCAAGCTTTGCAGCCCTTCAAACCTCATCATGACACCCTCACAGAACCCTTAGAGACTACAACCCCTCATAACCCCCAAGAAACCCTATGAAAGCCTTTATCACCCAGACCCCAAATAACGACCCAAACCCTTAACCTTTCAACTCTCATAAAAACCCTATACAACCCTACGGCGCACTATAAAGGCCTGACACAAACCAAAATACAAGCCGGAAGGACAAAACCAAGCAACACCTTATACAAACCTTACCAAGACATACGAAACCATGTCAAATCCCTATGAATCCTAAACCCTAAATCCCTCTAACCTTGTAAAGACGAAACTTGCAGCGCAGCCACATTTAGTATATACTTAGGCCTTACCATACCTATACAGGAACCCCTTTAAGGCAAAAGTATCTCCTATACAGGCACATGGAGCCTTAGGGCAAGCTTGCAGCACAGCCACATTTAGCCGCTTGTCCTGCGTCAGCGCAGCCCGGGTTACAGGCCCAGCTTGGCGGGTGGTCTCTCTGCCTGAAGGGCTATGGTTTAGGGTTTAGGGTTTAGGGTTTAAGGTAAAAGCCGAAAAGTTGGAATATGATTATCCTAACCCTTCTATGGCAAATTATAGGGTATCCTACCATGAAACCATATTCCAACTTTCTGGAGTTCCCTGTAAGGGCTTAGTTTTGTTAAAAGGGCTTAATTGCTTTTTGAGGGCTTAGGTTTAGGGTTTAGGGTTGAGGGCTTCAGAATTCTGAATTCGGTGTTGAGGGTAGAATTTTTCGGGTTGAAATGAAGGACATATATGTTCAGGGTAATTTATGGGCAGTTCTACCTTTATGGCTCCAAGTGTACAAAAAAACCTGCATTTTGGCCTATGGTAGTACCTGGCTTGAGCTATGCAGCCCCAAGGACTGAGGCACCACAAATGCAAACCTAAACCCTGAACCCTGAACCCTAAACCATAAACCTTTGCCGGGGTCTTTGGTCGAAGGCTCGAAAGGCGACGGATCATCATCTTCACCTGTCCATATTCCCAGACCTTCCAAGATCCCTTAATTAAGGAATATACCTTAAATCATATTAGGGATCCTATTATGATTTAAGGTATATTCCTTAATTAAGGGATCTTGGAAGGTCTGGGTTGTTTCGTCCTCTGCCCGAGCCTTTGACTTTGGGTCCTGCTTCGGGCCAACAAATACAACACGGAGTCAATCCGAGCCGTCTGGCTTCTTCTTCTTCGGAATCAGTGAATCCGGGGCTAGGAAGGTCTGTATAGAAAGGGTTCGTGATAGGTTCCAGATCTTCATCTTGCACTGGTCTCCTCCTCGAACACGAAGTGGTAGACCAAGGTTTAGGCCGGAACTCCAATGGTCTCTTTTAAGGGCTCCTTTAAGGGTGTAGGGTTTAGGGATCTAGGGTCTAGTGGTTTAGGGCTCAGGGTAAATAAATTGAAGAACTTGCATGGCAGAAGCAGCCAAGAACAAACACCGTAGACCCTGGTTAAAATCTGAAACCCACGACACTGAACTCACATCCCTCAGACCTAAACCAAGCTCAGGAAACCTTGAGGGCTAGTCCCCAGGACCCTTCGAGCTTTGCTATAAACAAGACCTCAGCACCCTCACTGGGGTGGGTCCTCACAGAAATAGTTATCGACATGTTTAGTTTGAAGACATAAGCATATTAAAAGCTCCTAAATGCCCAAGAAAACCTGTTAGTACACAAGCAAAAGCACCCATAACTCAGAAATCTTATCCTGAAGCCCTACCTGTGACCCCAAACCCCACAAAACAGTAGGTTATGACCCCTTAATTAGAGGGTAGAACCCTTAAAACGGTAGGTTTTCGGATCCCAAGGTAGGCCCTGAGTCTGACCCCCCCCCGGAACCCTAAACCCTAAAACGAAAAGCTTCCTAAACCCTTAAAGGGAACTCCAGAAAGTTGGAATATGGTTTCAGGGTAGGATACCTTATAATTTACCATAAAGGGCTTAGGATAATCATATTCCAACTTTCTGGCCTTTACTTTAAACCAGAAAGAACAACACTGAAACAGCTACACCCGACACCCGAAACCTTTACTCAAAGCCATCACCCCTCAAAACAAAATGCCCTTAAAGAATCCTGTAAGCAAAGTATCTCTTCAGCAACCTCCTGAATCCGGAACCCTTTTACACAAAAACTAAAGGTTACTTACTCTACTACTAGGACTCCAAAAAATAACAAACAAAACATGCCGCAGGAGGCGACCTGAAAGCGTTGGCAGAACGAAGACGGACCCCAGGGCCTTGTGTCCACGGCTTGGGGGTCCGTCTGAAATCCCTTCCCTGGGGATCCAAAAACCTGTCGGGGCATAACCTATTATTTTGCAGGGTTTGGGGCCACAGGTAACTAATCAAGGTATATATATATATATACATATATATATATATATAGATTAACCCTACGCTTCCAAGGACCTTAGACTTAGGGCCCTTGACACCTTCAGGACCCAATAATCAGGTCCCTGGAATCCGGAATCATAGGGTAAGATACTGTTGATGATATAATCCTAGGGTTCCTTTAAAGGGATCTATAAGGGTACCTTTAAGGGGTTCCTTTAAGGAATCTGTAGGGTTTTAGGGCTTATAGGGTTATGATATAAATCCTGCATTACCTTAAGAACCCTACACCAAGAGAATTATGGTATATTCCTTTTTGTGGGTAATGCAGGATTTATATCATCAACGTATGTTGGAAGGTCTGGGTGGTTTCAGGGTTTAAAAGGGCCTCCCTTGAAGGGTTCCCCAAGGCTCCTGTTATTTATAAAAGGTTCTTGTGCGGGACTTCCCGAAGGGTTCTTTACAGGGTTTTACAAGTGTACTTTGAAACCGATAAGGACTGCGTAATGGTCTATAAGAAGGTTTTTGGGTTGAGAATTGCAGGGCATTCGTATTTTGAGTGTATTGTTCAGGGTTGTTGAAGGGTTCCAAACAGGGTTCCTTATAAGATTTTATGAGGGTTCTGTAGCAGGTTTTGGGGTTGGGGGTTGCTAGGTTTGTAGACGGCAGAGGGGTCCTTAAACATGATTTCAAAAGGGCCTCCCCAGGGGATCTTTCAAGGGCTCTTAAGTCCCTACACTATGGTTTTGTAGGGATTCTTTCAAAGGCTTCCACCAGGTTCCTGGAGTTTTGTAAGGGCTCCTTTAACAATGCGGTTCATAGAAGGGTTCTAAAACAGGTTCTTTGGGGTTTAGGGTGTTGTGCTTCGGCGCCCTTCGCAATCAGACAGGGGCTTCTCTAAGGGATGTTAAACCGGTATCGCTTGGGGTCAACTGCCATGGGATTAAACCGGTATCGCTTGGGGTCAACTGGCATTGGCATCGTTGGCTTCGGCACAGCTGCGTAATGGAATGCTGCTACCGCACGTGTTCCTACGATGGTTCAACCCTGCCCGTTCGACGAATATGGGGGCCTTCATAATCAGACTAGGGTTTGGGGACCCGTATACTAATTACTAAACAAAGAACCCCAAAGAACCCCAAAAACCCTAAACCCTAAGCCCTAAGCCCTAAACCCTAAACCCTTAAACCCTTAAACCTTAAACCCAAGCCCTAAGCCCCTGAACCCTAAACCCAAAAACAAGTATCGAGGTTTTTAAGGCAAGTGACCAGTGCCACCACGCAATCGAGCGTGGCCCCAGGTCTGAGCAGACAAAGATGTGACCATAGATCTGCTACGGTTTAGGGTTTAGGGTAGATCTGTTGTACATTTTGTACAGCTGATCCTGCACGGCACTGCTGTCACCACCACCGCTTGCACTACCCCAGGTCACCACAAATCCATCGCGAAGAACAGCTGCAAAAGCGGTTGAAGAGGCCTGTATCAGCTGCACATTCTTGAGCTGATGCTGCACAGCACTACTGTCACCACCAAACCGCGCATAGCCCCATGTCACGACGGATCCATCGCCAAGAATGGCAGCAAAAGCGGCGCCAGAGGTTTGAATCTGCATCACATTCTTGAGCTGTTCCTGCACAGCACTACTGTCGCCACCATAGCGAGCATCACCCCAGGTCACGACGGATCCGTCACCAAGAATAGCAGCAAAAGCGTGGGTGGAGGACTGGATCTGCTGCGCCTTCTTCAGTTGAGCCTGCACAGCACTACTGTCACCACCACCACCGGCGCACCCCCAGGTCACAACCGATCCATCAGCAAGAATGGCAGCAAAAGCTTCTGCCGTGGCTTGGACCTGCAGCACATTCGTCAGCTGATCCTGCACAGCACTACTATAGTTACTATCGCCATCATCGACAGCCTCGCCCCAGGTGACGACACGTCCATCACAAAGGATGGCAGCAAAAGCATGTTGACAGGACTGGATCTGCTGCACATTAGTTAGCCGGTCCTGCACAGCACTGCTGTTGCCACCAGAGTCAGCATCACCCAGGTAACGACCGATCCATCGTCAAGAATGGCTGCACAAGCGCATGAACAGGACTGTATCTGCTGCACATTCTTGAGCTGATGCTGCACAGCACTACTGTCACCACCAATCTGCGGATTGCCCCATGTGACGACGGATCCATCGCCAAGAATGGCAGCAAAAGCGCACCTAGAGGCTTGAATCTGCTTGACATTCTTCAACTGATCCTGCACAGGACTGCTGTCACCACCATTCAGCGCGTCACCCCAGGTCACGACAGATCCGTCACCAAGAACGGCAGCAAAAGCACAAGCAGTGGCTTGGATCTGCTGCACTTCTAAACGCTGACGGCCGGTCATGCTTCGGTCAACACCCATGCCAGCAAAACCCCATGTCACAACGGTTCCATCGTCACGAACGGCAGCAAAGGCAGCGCCGGTGGCTTGGATCTGCTGCACAGTCTTCAGCTGATGTTGCACAGCATGAGAGTTACCCCCGCAGCGTTCATCACCCCAGCATACGACCGAACCATCGCCTAGAATGGCAGCAAAAGCGCTGCTGTTGGCACATATCTGAAGGCTGATGTGCAGCGTGAGTAGATCACCATTCTGCACCTTGGAATCCTTGATTGTTGAGCATGCATTCAGCACGCTCCCGAATGAGTCCACGAGTCGGCCTTTTCCAACCCCCAGTGCTGATTGCGCCCGAAGCATCAGCATCTCTAGCTGTTCATCCAAACTTGCTCTCACAGTGGCTTTCCTGCCGCTTAGCAGCCCAACTTCCACAGCAATCGACATATTGCACACCGAAAATGTTCCGAGGCTTCACGGTATAAGTTCAGGTCAAGGACAGCTGAGGCAGAGCTGAGCTAATGTAGGGGCAACTACCATACTACTCCTTCGGGTTCCTCAATTCTTAAAATAGCAATATTATACTATACTATACTCCCAAAACTTATTCCAAATCTTAAAAACCCTTCTTCCTATGGTCGGAAGCTTGCAGTGTTCTTCATCCGGGCACTTTCATGTAGGGTTTGGGATTAAGGTTTTAGGGTTTACAAATGCAAAAGACGCGACAGACAGGCAAAACACTACCATTCCAAGAGCTTCAACGTTCAAGTGTGCGCACTTTGTAACATTTAGGTGCCTGAGCCGTGGAAACAGCAGCCAGCAAAAGACCTTCGGTCTCTCCCACCCCCATATCACGAGCAATACAAGCACCTTAGGCTTTGGGTTTAGTCTCGGATCTTTTAAACGAACGTGCCCAGGCTCTGCGCGACTTTTAGAAGGAATGTGTCTAGGCACTACAGGGCTGTTATCCTTCAGGATGCTTACAACTTTATAGAGCTTCGACCCTGAACCCTATACCCCAATAGGAGAAATAGGAACGTTCGAAGGGTTACTTGAGGGCTTTTGGTGCTGTATAGAGTTTCGACCCTAAACCCTGTACCCCAATAGGAGAAATAGGAACGTTCGCAGGTTTACTTGAGGGCTTTTGGTGCTGTATAGAGTTTCGACCCTAAACCCTGTACCCCAAAAGGAGAAATAGGAACCTTCGAAGCTTTACTTGACGAGGCTACGAGGCTGAAGGGTTGCAAGTGGAGACTAAACCCCTGGGGCTCCAAATAGCCCAAAGTAGGTATCATTTATAGACTTTAGGCCCCAAAGTAGGTATCATTTATAGACTTTAGGCCCCAAAGTAGGTACCATTTATAGACTTTAGGCCCCAAAGTAGGTATCATTTATAGACTTTAGGCCCCAAAGTAGGTAGTCTTTGTATACTTGGAGCCCCAGGGAACTGACTCAACAGCCTGAACCGTTGAGGCTGTCGGGATGACCAGGATCCCCCAACTACCCAGACCTTCCAAGATCCCTTAATTAAGGAATATACCTTAAATCATAATAGGATCCCTAATATGATTTAAGGTATATTCCTTAATTAAGGGATCTTGGAAGGTCTGGGTACCCTCTATTTTACCCTAGACGCCCACGACAGGTCTAGAATCTAGGGGTTCGCCGAAGCCATAAGCCTTGCTCTGGTCAGTTGTAGGGGCCTCGGCCTTAATTATACTAATATTAATAATAATAATAAGAATAATAAGAATAATAAGAATAATAAGAATAATAAGAATAATAAGAATAATAAGAATAATAAGAATAATAAGAATAATAAGAATAATAGGAATAATAAGAATAATAACAATAAGAAGAATAAGAATAATAATAAGAATAAGAATAATAAGAATAAGAATAATAAGAATAAGAATAATAAGAATAAGAATAAGAATAAGAATAAGAATAAGAATAAGAATAAGAATAAGAATAATAAGAATAATAATAATAATAGTAATAATAATAATATTAGTAATAATAATAATAATGATGATAATAATAATAATAATAATGATGATGATAATAATAATAATGATGATGATAATAATAATAATAATTGGAATAGGGTTTTGGGGGATCCTGAATTGTGGTTGCACTAGTATATCATACCTCATACCCCAAAACCCTACACTAGTTCTTCTACGTTATGTCACCGGAGAGCTCGAGTTGCTACAGACAGAGTTGAGGAGGTGCTGAAGGCTTTGGGCTCGCAGGCTTGACTCCAAGTCCTCAAAATACCTTTGTAAAGGACCCTAAACTATGGGAACCATAGTATAGTCCTTACGTATTGTGGGTAGTTTTCATCATCTGTAGTAGGTTCATAGTTCCTGAATTTATAAGGCCCCCAAGGTGTAAACTTTTTAAATCTATAGGGGATACAAGGGCCATTGGAAGGTCTGGGTAGGCATAGAGTCTTCGGAATGTGTTGGATTGACTGAGAAAATCTGTATTTATTATTGTATAACCGAGGACTCATGACATACTATTGCCGAGGGTTTGGGGGTACCAGTAGGGCATTTTTGACTATACAGTTTCATTCCCTTATGCAAAATGGGACTCCGAAAACTAAGCAGCACAAATATGCGGGTAGTTGTCAAAATTAGGGTCCCTTTTTGGGTACCCTAAATATTAGGTGCCGTCTTATACTAAAGACCCAAAAGGGACCATGATTTTGACAACCACCCATGCAAAAACACGACGCAAGCAGGATAAAGGAAGCCTTAAACCCAAACCTCATCAAACTCCCACGCATGTGTAAACTCCGTTTTAAACCCTCTAAACCCGGTAAACCCGAAACCCGTGTAAATGGCACCCTCAAGCAAGAAACCTCCGAAACAAGAGGGAACAGGGCCCCAGCGAAGCAGCCCAGGACCACAGCTGCAAGTCCTGTGCTCGCCCGCTGCCTCCCGGTGCTCTTTGCACGTCGACGTAGGGCCAAGGGGGTTGTTAAAGTTAGGTCTCGTGTTTTGCTGCTTTAACTCAACGTGCAGCTTCTGAAATAGTTTTCGCACGATGCAGACAATCAAGACGATCAGTAGACGATCCGATCTCGAATCGAAATGCAGTGAACACTAAACCCTAACTCTAACCCCTCCCCGCCACCACCCACCCAAAACGCAAACTCAGAATTCCAACCTGAAACAACCCAAAACTTGGGGCCCCTGCAAACTCTAAAGTTAAATGGCTCCGGCTTGTTGAGTCGCCTGAACTCCAAGCACCCAAACCCTTCAGGCGCTTACAAGTTGCACGTAGGGCCGTAGGGGTTTACGGCGCAGGGTTTTATAGAAATTTCGACGGGTTATTTCCTCTAGTAATAGTAATAGTAATAGTAATAATAATAATAAGTAATAGTATCAGACCATGCTTTCAGCAAGAGCTGGCACCACCCAACCCCGAACCATGCCCCAGGCCCTAAACCCCGAACCACACAGCCGAAAAACCTGCAGAAAAAAACAAAAAAACTGTGATCTTGTCGAGGAACTTGAACTTAAGTTAACAATAAGTACATAAAACGGTCTCCTTATAATGGCAGCTTAAGGTAACTTCCGCAACAAGAACCCAGAAAAAGTGACCCTGAATCCTGGAGCCAACCATGCAACCTCAGCATAAGCCCCGGCTAAAATCCATACAATAGAGCCCACTAAACCCTGAAGTCTTTAAATTAGCTACTCGGTTTAGGATGGTAGTTATGCAAGTTAGGATTTTGGAGAGTATATGATTATTGGGTACTTGGACCCGTGGGGGAAGCCTTTAAACTTTAAGCCCTGATTCAAGGGACTAAAGGAGGGACCCTTATAAGGGACCTTAGGGGTTCTGGAAGGGCTATAAAGGGGCTATATAAGGAAAAATGGTTAAGGGTCCCTTTTAGGGGTCCCTCCTTATACCCCTTAACTGATCCCGAAACGCCAGAACCCTAACTCATCCTGCACGGACCCGTCATTTCGGAGCTCCGATAAAGAACCCACTTAGGAGGTTCATGGGACTTAGTAACTACAGTGATAAGTACCTTAGCTGGGGTTATAACTAGTTATAAGTATAGTTACCATTATTATAACCGTAGTTACTAAGCCCCATGAACCCCTAAGCAGGAGGATATCTGACACCCGATACATCATGGAATTTTAGAGTCATGTAGACTTAGACCCCTGATTCATGGATCCGACTCCCATTAAACGAAACGACTCTGAAAACCCATTATATAACCCTCATCTACGGGCCTTATAAACGAATAATGTTTTGCTGAATCAAGAACCGGGGCCCTAAACCCCTAAACCCTGAACCCGAAACCCCTAAACATGTACCTTCGTGGCCCTGGACCACCCCAACGCCCCCTGCTCCCCTCACACTCAACCCCAAGGGCCCATGTACCCAAACAGTATATACTTTGGTCTTGTAGTCTCTGTTGGAGCCAAGGTATATGCTATTGGGGTATATACATGGACCCTTAGGGACAGAAGCTTGACAGATCTAACCGAACCCTACAAGAAACTCTATGAGAAACGAACATTACACCTTCTCTCCCCCTAAACGCCTAAACCCTAAACCCCAAAGCCCCTGAATCCCAAACCCTCTAATCCCTAGCCCCCTGATCCCACCACCCTTCTCTCTGGTGCCTCTTTAGTGGAGCCGGGGAGGACTCCATCAGTCTCATTTGGCAGCTCATGGCTGTTTGTGGAGCACAGGCTTCTAGAGTCAAAGCTTCAGAGCTTGTTGAGTCCATTTCGGCTCGAGAACTTGTGAAAATTGAGAGGTGGGGTTGCGCAATTGGCTGTAGGTTACTTACAGGTACGACCGTGCGCTACGATGGCAGCTTACTTGCTTCCTAGCTGCTGCTTGCAAGACCTAGCCAACAAATCTTACAGATGCTTCATGGACACAGTGTCTTGGCAAGCACCGCACTGCATCTGATATCGCACATGCCAAGCGTGCAGTGCAAACTGCAAACTCTCATAGCCGATCATATCCACAGTGAAGCTTTGCCGTGCCTTGAGCAACAGAAACCAGCAAAGCAAACTTGTCCACGACGATCAACGATCTCTTTCTCTCGGACAATTTGAGGGTTGCTGCCTTGTTGCGAAGGCCCGAATTCGGGGTTTGCAGAAGTCCATGCCCAAAGGTGGAAAAAGGCAGCGTAGCTTGCAGGGAGGGGTTGAGGTTTGTCGACAAGTCCTCCGGACCTTGTACCTCAAAGAACGCACTCTTAGCATACTTGGAGGGGCAGGGGACTTAGTAAGCTGGATATAAGTAGAGTTATAAGTACTCTAAATGCAGTTGCCCCAATTATAGCCCTACTTCTAAACGACTTACTACGTCCCCTGCCCCACCAAGTAGAGCCCTGACTTGTAAAGATGCCCAAAGCAAGCAGCCGTGAAACCCAAGATCTGAACATGTCGGAACCGCCTAACCAACGCATCGCCAAACCAGGCGGTGCTCTTACCCAAAGGCTCCAAAGTAGTTCCCTTTTGGGGTTCATATACAGGATCCTATAGGGTAATCCAGAAAAGGAACTACTATGGGGCCTCTGGGTAGGCTTTAGGGTTAAGGCTTTAAACCCAAACACCCTACCAAAGAACTAGGTTATGAACCCTAAACCCTAACCGCACACCTGAACCCTTACCCTACAAAATACTAGGCTATGACTATGATCCCTAGACATCCGAAGTACAGTTGATGATATAAATCCTGCATTACCCATAATAGGGAATATACCATAATTCCCATAGTTTGGGGTCCTTAAGGTAATGCAGGATTTATATCATCAACCGTATGACTCCTAAAGCAACGGGCTCTTGGACCCCCAGGCAGGCTTTAGGAATTCCCTTTATCCCCACATCGCCTACCTTTTTCAGGACCTGTATGGGTAGTTTAGGGGTTTAGGATTTAGGGGTTTGGGAGTTTAGGGGTTAAGGGTAGATTAGGGTTTAGGATGTAGGGGTTTGGGAGTTTAGGGGTTAGGGGTGTAGGGGGTTAGGGGTGTAGGGTTTAGGATTGAAGGGTTTGGGAGTTTAGGGGTTAGGAAGAAGGGGTTTGGGAGGTTAGGGGTTACTGTAGGAGGTTTCGGGTTAGGGGTTAGGGGTGTAGGGTTTACGGGCTTAGGGTTTAGGGGTGTAGGTTCTCTGAATTACATCCTTTCCAAGTTCCAAAACTAGTACTGTACGGCAACCTTCCAAAACAGGGATCCTAAATGGGATCCTAATTTGGGGAACTACTCTTGTCACGAAACCATCATATGGCACCATAAATGGTAGGTTTCATGGCTCGTACGGCCCAGGTAGAACCTTTAATATAGGGTCCTTGATAATTAGAATAGGGTTTTGGGACCCATTCTACTAAACTTGTAATAAGGAACCCCCACAATAGTAGAGGTAATTATTTAAGCCACTTTGTTTTAACCCCCCCCCCCCATCCGCCCAGCTCAGGAGCTCCGACCTCTCGGATGCACAGCTTCACTGTTAGGGGTTTTTTGGGGAGTTAAAGGGGCTTAGGAGACTTAGCCGTTTGGGGCCTCAGCTCCAGTATGGTGGAAGGCCCCAAACCCAACCTCGAGTTTGTCAAAAGACGATCTGAAAACAACTGAACTGAAACAGCCAGCAACTCCTAAACTCGAAGCCCTAAGTACTGAGATTCCGACTGAGAAAACCACAAAACCTAGCCCCTTCTAAACCCCTGCAGCAGCTTTTGCTCTCTAGCTTGCCTTTCGGATGCAGAAGTCTGAGCTTTGCCCAGTTCCGCGAACCTAAAAGGTAGAGGCTAACGGCCGAAAAGGGTTTAGGGTTTAGGGGTTTAGGGTTTAGGGGTTTAGGGTTTAGGGGTTTAGGGTTAGGAGTTTGAGTGTTTCGAACTTTGTATTAGTCACCCCTTCTCTAGAGCCCCTTATGCTGGGATCTCTTTTGCCATGTCGTTATTTTATGTATTGGGGCTTTATAGAGGCGGCTACATTAGTATCAGGGTTCGGGTTTGGGGGCTGATGCTTATATCATGTATGCCAATATGTGATGAAACCCATTATTATTAAACCCTCTCGAACGAACTTAACCCTATGCGCCCTTGCAGGAACCTACCAAACTAGGATACCCAGTAACCTAAGAATAAAAAGGCCTCTCTTTTTGGTATTGGGTAACTTTATAAGGAACCTAGGACTACAAAAAGGGAATAAGGGTACTACTGGGCATCCTAGCAAAGGCAGCTCTCAAACAGGCGTGGGAGCCGACTGACGCACGGTGGCCAGAAAGGGCTCCAAGGACACCTAGACCACTATGGGCTATTAGACCTTAAGGGTACCTTAATCTACCCTTAATTGGGTCCTAATAGGGATCTTTAGGGTCTAATAGCCCATAGTGGGAGCTACGCTACGGTGCAGGTTTGCTATATGAGCTTAGGCTTTTCTGGGGGGTTCGTCTTAGGGATTTAGAAAGGTTTACAATGGTGTATGGGATGTTCTTGGTAGCAGGGTTGGGATCTTGAATAGAACTATATGTACATAGAAGGGTTCTATAAAGTTTAGGGTTTAGCTCAGGGTTCTATGATAATAGTTTGTGGGGATATAAGGTTTAGGATTGTGCGTTTCGGTGTTAAGTTCTGCTCCCACAAGGCCAGCAATACCCTGCGTAGCATCTGCAGGTTCGACCATGTATGTAACACAAGGGCCTTACTAATTGGAATTGGGGCCTCGGGCATATCATGCTACACTGCTACAATCATGATAAGGAACCCTGCTGACCAAATATAAGAATATCATACAGCTCATTATTCACTGATGAAGCTCGCTCACCACCTGGTCAACGTAATCCCTACGTCCCAGATCCGAAAGCTCTCAACGGGAACCGTACTGTTTAGAGGCCTTCGTAACCAGAATGGTCTTTGGGGTTAGTTGCAATGTAATCATATCAAGGAAGCGTTAAGGAGCAAGATTGGCAACTATTGAGGCTCCGGCTCCCTACTGCATGTTACTGCTTAACCCCAAAACCCAAA
Organism: Symbiodinium sp. CCMP2592; assembly: GCA_905221615.1. Taxonomy (NCBI): domain Eukaryota; class Dinophyceae; order Suessiales; family Symbiodiniaceae; genus Symbiodinium; species Symbiodinium sp. CCMP2592. Next base: position 340,743 of record CAJNDT010002813.1, read on the forward strand.
CCCACCACCACCGAATCCTGTAACTAACCGCCAGGTCTGAACCCTTTTATCCATGCACGATCCCTTAGCAAAGCATAAACACAATTCACTAGGGTTTTGGGTTTAGAGTTTCTTAGAATTAGGGGCTGCTTAGGGTCCCCGATGTGAGGCACTTATAAGATAATCCGACCACTTGGGGATATGGCGGCTTCTTGTTGTGTGGACACCCACCAAATGATACAGGGGCCTTAATGCTTAGACTACGGTATGGGGGTCCATTATAGTATATGTAGTTACAATGCGGAACCCTCAGGAATAGTATCGGTGATTCTTCCGACCCCCCGTATTAGTATCCCTTATGGAAACCATTGCGGACCTCTGTAGAGGAAGATTTTTCAAAGAAAATACTCTATTTGTTTTGGGACTAAGGCCTCAAACCCTGAATCCTGAACTCTGCTTCAGTGTGAGGGCTTGGGGAGCTACACGTCGGGAGCCTGTCGTCTCTATCGAAAGCGCCTTTGTTTCATTCCACATCCCGGCAATCTCTGGAAACTCGCCGCCCCTGACACTCCATATGCGAAGCCCTGTCGATCCTTGGACCACGCTCCCGAGCATGTGGTGCACGTGCTCGTTGACGTAGTCGGCCCCCACGGTGTTCACGGACCAACCACAACCCGTACAAGTCCCGAGGGCTGTAGCAGCGCATTGGCGTGCAACCGATGTCCTCCAATTGCAACCACTCGCGCACCGCGCGAGCCTCGGCAGAGGCAGGGGCCTGAGGCCCTTCTTCGGACACAAGGACCCCCAAGAACGGAGATCTACGCCGCAACGTGTCCTGAGCCAGAGCCCAAGACATCTAAGCACCCAAGGGGACCCATATTCTCTCAAGCCAGACAGAAGCCTGGCAGGCACGCTGGCAAGGCAGAGGCTCTCAGGACGGAAGGAAGCATCGATCATGCTGGCAAGGCAGTGGATGCTGCTGTTCCTGAGCGAGAACACAAGCAGCTGCCTCTCTGGCTCTTTTGGGGGCACCGGGGCAGCGGCGTGGTTTCACGCTTCTGGGTAGGCGGTCGATGAGCTTTTCGACGTCGATGCAGTTGAATTCAGATCCAAAGCAAGTGCGAACCATTCCGCCTTATCAATTAACATAGGGTTTTGGGGCCCATTATCTACTTGTAACAAGAAGCCCCCAAAAATAGTATTGGTTATATTTAATTTTAAGCCTCCAGCTAGATTATACCCCTTGATACAGTAGGCTTTTGATCCCCAGGTAGGGCTCAGGTTTGGGATTCCGTTGGGGGCGCTTCGCGGTGTGAACCCGCTTTCGGGCTGAGGGTTCATACTTCCTTCCTGGAGTCTAGGTTCCCAAGTAACCCCCAGTCATTAAGGTACCCTTTGTCCTCGTCTTGGGTTTTAATACGGAGACCCCAAAATAGAAAAAGGTAAAGCGCTAGCACTGGGCAACTTGGGAGTTGTGGTGGCCAACCCTTACATAAGGCTCTTATTACTCACCATGCTTAGGAGACACAAGCATGCTTTGTGCTATGTGGACTAGTATTTTGGAGAGTATATGATTATTAAGTACCCGGGCCATTAGTAAGTATAGCAGAAACCCAACGCAAAACCAAACAAATTCAAGTTCCTAAGGTCCTAGCCAAGTAGCTTTGTGATTTGGGGGTTTAAGTCTTCAGGGCATTCGGGTTCCCAACTACGAGAAAGCTTTAAGCCAAAGCCCTGAAACCCGAAAACCCTAAAGCCCTAAACAACGAATCCCTAAAGCAGTAAATCCACATCATAGAATGTAAAGTCCAGAACCCCAATGCATTAAACCGAAAAGAACCCAAACGCTAAAACACTACCTGTAGCCACCTACAAGGCTTAATGACTTGTCCAGATTTAGGGTTTAGGTACTTGGGTGTAGCGTTGGAGGTTAGGGTATATACAACCTGTTAGTCACCGTTTCGGGCTACGAGTTCCGGGTAGAGCCTCATGGACTTCTGAAAACCCTCAACCCATCGTGGCACTTCGCGAAAAGTTGACTTTTCCGACCCTATAGTGTAAACCTTTAGGAAACCCCAAAGTCAAGGTCCTCAGTTCCTAGCCTAGCCTAGCTAGCTAAGTCCGAAACAGAATCGTAACACTCGTCGCTCCTTCCTAAATTCCGAGCCCTAAACTTTAAACCAACAACCGTAAACCCCAAGGCCCAAACCCTGTAAACCTGAAAGCCTGAACCCTACTCTATGCCCTAAGAGTTATAAAAACAAAGCAAAAAATATGAATCCCAAACCATCAACTACTAAAAGCCCTCCACCTTAAACCCTAAACTAATATCAACCCTGAACCCTGAACCTGAAAACCTGAATTAATCTACGCCCTACGCCCTAGATGAACCCTCAACCCTCAATGATCAAGTAGTCCAAACCTTGCACCCTGAACCCTCATTCTTGTAGACCCTATACCCTAAACCCTCAATTAATACAAACCTTACATACTTAACTTAACCCTCAGGTGTTATAAGCCCTACACCCTAAACCTTCAATCAATACCAACCCTACACCCGTGACCCTCCTTGTGGTTAGCAGGGAATGGAAGAATGGTTGTAATAGTAGTTATAATTGTACCCCATTCCTCCATTCCCTACTCACCAAAGGTAAGCTATAGGATTATTAAGGCCCCTGTATTATAGTACCCTTATAGATCCCTTAGAGTACCCGTTATAGACCCCTTTATAAGGCCCCTTTCATTCCCTACATCGGCTTTTCAAGGCCCTGGCATCTGGGTCCGGGCTCATCCGGGCCGCCCGGAGCCTACGCTTCGGAGCTGTCGCTTGCCCTAAGGCTCCATGTACCCATAATAGGGTTCCTTTACGGGTTCCTTTATGGGGTCCTTTGAATAAGGGTTCTATAGGGTTTTAGGTTTAAGGGTCCGTGGTACCCATATCATCGTATATACTTAAGCCTTAAAGTACCTTTATAGGGACCCCTTTAAGGCTTAAGTCTCTACTCTAAGGGTACATGGAGCGTTTGGGCTGGGGCTTGGGTCGGTTGGTTGGTTTGGCTTGCATCATACACAGTTATGGCTTTGGATTTCACCATCCACGTCTAACCTAATGCAAGCTGGTGACTGCTGCAGAAGAGAGGCTAATGATCCGAAAATGGTTAGACGGACTTGTGATTCTGGCCAGTCTGCAGCTGCTTCTGCACAGCACTACTGTCACCACCAAATGCAGGCTCGCCCCAGGTGACGACGGATCCGTCGCCAAGGATTGCAGCAAAAGCTTTGTAATTGGCTTGGATTTGCTGCACAGTCTTCAGCTGATCCTGCACAGCGCTGCTGTCGCCACTCCAGCTGGGAGCACCCCAGGTCACGACGCACCCATCACCAAGAATCGCAGCAAAGGCGTGGCGAGTGGCTTGGATCTGCTGCACATCCTTCAGCTGATCCTGCACAGCGCTACTGTCACCACCATATAAGGTAGCACCCCAACTGACGACCGATCCGTCGGCAAGAACGGAAGCAAAAGCACGCTCAGAGGCTTGCACATGCTGCACATTCCTGAGCTGGACCTGCACAGCGCTGCTGTCGCCACCATAGCCGAAATGACCCCAGGTCACGACAGATCCATCCCCAAGAATGGCAGCAAAAGCACCTTCACTGGCTTGGATCTGCTGCACATTCTTCAACTCGTCCTGGACAGCACTGCTATAGCCACCATCGACAGCATCGCCCCAGGTGACGACACCTCCATCAGCAAGAATGGCAGCAAAAGCACCGTGCGTGGCTTGGATCTGCTGCACATTCCTGAGCTGTTCCTGCACAGCACCACTGTCACCACCAAAATCAGCATCACCCCAAGTGGCAACGGATCCATTGTCGAGAATAGCAGCAAAAGCGACGACAGAGGCTTGGATCTTTTGCACGTTCTTCAGTTGATCCTGCGCAGAACTACTGTTACCACCAGCGTCAGCATCACCCCAGGTCACGACCGATCCATCACCGAGAATCGCAGCGAAAGCGTAGTAAGTGGCTTGGATCTGCTGCACATTCTTCAGCTGGTCCTGCACAGCATTGCTGTCACCCCCCTTGTCAGCATCACCCCACGATACGACGGATCCTTGTGCGAGAACTGCGGCAAAAGCGCCGCAAGAAGCTTTGATTTGTTGAACATCTTTCAGCTGGTCACGCACGACACTGCTGTCGCCACCATAGCCGCAATGACCCCAGGTCACGACAGATCCATCAGCAAGAATCGCAGCAAAGGCATGTTCATTCGCCTGGATCTGCTGCACATGCTTCAGCTGGTCCAACACAGCACTACTGTCACCACCATTGTAAGGATCACCCCAAGTCATAGTTGATCCATCGCCAAGAATGGCAGCAAAAGCAGAACAGGTAGAGTGAATCTGAAGTCTATTTAAATGCAAGATCAGTGAGTCGTTATTCTGAAGCTGGGCAGCCGCGACTGTTGAACTTGCCTCCAATATACTTCCAAATGAGTCCACAAGGCGCCCTCTTCCGATTCCAAGCGCTGTTTCTGCTCGAAGTTTCAATGCTTCCACCAGTTCACCCTCATCTGCGGTTACAGTGACCGTCTTTCCACTCAGAAGTCCAACTTCCACAGATACCGACATTGTGAACTTAAGCCCTATAGACCCTAAACCCTAGCTTTTTTGGACAAGGATCCTAGTCTGGAGACTTTTCTTCTGCCGGCAAACAGGGCTCAAGGATGCTTGGTACAAGTTGCATCATTTAGGATATAGGGTTCGGGATGGCTTACGCTTAGGTTTCTTCACCTCACAGACTAGTCGGCTACGACCCCTTACTTAGAGGGCTTAGCCCCCAAAACAGCAGGGTTGAGGATCCATACATAGGCTTCTTGCGCGCGACAACACATTCCTAAATTAATGGATATTGGAGTTTCTAGGATTTGAACGGTTATTTGGGCCTAAGGTAAACCTCATGCAATCTTACTTATCCTGGCTGTCCGTGTCTGGGCTTCAACATCGATCTTATCTTAGTGAAGCGGACTTGGCATCTAGAATAGCAGTTCCTTTAAAGGGTCCTTGAAAGGGGTCCATCTACGACTTACTTTCAGGCGCATTATTGGGGTTTACTAAGGAGCCTTAAAAAGTAGAATCGGGCAGAAAGGCCTATACATGTATATATATATATATAATATGTATATTGCAATGCTGCGATACGGAACTATAGTGACACTACCGCATGTCATCTATTCTGACCTTTATGTTAGGCTTTAGGACTTGGGCAGGCTCCGGGTTCAGGATCTATCATACACCATCCCGGACGTTCCCAATATGATCTGGATGCGCAGTTGAATTTAAGGACGTGCGGCTTGCGGCGAAGCGATTCGCTGAAGAGTGCTTTCGGATGAGGCCCATGGCAGCGCTAAGTAGGCTTACAGCTGAGGTATCTGGTTGAGTTGTGAGGTATCTGGTTGAGTTGTTCCATGATCCAAAGCGCGGTGGCTAGTTGAAACTAAAAACCCTCGTGGCGTGGTGGCCACGAGCCCTAAATGCTACACCCTAACAAACCCTAAGGCTCCATGTACCCATGTTGCATATACTTAGGCCTTAAAAATAGCTAAATAGGGACCCTTTAAGGCTTAAGTGTCTACTATAAGGGTACATGGAGCCTTTGGGAGATCGCCTGACAGCAGGAGCCGATCCTATGCACCCTACCCAAAGGCCCCAAAGTAGTTCCTTTTTGGGGTTGTATATCTAGAATCCTATAAAGTAATCCCAACAAGGAACTACTTTGGGCCTCTGTATACACAGTGTAACTTGGTAGCTGCGTGCAAAGGGATATGTTCCTTCATTTTGGGTTTTGCAAAACCATATCACAATGAAAAAGTTAGGCTTTCTGGGCTGGCGCACGGGGCTCCTAAGATGAACTCTAGAATGCCATGAATATATAGGAGTTCAGTGGCTGGGACCTACTAAAATCACAGCCAAAAAAATCATTTCGGGAAACTGGACATTGACGGTACTCGCTAACCCTCGACGACTTGTGGGCTCTCTATTAGAGTCCGTTGGTAATGATCTTTGTTAGTAGCTTATCTGGCTTTCCCGAAATCCGAAGCCCTGAGCCGCTAAAATACCCTCCTCATTCCCCCACCTTGTTCCCTTCGCATTGCTGATGGGGCGCCTTGTCAATGGGCAGCTTTCTCTAGCACAACAGGACTGGGGCTCAGTTTCAGCTACCCTCAACCTGACTTGTCCAATACCCTAGCGAAGCTAAACGTTAACCTTTTGGATGATACAGGGATTATAATAACCCGCCAAAAGATTAAAGGATACCTGCTCTACTACGAGGAAACCGTAAACTGAGTCGTCGACAGAATTGGTTGAAATGGGTTGGATGGTTCAGGGTGCAGGGCTATCCTTACCTTTGGTTAGTAGGGAATGGAGGAATGGGGTACAATTATAACTACTATTACTCCCCTTCTTCCATTCCCTACTAACACAAGGTAACTATCTCACCAGCTTGGTGCTGTGCGAACGTGACCTCTGCAGTCTGGAGCCGGGCTGGAACTGTTTAGGGTTTAGGGTTTTAGGATTTAGGGTTTAGGGTTTGGGGTTTTAGGGTTTAGGGTTTTAGGGTTTAGGGTTTAGGGCTTTAGGGTTTTAGGGTTCCCTAAACCCTAAACCTGGCCGGGGCTGTGGGCTTGGGGGGGGCTGGTCCTCGACAACAACACAGCAGGTAGGGAGCCAAAACAAGGCAATGGGCAAACAGAGGGCAGAGCAAAGTCGGGGCAGCGTGCAAGGAACGGCGCAACAGGACAAGGTAACAACTCCCCTAAACCCTAAACCCTAAACCCTAAAACCCCAAAACCCTAAACCCTAAACCCTAAACCCTAACAACTGCGGCATTCCAAGTCTTCATTCTGGAGCTGGGACTGGGTCTTCGGGGGCTGAGACTGAGCTGCAAAGAAGGCTGGGGCTGGGGCTGGGACTAGGTTTAGTGCTTAGGGTTTTAGGGTTTAGGGCTTAGGGTTTTAGGGTTTTAGGGTTTTAGGGTTTAGGGGTTAGGGTTTTAGGGTTTTAGGGTTTTAGGGTTTAGGGTTTTAGGGTTTAGGGTTTTAGGGTTTAGGGTTTTAGGGTTTTAGGGCTTAGGGTTTAAAGGGAACTCCAGAAAGTTGGAATATGGATTAATGGTAGGATACCCTATAATTTACCTTACAGGGTTTAGGATAACCATATTCCAACTTTCTGGCTTTTACTTTAGGGAAACAACGCAAGCCGGAGCTGAGCAGGGAACAAAAGCTATGCGAAGGCGAACAGACCGCGGGGCAAAGCCAGGGCAGCGTGCAAGGAAAGCCAGGGCAGGAACGGAAAAGGACAATGCAACAAACGCATTGCGGCTTTCCAAATCGTTGATTCTGCTCTTTATCTAACGGTTTTTTTCAGAAATTGGAAATTCCATTTTGTTGACTTGCAGTTTCCGAGCTCGAGCCTCCTATTTCTTATCATTCTGGCCCCAAGACGAGAAAAGGCAACATGACAAAAACAATTAACAGTCGTTTAAGAAGCGATAACAGCTGTGTAGTTGGCAGTGCTAACTACACTGGCGAACTTTAAATCCTGAAACGCAAAACGCCAAAAACCAAACCCTAAACCCTAAACCCCAAATCTCAAACCCTAACCCCCTTACCCTGAACCCCAAACCTCAAACCCTAACCCAAACCTCTTACCCTGAACCAAAAAACCCTAAACACCAAAGCCTCAAACTCGAATAAACCCAAAGCCTGACCTGCAAACCTTAAACCATCCTAAAACCCTAAACCCCAAACCCTAAACCTTATACCCCATACCGTAAACCCCCAAAACTCCTAAAGCCCAAAGCCCTCCACCGCAAAACCCTGTAGATCCCTTTAAAGGAGCCCTTATAGATCTCTGTATAGGGGATCCTTATAGCATCACTAATCCTCCTCATCTGGATGCGCCCCTCCACCGCAAAACTGCTTAGGGGCTGAGTTATTACCCTAGCCCAAAAAAGGTTAAAAAAACCTTTTCAGTTCTGGTAGGATGATCAAGGATGTTTCAACAATACATTTATCGATATCGATACCGTATGGGTAGTTGTCAAAATTAAGGTCCCTTTTTGGGTATCCTAAATACTAGGTGCCGTATTATATTAGGGTACCCAAGAAGGGACCATGATTTTGACAAGCACCCATATCGGTCCTGAACCGGCGAGGGTAGGGGGGAGGGGGGGGGAGGGGGGTCTAGGGGGGCGCGGGTCGGGGGTAGGGGAAGGGGGTCGGGGTGCAGGGACGTCGTGGGGGGGGGGGGGGGGGTTGTTCCTCCTCCTCCTCTGCTTCTCCTGCTCCTCCTCCTCATAATTCATGTAAGCCCCAAAAGGATTAAAGGTTAATTCCCTACACAGGTACTAAGGACCCCTTATGATACCTGTATAGAGCCTTAGAGAACCCCTTAAACCACCAAAAGGTTAAAGGTTACCTACTTGGAAGATCATGGGACTTAGTAAGTACAGTTATAAGTACCCTAAGTGGGATTATAAGTACATATAAGTGCAGTTACCTTAATCATAACATCAATTACTAAGTCCCATGATCATTTATGTACTCAGCGATTAAGAGCCCCATATAATACCTTTATAGAACCCTTAAAACGAACCCTTAGAGAAGAACCCTAAGCCCTTGTAGTACCCTTAAAAGAGCCATGAAAGGAGCACTAAGTCCCATGATCCTTCAAGTAGACCCTAAACCCTAAACGCTTAAAGGGATCCCATTATAGAACCCTATAGTACCCTTAAAGGACCCTAGTTACTACTCAGCGACTAAGTTATAAGCACCCTAATTGGGACTATAAGTACGTAAAAGTGTAGTTACCTTAATTAAAACCACATTATTATCTAAGCCCCATGATCCTTCAAGTAGACCCTTAAAGGGAACCCCTTTGTAGATCCCTATAGTACCCTTAAAAGGAGCCCCTTCTAAGCCCCATGATCCAGAAAGTCCTCAGCGACTAAGTATGCAACGCTCCGAGCTGCTCTGGCCTTCGCCGCTTCGGCTTCGGCTGGGCCGGACTGCCTGTTCAGGGCGGGTCCCTTTAGGGTTTAGGGTTTAAATGAAGGTTTAGGGTTTAAGGTTTGAATCAAGGTTTAGGGTTTAGGGTTTAGTTTAGCTATTAGGGTTTAAGGATTAGGGATTTGGGTTTGGACTGCCTGTTGAGGTTGGGTCCTTTTACGGAGATCTATTGGGTTTAGGGTTCTTAAAGGGTGATCTATAGGACTCCTTAAAAGGGATCGGGGTTGAAGGCTTAGGGCTCTACTTGGAGCGGCAGGGGACTTAGTAAGTCGTTTATAAGTAGGGTGCCAGTGTGGTCTCCGCATCAAGCCACACAGCCTTGTGCCTTTAGTTTGTGACTGTCCAGGTGTAGCCCATGAAATTTGGCCGGTCCTGGTTCAAGTTGCAACCGCTGCGACCTTCCGGTGAGCACTTCGCACAAGGCCCGTTCTTCCTTCTAGATGGCCCACAACAGGTCGTACACTTGTATGGCGAGGATGGCATGTCGATGTTGCTGATACCGCGAGTTAAAAATGTAGTTATTGAAAGAATGTACAGCAACCGCTACAGCAGTCTATCATGAGAAAGGATCTACGGCTTCAACAAGTGCCAAAAAGTATCTGGTTGATCTACGACAACTATTCCCAGACCAGCTCAAAACCCTACCTGGCTTGCCTGGATGTGGCCTCAGAGACAAAAGCAGGCAGCAAGCAGTTTTCAATGACAGCGGATCGTCATGACTTTCTGGTGATGGGGCAAAATGATCGCTTGAACAAGTCATACTCTCCAGCCTAGCGCTGCCCATTTTGCTCTGAGGGTAACTCCATTTAGGGTACTTATAACTCTACTAAAACCTACTTACTAAGTCCGCTGCCCCTCCAAGTAGGGTTTAGGGTTGAGGCTTTAGGGTTTTAGGAGCCCCTAAGGGCCCTTTAACAGAGTCCTTATGGCCCTTATCTTCCGGGTATTTGGGGTATATTAGAGGGTAGTTGGGGGGTTTAGGGTCATTGGTTTTTGGGTTTCAGTTTCGGGTCTTACAGGGCTTACCTGTGACCCCAAACCCTACAAAATAGTAGGTTATGACCCCTTAATTAGAGGATCTGACCCTTTTTTTGGATCCACAGGTATGGGTTTTGGGCTAAAATTTAGGGCTTTCGAGGGTTTCGGCTCTGGAGTTCTACGCAGATAAGAGTTCAGGAATCAGTAGAAGAAGGCTGTACCCTGGGGCTCCAAGTATACAATTACTACCCACTTTGGGGCCTAAAGTCTATAGATAATACCTACTTTGGGCTATTTGGAGCCCCAGGGTTTCTACCAGGTTTTCAGAAAGGCTTTTAAGGATCAGATTTCAAAGGTTCACGCTCATGCTGGGGCTGATGGCTTAAGGTCTGTAGGGTCTGGATTTTGAACCCCGGAAACAAACCTACATCACCCCGAACCCCGTAAAGAAACCCTGCGCCGTCCGTATCCAAGAAGGTCCATCTATACTGCTGAGTAAATATGCCAAAACCGTAAACACAGACCAAAATCCTGAACCCCGAACCCCGAACCCAAGATTCAAAACCAGATGCCAACCCAAGAGAGCTCCGTAGGTGCCTGGACCACGCTTCACGAAGTGCAAGAACTCCGCGAGGTCCTATGTAAAATCTACAGCGAACAGTTTGAAACTAACAGGTGCGGGCATAGGCTTTATGGTGGAGGGTTGTGGTAAAGGCCTTTTGCGAATAGGAAGGTGGTTAGAATTTTTTTGTTTCAGGATGCTCAGGCGATGGTTGCAGGAACCTGCTATTTGATGTCGCCTGCTCTCTGAAGCTCCCAGCGTAGTATTGAGAGAGTTCGAGTTTACAGGTTTGGGATTTCGTGGCGTCAAAACCTACGAACCCAGACCCCAAACCCTGAACCCTAAACCGCCACGAGATCCGCGAACGGAAGAAGACATTGGCTACGACGAACGGTTCTCATCTTAGGGGCTGACTACCTTAGCCCAAAACAAGAGAACCTTTCATGGTAAGGTTATATATTAACCCGCAGCGGTTGAAGGTTTATTACCTACTCAGCTACTAAGCCTATTAAGAGCCCCTTATAATACGTTTATAGAACCCTTGTAGAACCCCTTCCTGGAACCCTAAGCCCTCATGGTACCCTGAAAAGGAGCCATCAAAGGAAGCCAAATACTCAGACTAAACCCTAAACCTCTAAGGAACCCCCAAGATAGTATTAGTAATTTTTAAGCCCCTATAGTAATAAGTATTTGCTCATCAGAATCTTCCCTTCAAAAACCCTTAAAGACCCCTATACAACTCTTAAAGAACCCTCAAAGACCCCTTACTATCTCAGTTGCTCATGCAAAGTCTTAGAATACCTTTAACCGGAACCCTTAGCCCTCCTGGTACCCTTACAGGAGCCACTGAAAGGAGCTACTAAGTATCCGTTCAACTTCAACCTGCTGCGGAGCTCCCTGCGCTTCGGCTGCTGGCTGACCAAAGGCCCTCAGAGGCTCTGCGAAAGGAGGCCACCCAGAGACTCCAAAATCCAGTAATTAAGGAATATGCCTTGCCCACGGGCTCCATGGTAGTTCCTTTTTGGGATTACCTTATAGGATTCTATATGAACCCCAAAAGGAACTACTATGGAGCCTCTAGCTAGAACATAGTAGGGTCCGTAATATGGTTCAAGGAATATGCCTTGAATTATAGTCGGATCCTGAGTACGATTTAAGGTATACTCCTTAACTAAGGGACAATGGGGTCTCTGCCCATGCGACGGCCACCGTGCTGTTGCCTCTTCGCTCCGGCTGGCGGAAAAGAGACAGCCACCAGATCGGACCCGCAACGCCTCCTCCCGGGTACTTGTTAAAGGGTTGAAAGTAAGTTGCCACAATAGGGGTCTATAGTAGATAATGTGGTTCTATACCATAAGGAACCGTATTATTTACTATAGATCCCGATTATGGCAACTTAAGACTTAAACTCCTTTGACAAGAACCCAGCCTCCTCCTCAATCGCAGCTCGAACCCTAAACCGTAAAAACCTAAACCCTAAACCCTACCGCTTCCCTGAGGACTTACCAGCCGATGTTGATGTCCAGGCCCTGCTTTGCCTTTGCATGCCCACAGGAATCTCATCCCCGTCATGTCGAACAACCCGCCAATACAAACAATATCCCTTAATGTTAAGGAATATAGCCCAGAGACCCCAATATCTCTTCATTAAGGAATATAGCTTCAATAATAATCTGAAGCCTTTTTAGACTCGAAAAGTGTGATTCTCATCAGGCCTTTCCTCATCTCTGCTGTCACTTTTGGGGGATCTTGCTCTGGGCTCATGGATCCCTTTAAAGGAACCCTAAACCCTAAAACCCTAAGCCGAAAACCCTGAACCCTTTATCCCTTTAAAGGAACCCCAATGGATCCCCTTAAAGGAACGCTACACCCTAAACCCTACTTTTACTGTTGGTCCTGCTCTTTGGTAGTTAGGATTAGGGGGACCCTTGGGGATATAGACCCTCTGAAATAAGGCACCTTTTAAGAGAGCCAGAAGTAGGGTTCAGAAGGGGTACCCTTGAAGGGGTCTCCCTTCTAATACTACCTACTCTTGCTCCGCCTTGAAGGCTGGTATAAGGTTTCCTCTACAGAGATCATAGGTTGCCACAGCGGTACCATCGGTCTGGGGGTAAAAAGATCCGTGATCATTCTGATCTGGCGAAATCCTCCGTATGTAATCTTAACCTTTTCGAGGAACCTTCTAGACCCCAAAGCATACATTTGCCACAAGCTGTATACTCACTTCGACCCTGTAGTACGTATGCAGGCAGTACATAGTCATACACATATACACCATTAGCAAACGAAGCCCTGAAAGGAACATCGTCGAGGCAACGAAGAGTTCCGGGCGAGACTGCCCTGACCCAATGGTCGATTCTGTGCGTTTCCAAGCGTTCCGCCTGCTGTTTGCACGAAGAGCAAACTGAGACAATGGAGCTAGCAAGTTCGGTCAGAGCTGTGAACATCCAAGATAAGATCCGGGATGTAGGACGGCAGGACATTCGCACTCTCTGAGGGTGATCCGATCATCACATACGATGCCTTGCAGAGTGCCATCCGACGCCCAAGTTCGTTTCTGGACGCTCTGGCATAGGTGATCTTCCCTTTCATGGTTGTTGGAGACAAGGCAAATCCCAACCCAGCCAGAGCGTTGATTATGGACTCGTACACATTGTGTTGGTTGAACATCTGGTTCGCCTCACCTGGTCCTCTTGCTTGTGACGTCTCCCGAAGGAGCTCAAAGATACCACCATCTCCCTCCCCCCAAACCCTAAACCCCCAAGTCCTAAACCCTGACCCCTACACCACCTAAAACACAAAACTGGAAACCACTATTAACATAACACCGAAAAAAGCCTCAAGAACCCCTCTAGCAGAAAAACAAAAAGCCAGTGTAAGAACCTGAAGAAGTCCTGCCAAAACCCCAAAAACACTAAACCTCAACCTGAAACCCAGAACCTTTAGTCTAAACCCCAAACCTCAAGCGCTTCTAGAACCCTATAGATCCCTTAAAAGGAACCCTAAACCCTATAAACCGAACCCTAAACCCTAAACCTCAACCACCCTGACGCCGTGGCGTCCTGCGTCTGAAGGGGAGGCCTGGACAGGCAGAGTTTCCATGGGTTTAGGGTTTAAGGGTTTAGGGGATAAGGGTTTAGAGGCTTAGGGATTAGGGTTTAGGGTTTAGGGGTTTAGGGTTTAAGGGTTAAGGGTTTAGGATGCAGGGTTTAGGGTTTGGGGTTTAGGGGTTAAGGGGTTGAGGGTTAAGGGTTTAAGGGTTTAGGGCCGTTTAGTGCCAAACTTTAGGGAGGGTTCGTTTAAGGGTTTTAAACGGGATTTATCATGCATTTCAGGGTGAGGTTCTTGAATAAAGCGGTGCAGGGTTTCGTGACTTTATAGTGTTCGGGATTCAAGGACGCTGCAGGGTGCTGTACGGGTTCTATGTCTACAGTGCTTTCAGAGTTTAGGGTACATCAGGGTGTAGGGCTCTGAGGTCTAGTGAGCGTTTATAGTTTGCAGTTGAGGGTCGTCGCTTGAGTAGAGTTTTCCTAAGCGTGTGGCGCGATACACCCGGTATCCTAGCATGTATAGCAGTCATAGTAGCAGCACCCGCTCGAGATTCGAAAGTTTAACTTGGCAGCAGCAAAACCAGACGCAGTGCGAGTATGACTGCTGCTTGTCGTCGTCATCCTAGCAGCAGTAGTGGCAGTTCGTCAGTTAGCTAGTGAGTCAGTCAGTCAGCCAGTCATTCAGCAGTCAGTCAGTTAGTAGGTTAGACATGGTGCGGTTTGCGGGGGCTTAGGCTGAGGTGTACATACCGGGGTATGGACCTGAGAGATTAAAGAAGACGCGTGACTCTCACCATCCGGATCCCTTAATTAAAGGATCATGGGACTTGCTTACTTATATCCCCCATTGAGGTGCTTATAACCTTACTTACTAAGTCCCATGGTCCTCCAAGTAGAGGACCATAAGACATAGAACTCACCTAGTCTCGCGCGGCTCGAAATACGCCTTTCGTTAGGGACTGTGTTTTTGGATTCGTTATGGGAGTTTGGCTGAATCTATAGTGTGTTTTGGGACTAGAACTTCTGTAGGCCTAGAGAAGGGCTTCTTCAATTCGGGTTTGGGACGGTTTAGGGTTTGGGGTTTAGGGGTCTGGATTGGGGTTTGGGGGTCTGTTTGATTTGCTTGCCTTGTGCAGCAATGCATCTAAATGGTAATAGGAACGCATTCGGGATCAGAAAAGTCAACAAACTCTACACATATCCAACAACATGCAGCCATGAACCCCTAAACCTAAAACCCGAAGCCCAATATAGGTGCCTAATATTAAGGGCACTAAACCCTATGTAAACCCTGAACCCCTGAACGCTAAACCCTTAAACCCTAAACCCCTGAACCCTAAACTAAACTATACTGAACTTAGAACCCTAGCAACAATTATAACTTTAGCTGTTTCTTAGGGATTATAATAACCAAAAATTAAAAATTATTTCTAAGTACCCCTAAGTAAACCCGAACCCTGAAGGCATTTTGGGAAGGTCTGGGTAAACCCCTAACCCCTAACCCCTAAACCCTAAACCCCTAAACCCTAAACCCTAAACTAAACCCGAACCCTGAAGCTGTCCAGCTCTTTCCCCTGAACACTCGACTTTGCCTGGTTGGGCTTGGAGCTTTCGCCCTGAGCATGGTCTTATGGTTCAGGCTCTCTCTTCTTCAAGAAGAATGCGCCCCCAAAAGCTCAAACTTTCTAAGATAGAGCTAACATATAAGGCCAAAAAGTTTACAAGTTCCCCCGTTCACTAAGTAGGGGTTTACGGTTTAGGGTTAAGGTCCCTAAACACTAAACCCTAAACCCTAAACCGTACCCTAAACCCTAAACCCTAAACCCTACACCCAAAACCGTAAACCCTAAACCGTACCCTAAACCCTAAACCCTACACCCTAAACCGTTTTAGGAATCGGAGGCCTTCATCTCTTGCAGAGCTCTTTTAAACCCATGCGCGGATGAGCTTTTGAAAAGCTTTCAACAAGGTTTTGTGCATGTTAAAGGCTTTAAGGTAACGGTTTTTAGAGTTTACATAGGTCATTTACTAGATTTTAAACCCTAAACCGTTTAGAGTTTAGGAGTTCCAAATTCGGGTCGGTAGGTGGGGGCCAACGATTCAGGCCTCGCGGTTGAAGGCTTACGGTGCAGGGCAAGCCCAAGAATCCGAAGCCACAAAGCCCTACTCCACAAACCTTCCTGAACCAAGGGTCACAGGTTGGATAGCAGCTTTTAACTATTGAATCCCGCGAATGAAACCCTGAGAAGGGTTGGGCAGGATTCGGAGAGGTCTGGGCTAGGTGATGGGTTTTCCCGGAGGCTCCATGCAATTTGATTGAGGAACCCTATTATAGAACCCTACAGTACCCTTAAGGGAACTCTTAAAGGAGCTATTATTTTGGAAGTAGACGAACCCTTAAACCGGTAACCAGACAGCCTAAACCCTACTCCCTAAACCCTATTTGGAGGGGCAGGGGACTTAGTAACTAGGTTATAAGTAGAGTTATAAGTACCCTAAATCCAGTTACCCCAATTATAGTCCTACTTATAAACGACTTACTAAGTCCCCTGCCCCTCCAAGTAGACCCTAAACCCTAAACACCATAGATCCCTTTAAGGAACCCTATAGATCCCTTTAACGGGGCCCTTTAAGAACCCTAAACCCCAAACCTAAACCCTAAACCCTAAACCCAAAAGCCTCGAAGCCCTCCCCTGGACCCGAAGCAGAGGGTTTAGGGTTTAGGGCTTACCTGGGGATCCCAAAACCCTGCCGTTTTAAGGGTCAGACCCTAGAACTAAGGGGTCAGAATAGTAGGTTTGGGGATACAGGTAGGGTTTACAGGACTTTGACAAGGACGCCACAATACAGGAAACAGCCCCAAACCCTACAAAAGAAGAGGCTTCTTAGCCCTAAGCCCTACAAAACAGCTCTACAGTACCTTTGAAGGAGCTACTAAAACAGCTAGGTCTCGTTAGCTTTATGGGTAGACCCAGCCTCACTGGGCTCGCCTCTGCCACGTCCGGAGTCTTCACCTGCCGGGTTATAAGGCTCAGGGTTTATAGGGTTTACCTGTGGATCCAAAAACCTACCGTAAGGGTCACACCTCTAAGTAAGGGGTCATAACCTACTATTATGTAGGGTTTGGGGATACAGGTAGGTTTATGATGGTTTAAAGTTTAGGCTTTAGGGCAAATCTGGCCTAGACATACCAAAAGGCACCAGAAATGCAGCGACAACGATGACGACGCCGACTACTACTACGACGGATTGCCTGCGGAAGCTGGTCAGGATCAAGATGAGGGTCAAGCATATGAGCCCATTCTCACAAAACACCTAGCTCCCGCAGTTTGGGGCTACCTACCCAGGCACACGTACTCCACGCTGCAAGCATGCATATGTTAGTGATTAGCCCTCTGACAAGACTCCATTGAGCCGCGGCCACGAGGAAACTCAATTCGCAATCCTTCTGGACACTTGGCTATGCTGGAATATGCCTTAGGGGCTTATTTATGGTAGGATTCTATAAACCCTAAACCCTAAACCCCTAAACCCTAAACCCTAAACCGGTCACCTACTCAGTGTCAACTTTTGAGATGCTGTATTGCCGAGCCCTCAGCAGGAGCCTCCGCGCTGCGCTCCACATTGGGCCCCCAGAGACTCCAAGATCCCTTAATTAAGGAATATTCCTAAAATCATATTAGGGATCCGGGGACTCCAATATCCCTTAATTAAGGAATATTCCTTAAATCAGATTAGGAATCCTACTATAATTTAAGGAATAGTCCTTAATTAAAGCATTTTGGAAGGTCTGGGCACTACGGTTGATGATAGGAATCCTGCATTACCTTAAGGACCCTAGCCTATGGTAGTTGTGGTATATTCCTTATTATGGGTAATGCAGAATTTCTATCATCAACCGTATGGCATTGTGCCTCTTGAGGTGGTGGAGCCTTGGGTCCTGGGCTCGGGCTCGAGCGAACATCGTCGACCGACTCTGTCGCGCCAAAAAAATCATCACGTACAGTAGAAGCCCAAAAGTTGGAAACCCAATAGCCTCGATCCTTAAGAGCAGTTTATAGGGAATTCCAGCGCTATTTGGCTGTAATCAGGTTTCCAACTTTATGGGGTTTACTGTAGACGCTGACACTGTCCACTCCAAGTGTTTCACCACCTGGGATCAAAACCACTGCCGCATGTCATTGCTACGGATCTAGGTTTTTGGATTTAGGGGTTTAGGGCGAAGGGGTGTATAGTAGGCCTTCCAGAAGAGGCTTACAGGGCTTCGACCGCTTTTTTTGTAGTAGGGGCTCTATAATATTATAAGGCCCTGCATACCTGGAACAAAAAGCTTGAGGGTGTATCTGACTTCTCTTCGAGTCGATAACTGGGTATCTTCATACTGAAACCACGTCGGTTTAGCGGTTCAGCCGCTCAAGGTCTCTGGACTTCGGGCTTGGAGGTTTCAGAATTGAGCCGGGTTGAATGCTATACACCCGAAACAGCACAAAACCCCAAACCCAGGATTTACAAACTCCCCGAAGGTTTTCCAGCCCCCAAAACCTCATAACATCTAAGCTTCTTGAAGGTTGATGGACCTGGTAACTATGGTTGTAAGGGCTCTTTAGCGGTACTATAGGGTTCTATAATAGGGTTTGCTTTAATGAAGGGTTTAGTGTCTACTTGGAGGTTCATGGGTCTTAGTAACTAGGGTTATAACAAGTTACAACCCCCGAACGTCCCCAAACCACTTCACTAAACCCGACCAAACCCCCCAAAACCCAAGACACCAACACACAAACAGTGTAACACACTAAACTCGAAACCCGAACCTAGCCCTAAAAGTAACAACCCCAAACTCCGTAAGCCCATGGAAGAAGACTCATTGAACTGGACACCTTCACAATACCCTAGACCCGAAACTAAACCCCGAAGAAGCCCTTCTGCCTCACACCCTAAACCACCCTAAACCCTAAACCCTAATCCCCAAAGCCCCAAAGCCCAAAACCCTAAACCACCCTAAACCCTAAACCCCAAAACCCAAAACCCTGAACCCTAATCCCTAAACCTTGAAACCCTAAACCACCCTAAACACTGAACCCTAATCCCTAAACCACCCTAAACCCTAAACCATAAACCCATAAACCCTCGGCCCTAATCCCTAAACCCTCAAAACCCTCATCCCTGAACCGCCGCCGCCTGGAATCCTCGCGCGGACATGAGCTCACGGAGCTCCCCGGTGTGGATCTCACGAGCCTCCAGGCCGCCAGTAGTAAAAACAAGAAGAGGGCTTCCTTTAAAGGGATCTATAGGGGTTCCTTTAAAGGGTTCCTTAAAAGGGGATCTACAAGAAGATCTATAGTAGGGTTCTATGATATACGGGCCTCAATAGTTGGAGTAGGGCTTCCTTTAAAGGGATCCATAGGGGTTCCTTTAAAGGGCTCCTTAAAAAGGGATCTATAAGGGGATCTATAGTAGGGTTCTATGATATAGGGGCCTCAATAGTTGGAGTAGGGCTGCCTTTTTAAAGGGATCTATACAAGTTCCTTTAAAGGGTTCCTCTAAGGGTTTCGTTTCAAGGGGTCTATATGGATTACTGCTATAAGGGGCATTATGGGGGTTTAGTTTTGGGGCCTTAAGAATTAGAAGAGGGTTCCTTTGAAGGCTTCTTTTCACGGGGTCTTTCAGGATTACTACTATAAGGGGTATCATTAGCAAGAAAAGTCCTTAAAAATTAGAAGAGGGCCTCCTTTAAAGGGCTCCATAGGGGTTCCTTTAATTAAATGGGTTCTTGAAAAGGGATCCATAAGGGATCTATAGTAGTGTTCAATGATAGAGGGGCCTCAATACTGAGAATTGGGTTTTCAGCCCAGTACCAAAGTAGCGTAGGTAAAATTAAGGCCCCTACAGTAAGCTTGCGCGGGTGCCTTGCAGGGCTGACCTTAAAGCCGAAGGGTCCTACGCACCTATATGGGGGATACTTGCCCAAACCATAATAGTAATTTCTATTCTTGCGACCCTACATTCCACTGTATAGGTGTCCTTAAAGGGTTCCCTTGAAGTGCTCCTGCATAGGGTTTTGGGGCTCAGGCCTCAGGGCAAGTTTCGGGTTTGGGGCTGCTGTTAGTACCCCATGAAAAGCCACTGCAAAAAAAACTCCGACGAAGCTGTTGGGGTACAACAAACTTCCAACAAGTGATACAACCCCGACAGTCTCCTCGGATACTTGGAGGGTCATTGGACTTGGTAAACAAAGTCATAAACACCTTCATAGCTGGTATAAATCTAAATGACTATGAGCCTACTGGTATAGAGGAACTCCGAAGAAACCCTAAAGGAAACACCAAAGGAGCCCTAAGCCGTACTGTAACCTATGGATTCCCCAAAAGATATCTGAAAGGAAGCTTTGAAGATTCACTGAATCAAAGCCCACGGATATAAAAGCTGAAACTTTCAGAATCGACTACCTTATAAGAGCCCCAAAAATTGAAAAATTGAGTTTACAGCCAATAAGATAATACCCCCTATAGTCACCCTTATATGGAACCCTGTAAAGGAACCCTGAGCCCTTTAAAGGAACCCCTTTAAATATTAAAGGGCCCGGACAGTATTTCCCCAAAACGAAGCCGGGCCTTGCCAGGATTGTCTCGGCCCGTGCTGAGCAGCACCTTCCACTGACCTCCGGATTGAGTTTTCCAAACCTTCCGAAATCCGTTAATCAAGATACCTTGAGATATGTTCGTTGGGTCCAAGATATGAATCAAGGTATCTTCCCTAATTAGATAGCCCTAAGAGCAACCTAGGAATAAATGGGGTGCCCTTTTTGGTTCAAAGGGGGTTATATAAGGGAAACTGAACCCTTGCAAAAGGGAATAAGGGCCTACTCTAGGTCCTACGGTTGATGATATAAATCCTGCACTACCCATAATAAGGAATTTACAATAATTCCCATAGTTTAGGGTCGTTAAGGTCATGCAAGATTTACATCATCAACAGTAATTAATGTATTTTGGAAGGTCGGACTTCAGTTGTGCCTTTGAGGACATGAGGGCTTCATGTTTTCAGGCTGCTGTTTTCCATAAGGCTCCATGTACCCACATAGTAGATAGATACTTCAGCCTTAAAATACCTATACAGGGACCCCTTTAAGGCCTATCTATCTACTATAAACAGAGCGTATCCCAGGGGAGGGGGAAGTGTTCGAGTTCGAGTTCGAGTTCCAGTAAGAGTTCGACGTAGTAGTAGTAGTAGTAGTAGTAGTAGTAGTCGTCGTCGTAGTAGTAGTGGTAGTAGTAGCAGCAGTAGTACCAGTAGTAGCAGTAGTAGTAGTAGTAGTAGTAGTAGTAGTAGTAGTAGTAGTAGTAGTAGTAGTGAGAGTAGTAGTAACAGTAGTTAGGACTAGTACTAGTAGTTGCAGTCGTAGTAGCGGGCCCCGGGGAGTTCGAGTTCCAGTTCGAGTTTGAGTTCGACGTGATAATTTCGGCGGAGGGGGCAGTACTACGTCTAACGGGTCGAACGAGTTCGACCACCGGGCGAGCGCAGCCCGGGGGTTTGAGTTCCAGTTCGAGTTCGAAGTGCAGCAGCAGCAAAATTTCGACGCGGGGGGGGGGGGGTTCGAGTTCGAGTTCGACCACCGGCCGGGCGAGCGCAGCCCGGGGGGGGGGGGGGGGGGGGGGGAGGGGCGGGAGTTCGAGTCGAGTTCCAGTTCGAGTTCGAGTAGTGGTAGTAGTAGCAGAGTAGCAGTAGCAGTAGCAGTAGTAGTAGTAGTAGTAGTAGTAGTAGTAGTAGAGTAGTAGTAGTAGTAGTAGTAGTAGTAGTAGTAGTAGTAGTAGTAGTAGTAGTAGTAGTAGTAGTAGTAGTAGTAGTAGTAGTAGTAGTAGTAGTAGTAGTAGTAGTAGTAGTAGTAGTAGTAGTAGTAGTAGTAGTAGTAGTAGTAGTAGTAGTAGTAGTAGTAGTAGTAGTAGTAGTAGTAGTAGTAGTAGTAGTAGTAGTAGTAGTAGTAGTAGTAGTAGTAGCTTCGTGGTGGCGGCATGCCTGATGAGGTGCGCGGCTTTGAGTTGTGACGCGGTGCGCACACCGCAGCCGCGCACCACACATACCTTGGCGATGTCAAACGCAGCTTGCTCGAATATGAGTGCAAGTCCGAAGCATGCGAATACGCAGCTAGATGCAGCCTGGGCTCCGTTTCACGTGGACCTGCAGCTTCGGCGTCGCACGTGGCGCTTCCATCAGGAAGACCCTGCTTGCCGCAAAAGCAGCAGAAGCGGCCGCCGAGTAGTGTTGTCTTGGCGCAGTCAGGCAATGCGAAAACACGGAGCCCTGCATGGAGTGGGCCTAGCAAAACGCGTTGCAAAAACTCGTGCGGACAGGTGGCACAGCCGCAGTGGCAACACGTCCTTTCGGCCGTCTGAAGAAAAAGCCACGCCGCCACGATCGAGCGATCTGTCGTGCTAATTGCCGAGGCTGTCTGTGTGGGTGTGTAAGTAAGTATTATGAGTAAGCAAGTAAGTAAGTAAGTGTGTGCGTACGTAAACGTGTGTCCGCGTGTGTGAGTGTTTGTGCGTGTCACAGCGAGAGAGCGTGCGAGTGAGGGTGTGTGTCTGTGTCAGAGAGAGAGAGTGTGTGTGTGTGTGTGTGTGTCTGTGTCTGTGTGTGCGCGTGTCTGTGTGTGTGTGGGGGTGTGTGCGTGTCTGCGTGTGTCTGTCTTTGTCTCATGTGTGTGGGTGTGCGTGTGCGTGTACGTGTGCGTGAGCTGCGTGGTCTCTGTGAGCTAGACGCAGGCATGGGCCACCTGGAAGCCAGCAAGGCCTGCAGTGGCATTCGCAAAATTGCGACTGCCACACAGCATGCCAAACGTTTGAAACAGCAGACGCCGCGGAACACAAGACGCGGACCTACAGCGATAAATGTCCGCAGTTCGCGGCAGCTGGGCAAGTCTGTGGAGGAAACACATACTCATTTACGTTTCCACTTCCAAATCTTCCAAATGCATTTGCGTGACTCCGAGTGATCGACGAGTCTTCGGCCCGGATACATGTCGAGAAAAAGCAGTTGCACAAGTGCCTGGAAGTGGGTCCGTCTGGATATCGAAACAATCGAACCCTCTCGGGCGGAGCCTCTACCCTGGAAGCAAGTGGTATCTGCCGAGAAAAGACAGCAAATGACAGCAACAGTTGGCATCACACGGGTGCAATGCTTCGTCCTCCAGAGACAGTACGTGCTGTTGCTTGTTCTGGTAGCACGAGTAGTATAGTCGTAGTAGTAGTAGTAGTAGTAGTAGTAGTAGTAGTAGTAGTAGTAGTACTAGTAGTAGTACTAGTAGTAGTAGTAGTAGTAGCAGCAGTAGTAGTAGTAGTAGTAGTAGTAGTAGTAGTACTAGTAGTAGTACTAGTAGTAGTAGTAGTAGTAGAAGTAGTAGTAGTAGTAGTAGTAGTAGAAGTAGAAGTAGAAGTAGTAGTAGTAGCAGCAGTAGTAGTAGTAGTAGTAGCAGTAGTAGTAGTAGTAGTAGTGGTAGTAGTAGTAGTAGTAGTACAGTTTCAGTTTCAGTTCAGTCTCAGTTTCATTTCATTGTCCTTGCAAAAACTTTTCCGGAAGGGGGGGGCTTTCAGTTTCAGTTCAGTATCAGTGCAAAATTTTTTCGGGGGGGGTGCACAGGGGGGCGGGTTCAGTTTCAGTATCACTGCAATTTTGTTTTCCGGCGGGGGGGGGGGGCCGTTCAGTTTCAGTTTCAGTGCAGTCTGAGTGTAGAGGGAGGGGGGCGTTCCGTGTCAGTTTCAGGTGCATTTTTTTTTGGGGGGGGGGAAGCATTCGGTTTCAGTTGCAGTTCAGTCTCAGTGCACCGGGGAACTGTTCCAGTTCGAGTGCGAGTTCAGGGTTACCAAGGGCCCACGGCCGAAGGGAATGGGTCGTGAGGGTGGGTGGGGTGTGTCGAACTCGAACTCGAAGTGGAACTGGAACTGTTCCAGTTCGAGTTCGAGTTCAGGGTTAGCAAGGGGTCCAAGCCCCAGCGGAATGGGTCGTGCGGGTGGAGTGACTCGAACTCGAACTCGAATTGGAACTGGAACAGTTCCAGTTCGAGTTGGAGTTAGGGTGGGGTTCCTAATGACTATAAAGGTACATGGAGCCTTTGGGTTTGAGGATACGGGGTCCACAGCCTTCGCTTTTCAGCGTATGCTTTCGCACGAAGCTCCCATACTATAGAGCTGTTGAAGCCTTGATGTCTAAGTATAGAAATATCGAGTGTTTGAAGCCGAACTAATCACGAAGCCGTCATGCCTAAGCCATGCTATGTCTCTTTGGATGAAAACGACCCACCACACACACACAGACAGACTCAAACAGAGACCGGCACACACACACACACACAGAGCATATTCTACTTGTTGTACGTACTTGTATCTTGCAAACGTTGGTGCATTTATGCGGCTGTATGCCACGCATGGCTTATGTTGGGAGTGTACAGGGACATCACTACAAACGTTTCCCTAAAACATCTTAAAACACAGACCCTGAACTGAAACTTATAACCCTAAACCCTAAAACCTATTAGATTGTGCTTTGTCGGTTCCAAATCTAAACAAACCCTAACTCTGAACCCTAAAATAGTTTTGGAAGATCGCAGCTCCCAGAAGCCCTGTGAAGGGTTTAGGGGTTAGGGCTTAGGTTTAGGGTATAAGGTTTAGGGTTTAGGGGTTAGGGCTTAGGTTTTTTAGGGTTTAGGGCTTAGGGTTTAGGTTTTAGGGTTTAGGGTTCGATGGTGTTAGAGATTATAGGGTGCACTGCAGGGGCGAGGGGCGCGGGGTAGTGGGTTCGGTAGCTGCCACAAGGCTTGCTGGGCGGTGGCTGTGCCCGACTCTGCCTGTGGAAGCAAGAGTCACTGTGTGCGTGACTCACGCTGGGATGGGTGGAATCTTCCAGGCTTGGAGCCGGAATCCCAGAACGCTCATGCAAACCATGATTCTGAATCTACTTATACAGGTTGCACCCCACAGTGGACACACCTGAAAATATCTATATAGGGACCCCTTTAAGGCTTCAGTACCTACTATAAAGGTACATGGGGCCTTTGGGTCTGTCAGCGTGTCCGTGCCTTTGGGACGCGTGTGTCCCCAAAGCTCTGCCATGGGTCCTGCCCGTTGCAGAAGAGGAACTTAGTAGCTGAGTGGATACACTTTACACTTTTCGGGGATAATATTCCCCAAAAAACTGAAAGTGTACACTTTTGGGGGGCCTGTGAACTCAGCAACTAAAGGGAAGTTGACTGTTGTTGCGTCTGCTTCGTTTCGTCAAGGGTCGCCGGTTGAGGAGTTGTTGGTACTCGTGCTAAGCATCTGACGATCCTGAATAGGGTACCGTACAAAGACAGCATTTTCGGATAGTTATATACATATATATATATATGGACACACCCCCCCCATGACCTACCTCGGCCTCTTTTCCATTGTAAATACCGTCAAAACCTTCTCTTGGCAGGGATTCCCGTTTGGCATACGATTCGTGTTTTGCGTAATTTTCGGTGATGATACCTTCTCTATCATGGCCGATGTGAAGTCATGTCTCTTTACAACGTCGTGCCTACTCATGTCCGCTTTCAAATTCATATGCCTGTATTCATAAGCAAGAAACATTAAAAGAAACCACACGATACGACGGCGGAAACCAAAAAAACAAAAATCCAAAAATCCAAAGCCTTTCTGAGGGGCCCGAAACTTTTGGATTTTTTGGTTTTCCTAGGTCTTTTTTGGTTTTTTGGGCTTTGCCTTGGCGAAACCATGTTTTTTTTATTTTCGGTGGAAAACAAAAAACTCGAGGTTTTTTTGTTTTTTCTGCTGTGTCTCTGGTGCAAAACCAAAAAACACCTGTGTTTTTTTTGGATTTCTGCTGGAAAACCAAAAAAACTCAATGTTTGTTTGGTTTTTCTGCTGTGTCTCCGGTGAAAAACCAAAAAACACCTGTGTTTTTTGGGTTTCTGCTGGAAAACCAAAAAAACACTTGGATTTTTTTGGTTTTCTGTTGGAAATCCAAAAAAACACTAGGAAAACAAAAAATCCAAAAGTTTCGACCCACTGACAAAGGTTTTGGATTTTTGTTTTTTTTGATTTTTGGTTTTGTGGTGTTTCGGCGGAAACCAAAAAACAAAAAATCCAAAAATCCAAAGCCTTTCTGAGGGGTCCGAAACTTTTGGATTTTTTGGTTTTCCTAGGTCTTTTTTGTTTTTTTGGGCTTTGCCTTGGCGAAACCATGGTTTTTTTCTGGATTTTCGGTGGAAAACCAAAAAAAACTCAAGGGTTTTTTGGTTTGTCTGCTGTGTCTCTGGTGCAAAACCAAAAAACACCTGTGATTTTTTGGATTTCTGCTGAAAAACCAAAAAAACCTTTGTTTTTTTGGTTTTCTGTTGGAAAACCAAAAAAACCCTAGGAAAACCAAAAAATCCAAAAGTTTCGACCCCCCTGACAAAGGTTTTGGATTTTTGGATTTTTGGTGCTGGGAATCTTGCGACTAGTCTAGCGTGCAGCCTGCTTGACAGGAAATGGCTTCGTTGCGGAAGCATTTGCAGCAGATCTCGCACAAAGCCAAAGCGAAGCAGAAGGTTGATTGGATGGATGTATGAACCATTGTTTTGAAGCGACCCCAGCACATGCCTGTCCGCAATCAAAATCTCCGTGAGACTCAAAACTGGAACTTGTCCGGAAGCCCTCACTATTGCAACAACCGCTCACATGCACAGAAACTTCATCATTGCCCCTGTTGCTGTCCACAAACTCTTCCCCTTTTGCCAATACACCCACTGCGCGCTGCGGATCTTGCGAATCATGACATCGTTGCCGGGGAAACGAGGAGCGTACTTCAGGTGGGAACGTAGGTGCTGCCAACATCTGTCGATTATCTGCGTCCCACTCTTTACCTTGAGCTTGTTGCCGTCTGGCAAAGACAGGCTGTGCACTTTGGTGTAATGCGGCTTCACCCACATGACCTGAGCACTAGAGTAGCCAACAGAAAAAAGAAAATTACTGTATAATACCCTATTTTGTATTCAATGTAAACTATGAGCGAGGATTGCGGTTAACAAAATGGGGCTTTTTTTTCCTCATTGTTGGCTTGCTTAACCCAGACATACGCGTAACAAAGTGGCGGGTCGGGCGTGTTAAGAACAACTCTTAACGTCTACGAGCTTTGTATTCGGAACAATCTACGACTGCGGTTAACAAAATGGGGCTTATTTTTTCTCATTGTTGGCTTGTTCTTAGCCAAAGTAAGTTGCTAACAAGATAACAGTTTTAAAGTCTAAAGTTCGAAACCCAGCAGACCGTCAATCAAAAGTTGCTCAATTCTGTCGTGCCACCTTGCCGTTCACCTTCACTTTCTTTTTCTTGTGCACTACATTGCAATGCTCCACTTGATCTAGCTTTAGCTTGTATGCTCTCGCACCATCCGTGTGGAGCACGATTCTCTTGCCCTCCAAATACTGTTTGGCCACTGGTTTCCAATCACGTTTCCTGATGGGTCCTGGTCCGGGGGATCGCGCTTTTGTGAGCGGCGGTTCGAGCCTGATGAGACGAAGACTTGCGGGTGAACCACGTTGAACCACTCCCAACCACTGCTCCCACCTTGTGTTCAACTTGCGCTTGTCATTGTTTTCCACTAACCCTTTGCCCAAATCGACCTCGTCAGCCTCCACATCCACCCAACGAGGACTCCCACCATACTGTATGTGTTTCTCATGTGCGAGTACGAAGCGTGCACGTGCGATGTCAAGGTTGTTGTAGATGCGCGATACAATCTTGTCGTTGACATCCATGATCTTGGACACGCAATGCTGGGGCACGGCGGCAGTGGCGCACAGGAGGATGGAGGCCTGTGTCTGAAGACTGGTTTGGCTGGCACCAGCTCCCTGAACAAAAATGGGATGAAATTCGGGGGGTTGGACATACTTTTGGCAAAACTTCGCACTGCATCTGTGCGCCCAAACTTTCCGATACGGGTAGAACGTAAGCTTGTTCAACTTGCCCGCTCCACAATGCGGACATGGCCGGTTGCTCCATTCGGGGATAATTTGATCTTGCCGAAGAAGACGAACAAGACTTGGATATTTCATGGAGGCGAACCTCTGGATGGAACGGCCCCACCGCTCACGACTCGGCCTACTGACTGTACTTGGGGTCCCATGACGCACATAGGGGATCTTGGCGAATTTGGACACGACTTTCTTGGAAGGCCGCTTTGCGACAGATCTGGCCTTGCCCCTTTTAGGGGCGGGCCAGGCTCCACGATGACTGCTACTTTTCATGGTTTTCTTCGGCATGGTGCTGTACAACCGAAAAACAAAACTCTTCGAACAGAGACGCTGCATACACGTGTTTCACGTTGACAAACGAATGCTCTGTCTGAGGAGTGATTGCACGCACAGCTGATGTGGAGCGCACATATTTTCGAAGCACACAGTGAGAAAATGCCGTTATGACTCTGCCATTGTGTTCTGCTGACAGCCCCTCTTCTTATAAAGATTGTGTTGATGATAATGTTCTGCTTTCGAGTTTTAAGGACGTCGACTGATACGACACAAACAACACTACACATTCTGTATATTGTGCAGTGAACTGAACTCTGGTTTTCGTTCGAGGGAAACAAAACCTACCAGCACGGTCGATGCTGTTGTGTCTGCTCCACGCGCCACATACACTTTCACACTCAACCTATGTTATATCAACTCGCATTTCGGTATGCGCGCACATGCAAACACAGACACACACTGGCACACACACGCACACTCACTCGCACAAAGGCCACCGTATCCTCAATGGATATCCTCCGCGACATCCATGGCATCACCACCAAATGAAAGCTGATCCTCTTCATCATGAGCATCTCCTGCCTCGTCCCCACAAGGAAATTCGGGTGAACCTGGGTTGGGAATCTCGGCCTGCCGCATTTGCTCCTCGAGTTGCTGGGTGAGGCTTTCCTCAACGACTGATGGACGAGGCGGTTTCTCTGGCGAAGAATCCAAATCGATGGTGGTCCCCCCGACCTCTGAAGAAGTAAGCGTTCGGAAAATGCCGGGTTCAAGCTTGACTTTCTTCAAGGGCTGAGCATCGGAACACGTAGATGTGTGCGTTGCAGGCTTCGGCTCAACATCTGCACCCGTAGACTTGTCCGCATGAGGCCTAGCCGAAGAGGATGGATTTGGGGTCTCGAAAAGATTGCTCACATTCCTGACAAGGGCATGGCTTAGATCCAATCGTGGTTGTGGATGAGATTCGACATGGTCTGCGAAGATATTCTTTCTGATGATGGTGGGCCTGTACTTTAACCCGGAAATGTTCCCCTTCATGGCTTTCTCCACCCACTCCGTTTCCCACGCAACCTTGCTATCGAAATCTGCGGGCATGTTCGTGCCACCTTTGCGATGGTAGTCGTAGACGGAGCGAGATTCCAAATGCAACAAATCCAGCTTGTCGTCCAAAGGAATACGAAGTACTGGCGACTCTTTCTCGCTAGCGGGCCTGACATACAAAAAGGTTTTGGTCTTGAGAAGGATGTGCGTCCGCTTCAAAACCGCCATGACATTTGCCTCGTTTTTGTCCTTGGGACACCAAGCGGGTTCCAGCATGTTGAGAAAGTCACCGTGAGTGGCATAGGAGATGATGCCTTGACGATGGGATAGGATGGGGAGGTCGTTTTTGGGCTCCGCCTTGCGATCGTAATCGTTCACACAATAGATGCGGGGCTGCCCTTTCACCCATTTTGCGGCACCCCACCGCTCCTTAGACATACTTTCAATGTTTCCAACATCCGTGAAAGCCTTGAGCTTCTTGAACGGTTGCTCAGGGAGGGTGCCGTCATCGAAAATGTCGGGACGAAGAATCTTGGAACTTGCAGCGCAAACCAGTTGAAACAACTTCAATGTCACGAGTTCTTGAATATACAAGATTAAGCAATAAATGACTTGTGTTGAACCGAGAAACCTGCCCAGATTGACCTCGAAAGAAATCAAACTCCGACGCCTGTCGGAATGATGGTTCAACCTCGCCCTGTTTACCGATGCGGTTGATGTAGTAGCGCGACAGAGCCATAGCCACCGACCTTGCCACCGGGGTTTTGCCCGCGCCCGGCTCGCCGAACAAACCCAATGCCTTTTCCGAGAAAGATGAAAACAACGGGGCCAGTGCCTTGAGAACTCGCACGTCGATGTCATACAAAGTTAAGCACCATGACGTATGAACTTGCGCAAGTACTCCGTCTTGGGCGAGGTTTCGAAGAGACTTCTCGACTAAGACTGGGGGCCAACGGAAGATTGGCGAGTCCTTGTTGCTAGTTTGAACCGTCACCCACCGCAACATGCGATTTTTAATGTTTTCGCGAGGGCCGTTCAGCTCTATGAAGTCAAACCCAAAGTCCCACTCCTCCTGCGACCGCTCGCTTTCCGGCTTGCCCTCCTCGGACTGCCTAAACACATGTTGACGACATTGGAAGCCACCTAGCCGCTCGAAGACAAAGTGAATACATTTTTTCATGGTTTTCACCTCCCCCTGCCAGTTGAAGCAGTAAGGCGTGCCGTAACAAAGATCCCGAGCCGCGTCAACTTTCATGAGCTGGGGGAAGTGGAACAATTTGATGACGGTGTGCTTACCGTTTTGCTGGAGCATGATGGCGATGTCAAGCTTGAAGGGACCTGTAATCTTAGACTTCATCCCGAAAGGAGCTGGTATATCTTCGTAGGTCTTGGATTGGAAGCCTTCCTTGATGACAGCTTTGGGGACCTCGATATCCACGTCAGACACCAAGTCAACGAAACACTTGATCTTGCCACCCGCCGGGAAATCCAGAGTAGGAAGATCCACGAATGTAAGCGGGCCACTCGGGGATTCGTGGAAGGAGTGCATGTCTATGGGGAACACTTTAAGATTATCCACGGCTTTCTTCACATCGTCAAGATTGAAGTCTCCTGACACCCACTCCCCAGACATTGCACGGAGACAAAGAGTTAGGGACAAGGCGCTTGAAATCGTTTTGTGCCGAAATATGCTTACACTAACAGGTACGCCTCGTGTGCACATGCTTCAACAGCGAGCTTGAGCATGCGATGCGATTTCCAACATTTTTCCTTTTGCTGCGATTTGAAGTCACACAATTCCGGAAACAATGCAAGCACGGAGTAATAATGACGAATAGCATTCTGTAGTGTACAATATTCAGCAGTAATCGTAGTCGATATGGTTAACTCTTCCGAAACTGTCTGCCTAACTAAGACAAGTGGCTAAGCAATTAATAAACGAAAACTAAACACAATAGAACACCAAGCCAGAAGTTGCTCAACGTCGCAGCCGAAGCACCTCGCGGTAGGTCTTGGGGGGGGGGGGGGTGTGAGCATATATATATATATATATATACCACGTTTTTTTATTACAAAGTAGAGCATCTCCTGAACGTTGAACCCAGGCTAGTGAGTGTTAACTTTGAGCCATGGTCCCATGCTATGGAAAGAGACGTGGTCAAGTTTAGGTGTGGGGCCGTATTCTACCAAATGGGAATGAAAGTGTGCATGAAATCTCCATGGGGGAGGAGTTTTAGCGTTCAGGTGGGGCTCCTTACGGGCTTATTGTCGCATGTGTTTACGTGGGGTTTTGGGTTTTGGGGTTACGGTTTTGTCCCATCCTCTGCGAGTCTTCGACAGGGTTTGCTCTGCCTGCAACCGTTTCAAGCGCAGTCGCTCCGGCTCGATGGTAAGACAACGACATGTTCCGGGATCATCCGTCGTGTGAGACGCATATACGCATTACCATACATACATATGTATATATATATATAGAGAGAGAGAGAGAGAGCAAGAGGGATCGTTGCATTGGTATGTTGATTTGTCATATTGCCTGACCAATAATTGCACAGTAAAGTATGTGTGCGCGCATGTATATACGTATGTATGAATGAATGTATGCACGCATGTATGTACGCATGTATGTATGTATATATGTATGTATGTGTTTTTGCATGTCTGTCTGTACGTATCTATGTGCTATATGTATGCATGTATGTTTGCGTATGTATGCATGCATGCATGCATGTATATATATATAATGTATATATATATATATATGAAAATGTGTATATGTGGGTATGTGAATGCTTTGTACCTATGTGCCCGTGCATGCATGTAGTTATGTATGATGCATACGAATGCGTATATGCATGCAAGTGCAAAATTCAGGTTGCTGCGGATATGCCTGGAGTGACGTGTCGACATCATGACATGAAGGAGTCAAACATGAGTGCGTTATAACGACAACGACTGCACTCTTATGAAGTCAGCTTCATGGCTATGTAGGTTATACGAGTAGGGCACGACGGCTCTTGATTGCAATCGCTCATAACAGCAACTCCGGTGTCGCTGTACATCAGCCACAACAAGAATAGACTGCCTACTGTTGCGGAAAGATTCTTTCAACCAGTGTAGAAACAACCACAGCACAACAAAAAAGCGCTACTGAGGACCGTAGTAAATTCCGCAAGTATAAAACCGCAACATCTAATGCACCACATTAACAAAAGCTGTCGACTCCAACACTGTTTAGACAAGAACCTAGACCCGCTGAAAACGTCCTGGGGAAGACGTCGGCTGGCACCTGAACAGCGCAAGCTCTGTAGCAGCCCTCTTCTTTTTGTTTGGGGCTCTGTGTTAGGGTTTAGGTTTAGGGTTTAGGGTTTACAGTATTGGGCTTCAGGGGGTTTTGAAGTTTGCTCGTCCCAGACCCTGGACGTCAAACCAGCACCCTCCTATCATCTCCTAGCCCAATATAAGCCCAGGAGTAACCTAGGAATTAAAAGGGTGCCCTTTTTGGGCTTAAAGGGGCAGATAAAAGAACCTGAAACCCTTAAAAAGGGAATAAGGGCCTACTCTAGGTCCTACTAGCCCCATAAGCCCTGCACTGTGAAGCTTCAGGGCTTTACCCTACGGGTCCATGTACCTTTAAGGGTTACCTTAAGGGTTCCTTTAAGGAGTCTATAAAGGGTATCATAAGGGTTTAGGGTTAAGGGTTTAAGGGTCCATGTACCTAAATAGTATATACATTGGCCTTAAAGTACTCCCTACAAGGGGTACATTGGGCCCAAAGTATATACTATTTGGGTACATGGACCCTTAGGGTTAGGATCGACGCATTGCTTACCTTTGGTTAGTAGGCAATGGAGGAATGGGGTACAATTAAACCACTACTATTACGACCATTCTTCCATTCACTACTAACCAAAGGTAAAATTGGCTGGAGGGGAATTCCGAAAAGCGTGCACAACACAGGATCTGTTCGGGCTTCGGGCTTGGTTAAGTCATGTAGGCTTTCTTACTAACAGTTGTGGTATTCCTGAATGATATCGAGGGTATTGGCCGTAAGCCCTGAACCTACTATTACTACTAATTACTAACGATGGTCATGATCATGACCATGTCCATGGTCATCATCATGATGATGCTGTCAGTGGAGATGAAGGTGATGATGATGATGATGGTGCAGGTGGTGATGATGGCGATAATTGTGCCCAAGTTTCTCGTATTCTTCTCATTAGTACCACTATAGCTATGATCGTCTGGCTGAGGGCATGGCTCTCTCTTGTCGCGGGAGGATCGCACAGCCAAGCCTGCAAGGAGCTCCAAAGAAAGACGTCACAAGAAGCCCAAGGGTTCCTTAAATGAAAGGAGCCCCAGGGTTCCTCAAAGGAGCCCGGGGGTTCCTGAAAGGGTGATGGCGGGCTCCGTAAGGAGTTTTTTGCCGGAGTTTCTCAAAGGCGTATGGGGTTTACGGGTTTAGGGAGTAAGGTTTGAGGTTTGAGGGTTAGGGTTCGAGGGTTTGGGGTTTAGGGTTTGAGTGTTTTGGGCTAAGGATATTTAACGGAGGATCCAAAACGCTACTGTTCTGAGAGCTGGACGCTATAGCTAGGGGACCGTGACCTACTATGTTGTAGGGTTTGGAGCTACAGGTAATATGGGGGCCTAATGAATTACCCATGCTATTTTGGTGGTCCCTTATCATAGCGAAAGTAACATCGACCCCCAAACCCTATTCTAATTAATGAGGCGCCTGTCTGAGTGTTCAGCCAGGCTTAGCTTGCAGGGTCCAAGCCGCCGCGAGTTTAGGGTTTGGTATAATAAGGCACCCGCAAAATAGTATTGGTAACGAGACAAGCGGAAGCCTGCCGCGAGTTTTGAATCCCTATAGCACTCAGAATGTACCTGCGGCCCCAATCCCCCGCAAACTATAGTGGAGTATGACTAATGGACTAAGTTATCGCCCTCAAGGGGCACACGAATTTGTTTTAAACAACCCAGAGTGTGTTTTAAGCCCTTAAAACCGTAAACCCGAAAACCCCTAATGCAGGAACCTGATGAAGAAGCCTTGGGCCTTTGTTAGGGTTCCTTATATCAGTGTGAACCCTGCTGACTACTGTTTTGGGGTCATAGGCCATAGGGCCAGGGTTTCTTAATCAGGTTCCTACGTTAAACTCTAAACGCCTAAACTCCGAAAACGCCTTGACATTCGGCAAGTCTCCGACCAACTCCCAGAGGTTTAGGGTGGCCTTTTGGGTTCCTCTCCGTGTCTTTTAGCTAGGCCTTGGGGTATGGGGCTTTTGCGTTCAGGAGTTTAGGGGTTTGAGGGTTTGGGGGGTTTGGGGGGTTTTGGGGGTTTAGGTGGCTTTCTTCTGAGAGAAAGCCAGGAATTCTGGAATTCTGGCGCCGAGCTCCTCAACCTTGAAACCAAAAAACAACAAAAGTATGGTCCAGTGGTTTAGGGTGTTAGGGCTCAGGGCTAGCTAAACCTTGGGAAATCGAAACCTGTGACGATCCCCTGAATCCTCAGACCCTTACAAAACCCTCAGAAATCTTACAGATTCCTCTCAAATCCGAAATCCTAAATCACAGGCCCCCCCCGACATCGCTGAACCTGTCGGCCCTTCGACTCTGTCGAACTCTGAAATCGAAACCCAGAGACCCAGAGTGTCAAAGTCAGACCAGGGTTTCCATGAGGATACTTCAAAGGGTTTAGGGTTTAGGGGTTTAGGGGTTTAGGGGTTTGGGGGGGGCCTTGAGAATTACAATGCGCAAGCAGTGTGGGGTATTTTCCAGCGACGACATACACACACAGAGACATATGTATATATATATATATATATACACATTGTATGTATATATATATATACATATATATATATATACATATATATATAGGTAGATAGATAAACACTTTAC
The DNA here is from genome assembly GCA_905221615.1 of Symbiodinium sp. CCMP2592. NCBI lineage: Eukaryota > Dinophyceae > Suessiales > Symbiodiniaceae > Symbiodinium > Symbiodinium sp. CCMP2592. Next base: position 375,593 of record CAJNDT010002813.1, read on the forward strand.
GGGGATACTGTTACTACAGGAGGATTAAACAGTCTCTTTAGGGACTGCGGTTTCCTTCACTTTTTCTTGCCAGCGCCTTCTAATCTACCAGCGGCCTTCAACCTAAACCCGACAACCGCAAGGTTTAGGGTTCAGGGTGTAGGGCTTAGGGATTCAGGGTTTAGGGTGTAGGGCTTAGGGATTCAGGGTTTAGGGTGTAGAGCTTAGGGATTAAGGGTTTAGGTAGGGATAGAGGGTTTAAAGTCGGAGTGTAGGGATTGGGGTGCCTTCGCGGCCAGCAGTGAGCTGCGGTTCTGCACGATCGCGCAAGGATGGCAGCATGCCTGCCACAAGCCGGCAGCTTCGCTTACAGATTTGGTCCGTAAAGTATAGTATAACCCTAACTTAACCCTAAACCCCGAACCCTAAACCCTAAACCACTAACCCTAAACCCTACAAAAAAGGATCCTTATCATAAGGAATTACAAATAGGTACCCTTCATGTCGAGAACCTCCCGGTTAGGAATTGAGGATCTACTTGCCCAGACCTTCCAAAATGCCTTAATTAAGGAATATACCTTAAATCATAATAGGATCCCTAATATGATTTAAGGTATATTCCTTAATAAAGGGATCTTGGAAGGTCTGGGTGGAGGTCCATGGGACGTAGTAAGTACAGCTGCAGGCGTTTTAACTGGGATGATAACTGAATATATGTGAAGTTACCTTACATATATAACCCAAGTTATTAAGTCCCATGGTACTTTAACTATGGTTCCCGGCGCCTTCCGCTACTCGCCGATATTCTGCGGCGAACGCAACCACTGGCTGCAATGGTGGTGACCACTGTGCTAATTACCACTGTGTCTTGCTACGCCTGCTGTGAGTCCTATACAACTGAATCTTAAACTAAACCCCTGCAACCTAAATCCTATAATTACTCCTAAATCCAACAACCGATAGGCTTACCTCAGGATTGAACCCTACACTCCTAAATCGCCCTAAACCCTGTAGACCATTTAAACGAACCCTATAGATCCCTGACAGGAACCCTTAGATCCCTTGAAAGAACCCTATAGATCCCTTACACCCTTCGGCTTCCCTGCCTTCTTGCCGAGAACCGGGTCGGCTTTGCACGGGAGCCTGAGGCGAGCAACGCTTGATGGGTCAAGGGTCCAGGCTGTAGGCTTTCGGGCAGTAATTAGGAGTTTAAGGTAAATAGGGTTTAAGGTTTAGGGTTTAAGATTTAGGGTTTCGGCTTAGGGTTTAAGGAGCACAATCATACTCCTTTAAAGGGGTCTATAAGGGTTCCCTAAAGGGCTCATATAGGGACCTATAGGGTTTTGGGGTTGAGGGTATACCTGGGGATTCAAAAACCTACCGTTTTAAGGGTTCGACCGGGTTCGACCCTCTAATTGCGTCCCGCGGTCGTTCTTATCCGTGTTGCCAAATTTAACGACCTCATAAACATTTGTCTTCCGACCTGAGACCTCGCCGCTGCTTGCTCAGCTGTTCCTTGAAATGTTCCCACTCGATTTCTCGGGTAGCCCGATTGAATTCCATCTGAACTCGCATAGAAACCGCATAGAAACCCTTGGAACAAGCCTATTCCCGTGCTTACCCTACTTGTCGGGTATCATGGGGATCTAAAGGTTAACCTTTTTGGCTATATAGGGATTTTACTACCCAAAAAAGTTATTCAACCGTTACCTACTATACTACTAGGTTAAGGCCCATCTAAACCCTAAGCCCGATTCCAGTCTAATTCCTTTACCTATATATCTCGATGCGCTGCAGCTGCTGTTTCTGTCCTCCTTTCGATTCGATTGACTCAGGGTTCAGGGTCAAGGGTTTGGGGGCCTTAGGAATTGGAATAGGTTTCTTCGGGGCTTGAAAGTATGATCATAAGCAACGAATCTAGGGACTAGTATTGCTCATTATTCCGGCTTCTCTATGTTTGGGACATTAGGGCTCCTTTAACGGAACCCTATTTGGAGGTTCATGAGACTTAGTAACTACGGTTATAAATAAGGTAACTATGCTTATAATTACTTATAACCCCAGTTAAGGTACTTAAACCTGGACTTACTAAGTCCCATGAACCTCCAAGTAGACCCTAAAAACCTTAAACCCTATAGATCCCTTTAAGGAGCCTTGCCTTTAACGGAGCCCTAAATCCCCCAGCTGTCTGACGAAGCCTTGAAGCCGCCGCCGAGAGTTCGACAGGGCCCGGGAGGCGGGGAAGGCGGACGAAGGAACTCGTCGTCGAAATCCAGCGTAATCTGGGCTTAGGCTCTAGGGCTCTGGACCTTAGGGCCTGAGGATTTAGGTTTAGGGCTTACAATAGGCTTTCGGGCTCTGGACTTGAGGGCTTGAGGACTTAGGGTTTAGGGCTTGGGCTTTAGGGCTCTGGACTTTAGGGCTTGAGGATGCAGGGTTTGGGCTTTAGGGCTCTGGGTTTTAGGGCTGCAGGGTTTGGGTTGCCGGCGTCAGGGGTTTGGAGTGCATGAATTACTAGGATACCCAGTAACCTAAGAATAAAAAGGCCTTTCTTTTTGGTATTGGGTAACTTTATAAGGACCCTAGGTCTACAAAAAAGGAATAAGGGTACTACTGGGCATCCTAGACTACAGTGTACTGTAGGGGGTTGGGTGCGTGATGTGTCGGATTTGGGTTCAGCAATTTTTGCTTGTGCTTGGTAATCTGGTTGAAGTGAAATCCTTCCTACCCCAACAAGCCACAGAAATGAAAGGTCAAACTTTCCGATTCCTACTAAAGTATAAGAGCCCCAAAAATAGCTTAAAGGTTAGGTATTGAGGATCTAAAGTAGGTCCCTTCAACTTCAAAGAACCCTTTATGGGAGATAGGGGTACCTTATTTTGCGTTCCTCATAATAAGGATCCTATTGTTTGAATTTGGGGTACTCTATTAGGGTCCCCTATTTTCGGCAACTCCCTTTAAGATCCCTTCAAAGGAACCCTATAAGCCCCTATAGAACCTACGGATCCCTTTCAGGGGATTCTGAGATGTATTAGCACTGAGACTAGGAGGCTGAGGTTCGCAACTCAGCCCGGCATGATCTGACAGCTCTCATGGTTCGGAGTTCAGGCTTAGGGTTTAGGGTCTAGGAGTTTTGGGGTTTAGGGCTTCGGGGTTTAGGGTTTAGGGGTTTAGGGTTTAGGGGTTCTGGGTTTAGCGGTTTTGGGGTTTAGGGTTTAGGGCTTGGGGTTTAAGGTTTAGGGTTGCGGGTTTTGGGTTCAGGGGTTTTGGGTTATAGGGTTCTTTTTTTTTTGTAAAGTGCAGCGGCCTTTTCTGTTGTGCAGCGTCAGCCTGCCTCATTGAGGCCTACACGTAGAGAACAACATCCCATACCCGTGGGACTGAAACCGAAAACCCCGTGTTCGAAAAACAAACCCAGAAGCAGAAGATCCCAAAAGGAAGGGGCAAGCCCGGAGACGAGACCCTACAAGAAGAACCCTGAAACCTCGTCCATCCCGAAACCCCCGAGCAACCCCTCGATCCCAGGCGCCCTTGCGCAGACCTTCGTTTTGCACCGCGCATCGCGAATTAGGAGCTCTTAGCCAAGATGAAAGTACAGCGTGCAGCGGAACCCCCCAAAGGAGAGGGGTTCAGAAGAGCACGCACATGCAGCCGCAACAATGCGAATTAAATGAATTCAGCCAGCCTGTGCGGAAGGCTAGTCAAACCCTACGTTTAGATACCCCCTAGTTCCGAGTAGTAAACTTAAACTATATGTGCTGCTCCCATCAAACCCTGGTAGCGAAGCTGGGAGAAAATGATCTTAACTCTAGCTGCTTCGTCCTAACCTCTTGGATGCGAAGTCCTCCTAAAGACCTACCGCTTAAATCTAAAACACGAAAATAACCCTAATGATACATCATTTCTCCCAGTCCGACCAATGGAAGGATGGGGCTGGCGAAGATTCGCGCTTCGCCCGTGGCCGTCTCCGCGCAGGCTGGTGGCCATAGCGCCGGTACGCTCCCCGCAAAAGGCGGCATTCGTCGCGGGTAAGCCAGCCTCGCCACTTCTTGACGAGTTGCCGGCACAGTGAGCGCCCGGTTAGCGTATGGCCCATGCATTCCGTGGGCCCCGAGATCACTTCCCCACTGCCTGCGGCATACGCCGCGAGCCGTGCCCTCATCCCGTAGAAGCCGAAGGGACGCTCGGCAAACGTTTTGGTCAGGCCTCTAGGGTTTAAGAGCATAAGGAAAAGAGGACTAGCTAAGCAACCCTAGGGTAAATACAGCGCTAAGACCCCGAGTTTTAGGAACAAGGTGGAAGGGGAAACCGTCTATCTCAACTAAACCCAACAAGTACTCTATCCCTGTCCCTGCTACCTCCCGGGCGGCACCGGACGGTTCGTCGCCACCTCTGCTTTGAAAGGTCCGACTTGTGCAGATGATGCGCCTCGCGGCTGCGAAGTAGTAGCACCACACCCGTGCTAGAAGAAAAAAAGGTTAGACCCCTTTAGAACCATTCCGGACTAGAAGAAAGAAGAACCCTCAGGACATACAAAGGAAGAGGACCCTAAAAAAGAATGCCGTCGCCAAACCCAGAGCGAGAACCTCGTAGACGGTCTTCCCGTCTTTTGTTTGGCTCTCGTACAGGGTGTACTCAATGTGGTCCTCCTGACCCCAAAGACACTAACCTACCCTAAAAAGACCCGGAACCGATCCAGCTAAAGGAACGCACCCGAAACTTAAGAAATCCACCCTGAACAAGCTTCGCCCCGCGGTCCTCGTCTATGTCATGGATGTTCAATGGGTCGCGGTCGTCGACCACGCCACAATCCAGACACTCCAAGCGGACCTCCTGTTATCCGGGGGAAGGGAAAAGCCCGCAAAAGACGCTAGCGCCGAGTAGCGCCTTACGTCGTAGAACCTCAAAAAATACCCCCGAGCAACCCTACCTAGCCCTGAATCGCAGAAAACCCCGAAGGAAAGCGTTTCCGGATCCCAAGCCAAGAAGACCAAACCCCGAAGAAAAACAACCAGCATCCCTTGAGCAGCCTTCATGCAGTACTCCAGACGATCGGACCCACACTCCCACACACAAGCTCGCCCTGCACATAGCGCTGCATGGCCGCAGCGGGAGCGATGAAAGTAGGAAGCGAAAGGGAGTCGAGGGCACCAAAAGATTGCTGCAGCGTTCAGCACATACCCTACGTGTAAAAGCAAAGCATTCAGTCGCTAGCCTGGGCACGCGACAAAAAAACAAGCCCACTCCCCTAGAACACCACAAGAAACCAGTGCTTCCAGACTGTTCCCTGAAGGCTGAGGTTTAGGTTATTTCAAGACCCGGGAAGCACCACACTCACCCCACGGAGGAAACCGCAAGAAACCAGCACTTCCAAACAAGTCCCTGGACACTATGTGTTTGAACCACGACGGTAGATATACAAGGGCCGTAGACCCGCCAAATAACCCGACGAGAAGCTTTCGCTTTGTATTGGGGGTTCAGAACTCAAGCTTAACGTAGGGGCCTGAACAATTAGAACAGTTTTCTTTTGGGGGGGGTGGCGGGGTGGGGGGGGGACATTCTAGCATATATAGCTGGAAGAAGCAAGCCTAAGGAATCATATTACTTTATCTTCAGGAATCTGTAGTCTCTGACACTCACCCTGCACTCACCCTGCTGGACAAAGGGCATTAAAGTCTAGGGACGCAGGTTTAGGTTTGTTCGGTGGGTTTCACGAGTTCAGTTCCCCCTACGTACATGGCTACATGAATTCCTGCATGATTGCACACAGCAATGCTTGCTATGAGTTGCGCAGTTGTGAATAGGATCCGTGATTGACTGGGCTGTGGCCCATTTGCAGTAATACCATACTCATACTCTAGGGGACTTTTTGTATAAATAGAATAGGGTTTTGGGGCCCGGTATACTACAATTATGGCAAGGATCCCCCCAAAATAGTATTGGTAATTATTAATGGCCCTTTTTTAATATCACAATATTCCCCCTGAGCCTCTAAACCTCGAACCCTTGGACCCCTACAACTCCACCCGAAAACAAGATGCTAAGCGCATCTAGTGAAGCTTGGACTTTGCCGCAGGCTTTCTCCCGCAGACGCAAAGCTGGATCTTGAATGATCTTGGGTTTACGGTTCAGATTTTAGGTTATCGCATCCGTGCCCTTTGTATGCGGTGTCCAATGCTCAGACACTTGTGGGTCCTGGAATGCTGATTACCGCAAAAGGAAAGGAGTAGGTACAAACGGTTGCAGACTTCGTCCTGTAAAGCCTGTCCGAGTCATACAATCGCCTGAACTGGCAGTCAAAAGGCAGCCAACAAAAATACCCGTGATTGCCATGCTAAACACCGGCGGCCTTCTGAACCCTTAAACCCCCCCAAATCCGTGTAAAACCCTCAACTTGCAAACCCCTCGAAACAAACCCTGGGGATGGAAATAGCCCAAAAGCCAGATATAGTAACATAGTATGGTCTTTGGGCCCAAAAGCCTTAATATATGAGTCCTTAGATCCCCAGGGAAAGTGCCTGGGTGGGAGTCTGCAGTCGTCCGAGGCGGCCCACGCTGTCGGAAGTCTGGGCACATCGTCAAGTTGCGGCTGGGTGAGATTCTGGCAATTTCTTTGGATTTGGGGCCTAGTGGAGGGTTCGCAAAAACTTCAAACTCGAACACACCGCAACTCAGAGTGCATCTACCTGAGATCAAAACGGCATCTTTATAGCAACTCATACAGTTATGTATTGGTCAATACCGTTGAATGACGTCTTGTACATTTATGCGCCCTCAACCCAAAAGCCTCAAACTTACAACGTCGCCCGTGAAACGTTCGTACTTCTGGGGTTTAGTCTTTTGTTTGCCCACCCTATGGGCTTGAAAGGGTCCAGAAGAAGGGATTTACAGGGTTCCTCTAATTGGGACCGATAGGGTTCAACTGAGGGATCTTTAAGGGATATATACGGGACCTACAGGGTTGAAGGGTCCCAGAGTCTCGACTAACCTTTAACTGAGGAATATACCTTAAACTATAGTAGGATCCCTCATATATGTTACGTCATATTCCTTAATTATGGGATCTTGGAGTCGCTGGCAGTGCTGGGTGTGCAGTTAAGGAACTGGGTTTGGTGCTCTTGGTGGACTTCTGTACCTGTCCTCAAAGTTCAACGTTTAGCCTCCTTAGTATAGTTCACATGGACACCCAACACGTTAATGTCCTAGAGCCAACCAGAAGAATGCGAAGTGCGTTCTTGATCAAAATGACTGTATAATGCAGGTTCCAGTTCCAGAGACTCCAATATCCCGTAATTAAGGAATATGACTGACATCATATTAGGGATCAGACCATAATTTAAGGTATTTGCTTAGTTCAGGGGTATTGGAGTCTCTGGACGAGTTCTTTTGATATGGTTTCAGCGTTTCTTCTTTAGGTCTAGGACTCCGCGGCTTTTGGGTGTTCGGGGGCTTTGGTTTAGGGTTCAGGGTTTAGGGTGGTAGGGAATCGCTCCGCATCTCGAGTTCCTCGGCGGCCTCTCCCCTCATCCCCTCCAGAGCTCTGTGCTAAACCCTAAACCCCTAAACCCCTAAACCCCTAACCCTAAACCCCAAAACCCTGAAACCCAGAACCCCTAAACCCTAAACCCCGAAGCCCTAAACCCCAAAACTCCTAGACCCTAAACCCTAAAGCCTAAACCCCTAAACGATACACCCTGAACCCTAAACCCTTAAGGTGTGACCGCAACCGACTCAAGGTGGCCATCCACAGAGCATGCAGGCTATGCATGCGCTCCACCCTGACGAACCCGAAGACTTCAATGTCTCTTAATCAAGGAACATAACTTACATCACATTAGGTCATTAGGGCCCTCTGTAATTCAGGGTATATATTCCTTAATCAAGGGGTATTGGACACCCTCAACCCCGCTTTTCGCTGGATATCTCGCTGTCACTCTCCGGAAGGGGAGTCAACACCCTATGTAAACCCTTCAACCACAAAAAACTTACAGGGTAATCTTATGTCAGTGCTATGCTTCAGTTTGTCTTCCTTTAAAGTCCGTTCTCGCCTTTTTCATACGACTAAGTCCTGAGTACCCAACTACAGCGTATCCTATGAGCCCCTAGACACTGAATCGAACACTCTCCAAAGCCCCTGGCAATGAGAAGCCGTTGCGGCTGAGGCTTGATGCTCCTGAGCAGGGGAGGGAGAGAGATAGAGAGAGAAAGCTGGGGGTCTGCGGCTCGCGGCTCACGGCTGATGGACTAGGGTAATACGTCACTCGTGTGGTTCAGCTGTCTTGATAGGTGTGTTTAGGAAACATTGGAATACATTCCAAACGATTGAAAAATCACACACACTGTTCACCCAAAGGTTGCGTGCACACACTGGAACTGACAGCAAGGGCGAGGCTTGTTCCAGGAAGCCATGCAGCACTTTCTTCATGTGGGTAGTTGTCAAAATAGTGGTCCCTTTTTGGGTGCCCTAAATATTAGCTGCCGTACTATAATAGGGACCCAAGAAGACACCATAATTTTGACAACTACCCATGCAAAAGCCGACCAGAAGAAAGCAAATGGGACATGCTCTCCCGGCCGAAGCGTCGAAATGGGGGGTCCTTTGCAGGGATCTATAAGGACTTAGCACAGCCCTGCCACTGTTTCAACAAAGTCTAGTTGTGTGTGTGTGATGTCATGAATGTCTGGCGGTGCGGGTTGCGGTGACGACGGTGTGGTAGGTATGTTGGCGGGTGCTTGGTTGTGGGTGCGTGGTGTGGGTGGCAAACCCTCCCGTGGTATGTGTTCAATCATTCGCCATAGAAGCCGAGCGGGAATGATGCTTCCAAGCCCAACAAAACCCCTCTTGAGAACAGTCCTTATGTTTTAATAAAGAAATACAGGGGTTTGAAGCGGAGAAGGAGTAATTAGCAATATAATTTTCCTACAGCTCTTAAACACCTCTACCACCCCGTAAAAGACCGTGCTATACTACAGACATAGTACAACGCAACGACAAAACTGCAATACACCGTAGAAAACCCTATAACACCCTATAAAACCCTGTGTGCAACCCTTGTTGGTATTGGTTTCAAGGTTGTGAAGATGTTGGCGGCGAAAGGCTTGGAGCAGATCAAAGCTTACTTGGGTGTTCATGAAACTTACCCAGAGGGTCCATATGTACTACAACTATGAAATTAGGTACCAAAAAAGACCATCCCTATTATGGTTTTGGGAGCCTAATTCCATAATAGTAGTATATATGGACCCTCTTGGTTAGTAGGTGCAGATATAAGTACCTCAGGTGTAGCTACCGTGTTTATGGCTTGGGGGCTGGGTACCCTAGCCCGAAAACTTAACCTTTTCAACTATGGCATTGTGTAAACCGCAAAAGGTTAAAGGTTACCTAATCAGCTACTAAGTACAGTAAACCCCATAAAGTTGGAAACCGGATTAAGGCCAAATAGAGCTGGGATTCCCTATACATTACTCTTCAGGATTGAGGCTACGGGGTTTCCAACTTTCTGGCTTCTACTGTAAGTATAATATAGGGGCCTTAATAGTTGGACTAGGGTTTTGGGGTCCATTAAACTTTAAATACAATAAGGAGCCCCCACCAAAATAGTATTGGTAATTACTACAAGCCCTATAGTAACTATACCTTATATGCACCCCTAGATACGAAGTCCTAAGAACCTTCAAGCAGGGCTTACCCACTGCTCGCTGCTGAAAGCAGCGAGCGGCGATTACCGCTTGAGATGTACAACTCAAACCGAACCGCCAAAAACCATGTTGGTAGGGCCAATATACATCGTATATCAATAACTTTATGAGCAAGATTGCTAGCGCTACGATTGTAATTATGCTAGCTTGTCCTATGACTACTATTAGGAAGTTTGGTACAGAGCCTACTGCCAAAGTAGGCTATGGTAGTTTGCGGATGATCAACATAAGCCCTAATTATACCTGACCCCTGAATCACTACACCCTGAACCCCAGATTGTTTTGCCACGTCAGGACTCCGCTTCAGGAGCGGTTTAATTAAAGGCTTCGAGTCTAGAACTTTTACGGTTCAAAACCCACTCGGAAACACTACACCCATCCAAAGGATGCTATTGTTGCAACCCATTAAGAGCCTTAACGCAGGGGCACATAGAAAACCAGCACCGCAATGGCAAAATAAACATAGCAACCCATGTCTAAAAGTTCTTGTTAACACCTGTAAAACCTGCGCAAACAAGAACAACCACAAAAACCCAAACCCCCAACACCCCAAACCGTAAAAGCCATAAAAACACCTTAGAAACCCCGAAGCCGTCAGAAAAAACTGCTTCTGAAACCTGGAATCTCAGCTCTCGAAACTCTGGGCGCGCCGCAGCTCGTGCACGGCGGGCACAGGCGATACAGGCGAGCCCTGCCTGACGTTCGGTGTATGAAGGTTTGGGGCTTACCCTAACCCCAAAAACTCATAATTCTTAGGACCCGAAAATGAAGAAATCAGAATAAGGAACCCGAAAAAACCCTAACCCCCCTAAAACAAAAACTTGCAATTTTTAGGACCCCAAAATGAAGAAATCAGAATAAGGAACCCGAAAAACGTAGGTTATTTGGAGTCCAGGTAGGGCTGTTTGGGTAGATGCTTTGGGGGATGGCTTCGGGTCGGTTTTGAGTTGCTGGGCTACGTACGACTTGAGGTCCTAAACCCTAAACCCTAAATCAGGGTCAGGGCTCAGATGGTTTAGGGCCGTTTAGGATTCAGGACGCATCTAAAGCTGTGCCTTTAGGGCCCTTTACGGTTTACAATTAGCTTTAGAAGTGCCTCAGAAAGTTTTACTAGGGTTCAGTAGTGGCTTAGGGCTTCAACCGAGATATTTATGTTTAAGCCGGATAAAACTGAGCGGGGTAGGGGGTGTTTCTGGCCCAAATAAGGACTTGATAAGAGTCTAGTAAGGCCTGTGTGAGGAAATACGATACCCGACTGTTGATGATGTAAATCCTTCACATTACCTTAAGGACCCTAAACTACGGGAATTATGGTATGTTCCTTATTAAGGGTAATGCAGGATTTATATCATCAACCCTACCTCCCTCGAAGTTCCTGGATCTAACTTCCTGTCTTCCTCAATTTGCGACTAATCTTGTTAAAACCCCAAGGCTTAGGGTCCATGTACCTAAATAGTATATACATTGGCCTTAAAGTACTCCCCATATGGGTACGTTTGGGCCCCATCTGGGTACGTTAAGGCCAATGTATATACTATTTGGGTACATGGACCCTTACGGCCTTAGCACGCTCAGCACAGAGGCTTGGGGAGCTAGACACCAAAACCCTGGGCATCAAAATAGCCCAACAGCCTTATATAATATGGTCTTTGGGCCCAAAAGCCTGAATGCATGAGTCCTTAGATGCAAAGGGGCCTGATGTTCCTTGGATTTTGTCAGAAGGCGTGCTTATGGCTTATGGCAACTCCTTGCGCGATGGGGAAGCAGGGTTATCTTGGTCTTGGCTCACTGGATGCGTCATGTGTCCTGCTATCATACAGAACAGAGCTCTGTGTTGGCCTCAAGGGCCCGAAAACCCCACGGCGGCGGACTCCCAAACCAGGGGAGGTGCTGCGACATTCGACTCGAACTGTTAATCCCGCTGGGACTTGACAGGCCACATGAAAGCCAAGAAGTCCCACAGGGAAAACGTTCAGAGAAGGTGCATCGTGGGTAAGGGCACTACCGTCCACGGTGGCAGTCCTCGGCCATGCGGTGCTTTACCACCATCAGAGTTGGTCGATTTCATATGGCTTTAGCGAAACCACCGTTTTGCAGCGCGGGCACTGACTGGCAAATGCGCAATCAAACTCCTTAACAAAACCCGCATGTAGAGAACGTCACCTTTTTCTCGCAAATTTTCCCCATTCCCTAAGCCCTAAACTGGGTAGCATCCCTAAACACTAAACCCTGCATCCCAAACCCCTCTAACAGCCTAAAGCCCTACACGCAACAGATTCTCAACCCGTCATCCGGCCCCCTAAGGGTCCAAGTACCCAAATAGTAGGGTTTCAAGGTCCAAAAACCATTCAGAGTATGGATTTTGGGACCTAAAACCCTACTATTTCGGTACTTGGACCCTCTGGGGCCACAGTCCGTAAACCCTAAACAGCAGGGTCTAGGGTGTAGAGTTTTGGGTTTAGAGTTTTACACGGTTTAGGGTTTAGGGTTTAGGGGTTTTGGGGCTTATTGAGTTTAAGGCTTAAAGTTCAGGGTCCTAAACACTGCACCCCTATCCTAAACCCCTAAACCCCTACACCCGGCACAGAGGCAAAAGGCCTCGACCGATCGGCCCTGGGCGGAGAGCGAAGGGGAACGTGACTGAGGGGGGTTATACCCAGAGACTCCAATATCCCCTGAGTTCAGGGTTCATACCAAGGGTTCCTATAAGGGATCTATTGGGCTCAGGGTTTAGGGTACCCAGAGACTCCAATATCCCTTGACTAAACAAAAAAACCTTGAATCATGTGAAGATTTTTGCAGTAATTTCGAGTATATTCCGTACTTCCGGGATATTGGAGTCTCTGGGTATAACGGTTCTTACAAAGGGTACTGTAGGATTCAATAATGAGGGCACTATGGGTTCTGTAATTGGGTCGCCTAAAGGAGTTTCTCTAAGCGTTCCTCTAAGGGTTACAAGGTTACAAGGGTCACTAAATGGGTTTAGGGCTTAGGCCGGGGCTTACGTGGTTAGGATCATTTATCGTTTAGAGGAATCTTTGTGTTCCTGTTGCGTCTGTTGGGTGTTGTCGGATTCATCAAGACCCTATGCTTAGCCGCCCCTGGAACCAGAATACAACAAAGTTCTTACTAGTCACCTGGAGTTACATTATAGAACAATGCTGACAAAATCCTAAGATCAAACGGACCATCGGTGCTGCCTCGGCTGGCAAATCTGGATTCAGCATAAAGTTGAAGTCTGGTTGCAAGACCAGTAAGTCCATCGGCAATTGGACTACTCCGCCTTATCCGGTTGTGTCGATACGTGTTGGCACCAGGAAATGCGCCTCTGGTTGGGCCGGCCCAAAGTGCGTAGAGCTGGTTGCTCCTGGATCGGAGATAGGTTTCCTGGTCCGCCAGGGATCCGAAGTACTCGTGCTCCCCGACCGCAATGGCACCGAAGCGAGTAGGACCATCAAAGTCCAAGCTCTCAAACGCACGCACGGGTAAAGCAGTTGCCCAGACCGCTGAACCTTCAGCACATGTGAGAGGCCTGGTCTTACACCAGGGTTTAGCCGTTTAGTGTTTACAGTAGAGGCCCAAAAGCTGGAAACCCAATAGCCTCAATCCTGAAGAGCAATGTATAGGGAATCCCAGCACTTTTCGGCCTTAATCGGGTTTCCAACTTTATCGGGTCTACTGAGTTAAGTATTGCTTTGCAAGAATCGCGTTGGGCTCTTTGGGGCCGCGCGGGAGCTGTTGCAGGCCAAGGCTGGGGCGTTTCTGGCTTAGTCCCAAAGGCTCCCTGTACCCTTATAGCAGAGACTTAAGCCTTAAAGGGCTCCGTATATAGGTACTTTTCAGGCCTGAGTATATACTATATGGGTACATGGAGCCTTAGGGTAGTCCGGTCGAGGGACCTGAAGCGCTGTGGACTTGTACGGACGAGGACAAACAAATCTAGGGCCTTCAAAATTAGAAAAAGGCTTTGGGGCCCATTATACCATAGTTATAAGAAGGAACCTCCACATAGTATTGTTAATTATTTAGGCCCCTATAGTATACAGCGCGCTGAAAAGCAAAGGCTGCGCAGGAACCGAACCGAAACTTGTTTGGCATTTCAGGCTCGGAGAAAGCCTATCCCTTACTTAAGGAATATATACCTTACATAATTCATATTCGGGATCCTACTATAATTTAGAGTATATTCGTGAATTAAGGGATATTGGAGTCTCTAGGAGCCATACGCGTGGCTCTAATTGTCCATAGGCATTAGCGATTGCACCCAAGGATTAACGGATCACGACCCGCTGTCTTGAAGGACGATATGGGGTTGCAGATCGAACTTTGAAAACGGCAACCCTAAACCCTAAACCCTAAACCCTAAACCCTAAACCCTAAACCCTAAACCCTAAACCCTAAACCCTAATGAAGCATCGAACTCTTAACCTCCAGCCCTAAACAGTCTGACAACCCTAAGCCTTCGTCTTCATCTTCAAGGCGCCCTCATCCTAAACCCCACAGGCATCCACACCGCAAAGAGCTCCACTGTGGGCTCTTAGCCCAGAAGCCCTAAATCTCGAACTGAACTGACCCCAAAGACATCTAGACTATACCCTACATTTACCCTAAATTGCAAACAATCCTGTGTAGACTCCTCCAGTATCCCCCAACCCTACAAAATAGTAGTTTATGACCCCTTCATTAGAGGGTCTGACCCTTAAAACGGTAGGTTTTTGGATCCACAGGTATACCCTAGACCCCACAACGCTATAGATCCCTTACGGGAGCCCTTTAAGGGAGCCTTATAGACCCCTTTAAAGGAGTATGATTGTGCTAACAACCCTAAACCAGAAATCTCTCATTATGGGGTCTGTACAGGGCCTCCACGGGACCCTGAAGCCAAAAACCTTTCTTACTAGAAGGTTGATGGGACTTAGTAAGTACAGTTATAAGTACCTTAACTGGGGTTATATGTAATTATAAGTATAGATACCTTATTTCTAAGCCCCTTAGTTACTAAGTCCCATGAACCTCCCATGAAGGACCCTGACGCCTCGACTGCTGGGAAGCCCCTGAACCCTATAACCCCTATACCCTAAAATAATTAAAGTCCTAGACCCCAAACCTAAATCCCTAGTTGAACCCTGACACCCTGTACCCTAACTAACACCCTAAGCCCTAAGCCCTAAACCCCAAATCTGTAAACCCTGAACCCTAAAACCCTAAACCCTAAAACCGCGAACCCTCGCCCCTAAAACCCTAAACCCTGAGCCGCGAACGCCATCCAAGGTGGGCTGCGACGCGTCGGACGCCGGTCGAGGGCCTGTTAAGCTAAAGGCTGGCAGGGTTTGGGTTGTAGGGTTTAGGGCTTTAGGGTTTGTTCAAGGGTTTATGGGTCTCTTGGCTTCGGTTAAAGGGTATATAAGTAGGGTGTAAGAAACTTTAGACCCCAATTATGGAGTCATCAACTACTATTTTGTAGGGTTTGGGGGTACTGGGAAGAGATTCATTATCTTGCTTGACGCTGCCACCCTGTCAAGATGCAATCGTTCTTCTGATAGCTGATACCTGCTGGCGAGCGATTTGTGGACTGAAATTCTTGGGTTCGTTCAAAATCCCAAAAATGCAAACTGTCAGCTCTATACGGGGTAATGCTATCTCAAAACGTCTAAAGTGAAATCTCTCATTCAGCTTCCAAGCTCTCACACACCCGAGATTGCCCTAAACCCTGAACTTTTGAGCCTTAGGAATCAGCTTTTATGGCAATAATAATAACAATACTACTGCTCCAAGCAGAAACCTACCTGCCGGACATCATGGGGAACGGAAAAGGTTAACCTAAGGGTTCTATGCTACCCAAAAAAGGTTCAAGGTTCCCTACTATACTACTAGGAAGAGAGGATTCCATGCACCCTAAACCCTAAACCTAAAACCCTAAAGCCCTAACTTAAGGTTACCTGCTCCACTACTAGGGACATGACCATGCAACCCACCACCCTGGCGGCGCGCCTTGAAAGCATTCGGCCGCAAGTCACCTTAAACGGTTTAGGGTTCAGGGTTTAGTGTTTGGGGGTCAGCGGTTTAGGGCTCAGGGTTGTCAGGGCTCAGGGTTTAGGGTTTAGGGTCTAGGGCTTTTAACAGGGTGCTGTGAGGGTTTCGGGTGCGGAACTGTTGTATGTAGTAGGGTGACAGAAACGCTTGTAGGAGCTGTCTCAAAGGGATACTGTGTCGAGGCTCATGAGTAGTTACCAAAGTTTTTGAAAGGGCTTTACTTCCCAGCATGATCAACACCTACAAACACCTATAGATCCCTGTAAAGGGAACCCCCAAAAGCCCCTATAGATCTCTTTAAAGAACGATCTTGAAGAAGTCCACTTAGGTCGAAGCAGGGTCGTACAAGCACGGAATGCCAGTCTTTGGCCACGTACGGTTTTTACGACTTCAGGTCTTCTTAAGGGTTTAAGACGAAGTTAGGGTTCAGGGTTTAGGGTTTGGGGTTCACTGTTTAGAATGTCTGGGTTTAGGGTTTAAGGGCTTAAGGTTTCGAGCCCCCACTCACATAGACCCCTGACGAAACTCAAGGAAACGCCTCCTGCGAGAAAATCATGATGCCAGACCGAGACTCAAACCCAATAGCGTTAAGCTCTAAACCCTGAGTCTAAAACCGTCACTAACTTTCAATGCGCAAAGCATGAGGAAGCATTCTGCCTCTTCTCATGTACATGTATATGCTATACTGTATCAAACTATGTTCTATTGTGTTTTGGCCATGTGTGTACACTTGGCATGAGAATGTTTTCGTTTATGGTTAAACTGGTATTAGGTTGGTTAAGACAGGTATCATGTGACATTGTACCGTCCTATACTGTAGAATATACAAACATTAATTCATTGTTTCGTTCACTCATTCTTTCATTCATAACCATACATGCATATGTATTTACATACACACACGCACATGCATGCATGGGTATTGATGATGCACCTCCAGACGTGTATGTATGAATGTATGTATGTATATACATATGTATATACATATGTGTATAAAAATATGCATCTACGTAAATATGGTGTAAACTACATCGGAATACATGTTAGCAGTTTGTGTCGCTACAAACAGACAGACAAGGCGTCACAAGGCCCTGGCCCACGGAAAGGCCACCCTTCGGCAGCTCTGCTGCCGCGACGCCGGCGAGGCCTGTAAACTGTAACTTCCTCTTATATGTATATATTTATATAGTGTTGAAATGCAAAGCATATTTGAAATTGAACCAATAAGAGCATATGTCTGTACATGCATAAACCGATATATACATATATATATATATGTAGATATACTCATACTTACATGTGCGCGTGTAAGACTAGCCAGCAATAGAAGTATGAACAGAACTAATTATCATTATTATCGCGGGTTGGGGTTAAGCAGCTAAGGAATTGGTGTACGGTTCATGGCGCAGGGTCTAGGAACATATGAATGTAGATCTGAAAATACATATATATATATACACACATGTATACATATGTATATATATATATATATGTACATGCAGGTATATACACATATGAATATGTATGTAGCAGCATATACAGTTATGTATACACGCATTCATTTTTTGTGTACGTAGCCTCACACATAACCTCATATGTATATGTACATATATATATATATATATGGAACTAGGTATGTATGTATGTCTTTATGTAAGTACACACGTGTATATTATGTGGCGGTTCCAAAAAAGAGTTCTACATATGCACCTACTACACTATTTGCCGAAACCCCAAACAAATTTGGCATGTTATGGTGCTGCAGGGGTTGACATAGGCAGCCTAATCGTTAGAACAGGGTGCGGGAACATATTCGGGCACCCTATGGCACCCACAAGAATATTCATTACGAAATAATTCAAGCCGATATGGTTTCAGCTGCTTGGGGACCGGAACCCATGGGGTCCTCCATTTTATCGCAGAGCCATTGCGAGTGCTTTCGAGGAGGTGCTCGGTTTGGCTGTCGCTGAACCCGCTTCAAACTTTATAGCCCCGCAGCCGCTACCCATCTTAAAGAGTCATGAAACACTGAACGTTGATACAGAAGATTCTAGGTGCAGTAATCAAAGCTGTAAGGGCAAGTCCCTCGTGATCCCATGTAGTCTGTGGACCTTTCCCTCAACCCCAAACCTTATGTGGGAGTTTCCGAAAATAGGGGCCCCTAATAGAGTACCCTAAATACTAGGATCCTTATTATCAGGGCCCCAAGATAAGGTACCCTAATTTTGGGAAACTCCCATATACCTCTAACTTCGACTTCAAGCCTCTGAAGGAACCCTAACCCAGAGCCCTAAGAAACAAACACTAAAACCCATCAAACCCTTTAAGAAAGCCGCATAGGACCCCTGAAGGAACCCTGACCGAGGCAAAGGCGCGACCGCTGCTTGACCCATGATCGAAGACCTGGAGGATGAGACAATGTAGCGTTTAGGGTTTATAGGGTTTACGATTAATTATGGGTTAGGGGTTTAATGTTTAGGGTTTGTAGGGTTTTTTGTTAATTATGAGACATTTAGTGTTTACCTGGAGCGGCAGGGGACTTTATAAGTAGGTTATAAGTAGAGTTATAAGTACCCTAAATGGAGTCACCCTAATTATAACCTTACTCAAAACGACTTACTAAGTCCCCTGCCCCTCCAAGTAGGGTTTAGGGTTTACTATTAACTACGGGGGTTACTTCCCCAAATCATCATAGTGTTTACTGTGAGTGATGTATGGGGTCTTAGTCTTATTTACTACCCCAATAACTTACAGCAATAAAAGGTTAAACCTTCCCGTTCCTACTAAACGATAAGAACCCAACAAGGTTAAAGATTAGGTACTCGGGATCTAGGTAATATTTTTTGTAGCTGCACAGGCTTCTATATTAGGCTGAAGGGGTGGAGGATGAGACGTTCAGAAGGCTTTTGTGTTTTGGGCCCGGTGCTTGGGCTAAACCCTGAACCCCAAAGCCCTAAACCCTTAATCCTGAACCCTCTAAAACCCTAAACCTCCACGTACCCTAAACCCCTAAACCCTAAACCCTTAAACCCCAAACCCTTAAAACCCTTAAACCCTAAACCCTGAACCCTTAAAACCCTTAAACCCTAAACCCTGAACCCTTAAAACCCTAAACCACCCCGCAGACCTCGGGGATTACCTTTCCCTGCGGGGACGTGAGCCTCAAAGTTAGGTTGAAGGCTTTCCAGGCCTGGATGCTAGAATGTATTTTAGGGTTTATCTACGGGTTTAGGTTTTATTTTAGGGTTCAGGGTTTAGGGGTTAACTTTCTTCTTGGAACGAAGGCCCGATCAGAAATTGGGTAACCGTCCACCCTGCAACCGTGTCGGAGTCGGTCAAGTAAGCCTAATAAAATCTAACAAACCTAAACTCTAAACTGCATGCAGAAGCATTTGGCCAAAGACTCCGAGGCCTTAAACACACTATGCTAAATACTCCCAGGCACGCATAAGGGTATAGGAATCTAGAAAAGTTGTATTATTAGGGTTCTGTATGCATGTTCTGTAGGGTGTCTCTGTGTGAGGCTTCGGGCGCCGGGGTGGCGCCGGGGTTGAACACGCCTAGAGGACTCTCCGTCTTAAGACACCCTGTGTTAGAAAGCCAGCAGCCATGACTCTTTGCCGGAGGGTCGACTTGCAGCCATGCTACCCGGGCGGGTGCCTAACAAGCTTAGGGTTAAGGGGCAACAATCCACCCAACGCCCCAAAGTAGTTCCTTCTTGGGATTACCTTATAGGGTTCTATATACGGACCCCAAAAAAGAACTACTTTGGGGCCTTTGGGTAAACCCTAAGTGAAAATTGTTACCCCCAGCTCTTCCTGTGCTGCACAAGCAAGGCAAAAAGACACCTCCAAAACTCTTGCAGCCTAAAGGCACGCGTCTAAACTCTCAACCCTAAACTCATACAGAACCCCGATAGATCCCTAAACCCTAAACTCATGTAGAACCCAGATAGATCCCTAAACCCTGCACTCAAACAGGACCCAGATAGATCCCTGAAGCGAAACCTTTACGACATCCTTATCGAACCTCTCCAATTTCCTTGGCGCCGCACTGCTGGAGGCCTTTGCAGGTCGCGAGACTCCCTCGGCCCACGGGGTTAGTGGCTTTAAAGGGAACTCCAGAAAGTTGGAATATGGTTTCAGGGTAGGATACCTTATAATTTACCATAAAGGGTTTAGGATAATCATATTCCAACTTTCTGGCTTTTACTTTACGGAGTTGCTGCAGGATTTTCCCGGTTTTGCAATGCCCTCTACTATAGGAGTTTACAGGGTGTAGGGGTTAGGGTGCTTGTGCACAGGTCTTCGGTTTGGGCTGTCAGATCATAAGAGCCCCATTAGAGCTTGTGCGGCTTCATGCGGTGTTCAAATTGATAACGTTTTCTTCTCGTGCTGTATACGAGCACGTGCAAAAGATTTATGCCACACATTTGGGAGTTTCCAAAAATAGGGGACCCTAATATAGTTTGCAGGTTCTTGAGACGTGTGATAGCCCTCCTGAAAAGAACCCTAAACCCAGCAAGAAAAATGCCCCTACCTTTCGTTCCCCATGCCCTCGTATACAAAAGGACTCCAAACCTAAAACCCTGAACCCGAATACCCGTTCCTTAAACTGTAATGAAGCGGCATTTTGGTTCAGGGCTTTGGATTTAAATAAGGCCCTAATAAAAGGGGCCTTAATAATTAGAAGACGGTTTTGGGGTATAATTATACAACTACACTATAACTATAAGAAGGAACCCTCAAAGTAGTATAGGTAAGGTCCCTATCCTAAACCCTATATCAGAGAACTTCTAAGGTCCCTATCCTAGCCCCCTAGTAATCCTTATGGAAAGCATGAAATCCGAGATGGAGGCGGATGAGCCAAGCAACCTCGGCTTCGGTTTAGGGTTTAGGGTGTAGGGGTTTTGAGTTTTAGGGTTTAGGGTTTAGACTCGAGTTCGGGGCGTTAAAACCTGAGCCCCCGAGGTGATAGCCTGATTGGTACGGTATGGGCTACAAGCAAGCTCTATGAAAAAGAAACCCTATAAGCCTGTAAACACTAGAATGTATACGACCTACTTGTGGCCCCAAACCCTACCAAATAGTAGGTTATGACCCCTTAATCAGAGGGTAGAACCCTTAAAACGGCAGGTTTTTGAATCCACAGGTAAACTCAATAAACCCTATCAGCCCTGGGGTCTAAAACCTAAACCCTAAACCCCTAAACCCCTAAACCCCAAAACCCAAAACCCTAAACCCCTAAACCCCTAACCCCTAAACCCCAAAACCCTATAACCGGGCCTGGACCTGGGGGGTTCGAAGCATGTAGCTAGTTCTTCATAGATTCAGGATTGCAACCTGGGAATCCAAAAACCTACCGTTTTCAGGGTCAGACCCTCTAGTTAAGGGGTCATAACCTACTAATTTGTAGGGTTTGGGGATACAGGTAGTTCTTCATAGATTCAGGATTGCAAGGCATATGGGGTCTACCTGGACATCCAGAATAACTTGCCAGTGCGATTTCCTTGTGTCGGTCCTTGCAGTTTAGAGTTAGGATTTGCTAATGTAGGAACCTGATCAAGAAACCCTGGGCCTATAATTAACCCAAAACTAGTAGGACTCATATAAGCAACCCTAAAGTTCAGGGTCCAGTTGGCGCCTGTCAAGAGCCCTGGAAAGAACCCTTTTGGTCCTGAGCCGAGGGTGGGCTTTCTCGTAGCGTGCGTCCGTGTGCGTCCGTGTGTCTGGCGTCGGCGCGAGCTCGCGGGCGAGCGTCGGTGTGTGTGTGTGTGTGTGTGTGTTTCTCCGTGTGTGCGCGCGTGCGTTGCATCCGTCTCTCTGTCCGTCTCTGTCCGTCTTTCTGTCTGTCTGACTGACGCATGCGCCTGCATGCCTGCATGAAAGTACGTCCGCACTTTGGTATGTATCTACGGGAAGGCTGGCACTGGAGGTGTGAAGGTTACTTGCGGTTCATTTGGGCTCGGGGCCTTAAGAGAGCAGGCTCGTGGGGCTTACTTCATGTGTCTTGACGATGCGGTACAGGGTTCACCTGTAGCGGTAGCGGCTATATCCCTACAGAAGAGTATATAATTGAATATGTGATGATCCCTTTTACCCTATAAACCCTATAAACCCTATAAACCCTATAAACCCCATAAACCCTAAACCGCTTTGTGAGTATGATCCCTTTGTTAGTATGGGGAACATAGGAGGGAGTTAGAACGGAGCCTTCAGGCTACGAGCGCTCTGTCCACAAATATACCTCTGTCGGTTCAAACGGCCCGCGACTCCACCCTAAACTCCACCTGTGGATCCAAAAACCTACCGTTTTAAGGGTCAGACCCTCTAATAAAGGGGTCATGACCTACTATTTTGTAGGGTTTGGGGATACAGGTATAACCCTACACTCCCAAACCCTATAACCGTAAACCTACAACCCCATGACCCTAGTAGAACGGAACGTAGAATTCGTGTTTATAGGTAGAGGGTCGTAGGGTTCAGCTGTAGCCGCAGAAGCATATGGCATAGGTAGACAACTCCAGACACGACAAGGAAACCATCAAAGACATCGTCTGCTTGTAGAGCTTACCTGTATCCCCAAACCCTAGAAAATAGTAGGTCATGACCCCTTTTTTTAGAGGGTCTAACCCTTAAAACGGTAGGTTTCTGGATCCACAGGTAGAGTTTAGGGAAGGCAAAAGTTGCATAGCATGAACCTGACGCGCCCGATGACTAAACCTGAAAGTTTTAGGACCTTGTCCGCATTTGGGGCTTAGTTTTGGCCGGGGTTTTGGGGTTCCAGGGTTGCGAGTTTAGTAACCGTAAACATATTAATTCCTCCTCTTTCCAGGTCCCCCACGCAGCTCGAACTTCCTGTGCGCGCTGTTGTGCTCCAAACGAGATACGAGATGAGTTCAAGGTTTACGGGTGATACATGAATTTCTTTCTGAATTTCCGACGCTCCGAATGAAGTTTTACGCTTAGACCTGTTCACAGGCAGTTACGGATGTTTGCATGTGGGGTTTGATGTGCGAAGCTTCACCCTAGATCATCAAGACATGTAATATGCAAGGTACCACGAGACCGAGAACTGCAACGCCTGTCAACCCAAATACCAAGAATCTTCTACTGCGAGTCCAATCATCCACTATTGCGCGTTTATGTTCGAGGTGCGTCTTAGAGTTGGTGGTTTATCGGTTTGGCGTTTCGGGAACTGTCATTGTGAAATCCATGTGAAAGGCTCTTGTGGTGCATGGAGGACCCAGGAGCGTCTTCCCCATGGGCTCCATGTACCTTTATAGTAGATACTTAAATCCTGAAGGGGTCCCTACATAGGTACTTTAACTTTAAGGCCTAAGCATAAACACTATATGGGTACATGGAGCCTCAGGGTCCGTCTTCAGCATTTCGAAAACATCCGGGCACTTTGTAATAGCGGCCCAAAGAGCCCACATGCCCTTAAGTAAGGAACACCTGCAATATCCTGCAATGGCAATGCCAAGCCCTCCACAATTTAAGGTGCATTTCTTAGCCGACTTGTAGGTGGTAGAAGCCGCAAGCTCTAAACTGAAAGCCTAAAGAACGACCCTACGTGCTATATTGCAAACCTGCAAGCCGACGCCCTGAAATCTCAAAGCCCTTATACTTATACCTTAGATAAAACCCAATAAAAGGGCCTTAATAGGTAGAACAGGGTTTTGGGGCGCAGTATACTATAATTGTAACAAGGAACCCCAAAACAGTATTGGTAATTATTTGGGCCGCTATAGTAAACCCTAGACCCTGGACTCGTAGACCCTTATAAAGCATCGGGGCGGTTTCAAACGAGAACAAGCCATAACCCCAACCCCGAAGCACTTCGGGTTGCGTTCCTTTTCAATTGCCTTGGGCTGGGAATACTGAAAATCCCTGAGCGCGTTTGGGGTTTAGGGCTTGAGCTTCAACTTCTCACCATTAAAATCCAATAATTACGCCCTGAAGCTCTGGACTTTGCAACCCTACAGCTCTAGACCGGAAATCCCCAAGCCAGAGACCTCACCCCTAAGCCCTCAAACCTTCGCCACAAAAAATTGCAAACATCTCGAACTCCCAAAACACCTTCACACCCCGGCCTCCCGCGAGGCTCCCCCTAAACCGTAATTTACGGGCCTTAATATGCACTACTTAGAATAGAGTTCTGGGGTATACGTAGTATACTATATATATATATATATATATATATAGAGACGCCTAAAAACCAAAAAAATATAAGGCCCTTACACTAAGCCTCAAACCCTAAACTTATCTCAGGGACTGCCGGCCTGCATCCTTTGGAGGACGGGATTGCTGTAGCTCTGGGCCTTGGGTTTAGGGGTTTAGGGTGTAGGGGTTTAGGGTTTAGGGGTTTAGGGTTGTCTTTTAAAAAGGATCTATAAGGGTTCCTTTAAAGGGATCTATAGGAGCTTGGGGTTCTGGGGGTTACGGGGTTTAGGGCTTCGGGTCTAAGGTTTAGGGTTTAGGGTTGAAAGTTTAGGGTTTCGGGTTTAAGGGTTAAGGGTTTAGGGCTTAGGGTTTGGGATTTGCCTCAAGGCTTTCGGACCTAAAAGCTTGGGTTGTTCTACAAGGGCTTTGTAAGGTTCCTTTATTTGTGCTACGGCGTGTCGATAAAGGGTCTAGGTCTAGGGCATATAGGATGTAGGATTTAAGGCTTGCGGTCTTGGGGGTTTGGGGTTTCAAGGGATTGAGGGTGAACTTCCGAAGGTGCCCGTGATAGAAGGATCTTTCACTAAGAATACCTCATTGTAAGGCATGTTCCCAGACCAAAACCCTTAAACGAGGATTTGGAGGATTCCGACTCTAGCCGTCTGCATCAGCACAGCCTTTTTCAAGGTCTTCCTACCTAGTGTCTTGAGAGCGAAACATGCACCGATTACATGGCCACCAGGACCCTTGGCATATGATATAGTACTGTTCCACCGGGCTCCTTATGTATCTAGCAAAGGAGCCTCCAGGGGGCCCAGTCTACTAAAAAAAGAACCCCCGCAATAGTATTGGTAATTATTTCAGCCCGTATATCCCTGAATCCTTTGTAGAGCCTTCGTAGTATCCCGTTTCAGGAACCCTTTACAGGAACCAATTATTCGGGCCCTCTTCTATTTATCCGAAACCCCTTCGGGGTTCAACCGAAGGCATAGGAAGCCGAAATCGCGCTGAGACCTCGGCTGCCTCTTCGCCTTTGAGCCAATCCTGGAGGCGTTTTGCAGTCTTTAGGCGTTTAAGGTTTAAGGTTAGGGTCAAGGGGTTTAGGGTTTAGGGTGTAGGGTTTAGGGTTCATAATAATGGGAGATTCCGAAAACTATGGGTACCTTATTCTTGGGGTCCTTAAAAACAGGATCCTACTATTTAGAATAGTATATTAGCGCCCCTGTTTTCGGAAACTCCCATATGCTACCCGGACAATCCAGATAACATGGGCTCCGTAAGGGCTCTCTAAGAAGTTCCAATAGGGTCTATCTATCGGGTTTGAAGGGTTTGGGTCCGGTTTAGGGCTCGGGCATGGGAGGGTTGCGGGTCCCGGCTTTTAGAACGAACCGAAAAGCCTTCTATAGGTACCGAGAGGGTTCCACGATACTACGACTATGGAATAAAACCCTAAACCCTAAACCCTAAACCCCTAAACCCTTAAACCCTAAACCCTAAACCCTAAACCCCTAAACCCCTAAACCCCTAAACCCTAAACATGGTCTTGCAGGATCCTCTCGAGGTAAGCTACCGTGAGGTTTGAGAGACCCGACAATACCAAAACCCTGAAGCCGTGCAACCCTTACAGAATCCTGGCAGAACCCTAGAAGTGAGCTTTGCAAGGAACCCGCACCTTAAAACCTATACTACGTTTCGAATTCAACAATCCCCAAAGTCATTTATGATTACGCCCCTATGATGCTATGTTAAACAATAAGGGAAACTGAACATGCCTGTATCTCAAATCGATACCTCCCCTTTAGAGGAACCCTTCAAGGAACCCTTGTAGTTAAACCCGGGTCTTTCCACCAGATAAATATCCCAAACCGAAACCTAGTGTGTATACATATGTATATATACACAATATAATATAAACCCTATAAGCCCTAGTCCTTCCACCGCATCTTGGGCGGCCCGTGCGGCGTCGGCGCCAAAAAACCCACGCCCGGTGGCTCCGAGTGAGAAAACACCTGCGGGCTCGTGGTGTCGTGTTGTTGGCTTCTTTAAACTTATGGTCGGAGTACCCAGGGTTTAGGGTTTAGGGGCTTAGGGCTAGGCCCTATAGAGGAGCCGCTTGGAGTTCAGGCGTTGTGGGCTTCAGGGTTTAGAATTTGGGTGGTTGTCAAAAATAGGATGCTTTCTTGGGTCCTTATTATAATACGGCACCTCATATTTAGGGTACCCAAAAGGGACCATAATTCTGACAACTACCCATTTAGGGGTTTAGGAGTTTAGGGGTTTGGGTAAGGTTTCTTTAAACTTAGGGGCTGAGTACCCAAAGGCGCAAAAGAAGATACGGTTTAGGGGTTTAGGTTTAAAGGGGTCTAGAAGGAATCCATTATGAGGGCTCTATAAAGGCGCTATTAACTTATTAGCCGAGTACCCTAGCACAAAAAAAAGGCTAACATTTCAATTATGGTAGGATTTTACAAAGCCCCAAAAGTTAAAAGTTACCTACTCAGCTACTAAGTAAAGGGGCTGCTTGGAGTTTAGGGGTGATAGAGCTGTCGTGCTTCGATTTCGGCTCTAGCGGTTTCTCAGTCTTCAAGATTTAAGGTTTTAGGGCAAGTGTAAATTGCGGTTGAGGCTGGGTTATATGGGAGCCTGCGAAACAAAGGACAATGGAGCAACGGGCTGGCGTCCAAGGCTTCTTGCGAGAGCCTTCAGAGTCTGCCTGGACCCACTTATGCGAAGGGGCGTTGTACCTTTCCCTTGGCTACATCAGAGGCTCCAAAGATACCCTTAACCCTAAACCCCTAAACCCTAAATCCTAAATCCTAAACCTCTATGGAGGTTCAGGGTAGCGGCAGCCGCAAGATGGTGCTGGGGGGCCTAATGACCTAATCGTAGTCTACCGCTTCCTGTGGATCCAACAAGCTATCGTTTTAAGGAATCTACATTTTAATTAAGGGGTCATAACCTACTATTTTGTAGGGTTTGGGGTCACAGGTTGGTACTCCATACTGAAAGCAATGAGATCGGGTTCCTATGAAGAGGTACTTGTAACCTCTGAAGAGAAGCTGTCGGGGTACCTGGACTCTTAGGACTCCGCTATAGTTGCTAGGATATAGTCGTCTTCGACAAGTCGAATACGGTTTTGGGGGATCTAAAACAGCATAACAAGGCACTATACAGGACTATCTAATACTTACTACTGAGTCCGGCCCATGCATTATCCGAAAGCTCTGCTACTGGGGTTCCTGTGACCCCAAACCCTGCAGAATAGTAGGTTATGACCCGTTGATTAGAGGGTCGAACCCTTAAAACGATAGGTTTTCGGATCCCCAGGTTATGCTTTAGGATTTTATGGTCTTGGGCAGTCAGGACTCGTGGGGTTTAGGATTTAGATTTAGGGCTCTGTGTGTTCCCAGAGACTTTAGTATCCCTTAATTAAGGAGTACTCCTTAAATTATAGTAGGATCCCTTAAAATGATTTAAGGAATATTCCTGAATTAAGGGATATTGGAGTCTCTGGGTTGGGAGCTGTGATAAGTTTAAACCCTTGAGGACGCCTTGCTGGAACCTAAACCCGAAAGCCTAAAACCTGAACTCTAAACTCTAAACCTTAAACTGTGGCACCACCCCGCCGACAGCGCACATCCTGGATTCCGTCCTTTAGTGAGGTGCTCTCGATCCGGAACCCTTAACCCTAGAGCCTTAAATCCCAAAGTCAAGCACACCAAAGTGTCAAAGACTATAGACACTACTACAATTTTGGGAGAAAAAAACATTGCGGTGGTTTCACAGTAGGGGACATTCAAGCTGCAGGGCGTTCGGGCTGTATACCCGCAAACCTCAACTGTTCACAGCAGCGAAGTGCCTGGAACAACGTCCCAGCTGGCTTCGGCGGATCCTCCATCTGGACTTCTGTAGATCCAGGGTCCTCTTCCATGGCCTCTTCCTGCCATCGCAGCGCTGAGTATGTGTTTAGGAGTTTGGGCTTGGGTTTTGGGCTTAGGGTTTGGGGCTTAGCGTGTTAACAATTACCTGCATCCCCAAACCCTACAAATAGTACGTTATGACCCCTTACTTAGAGGGTCTAACCCTTAAAACGGTAGGTTTTTGGATCCCAGGTAAACTTTACCTGGGATCCAAAAACCTACCGTTTTAAAGGTCAGGTAAACCCTTATTATTCCTGCTCTTCGAAGTTTCGGGTATGACACCGCCCTTAAACACAAACGACCGGTCCGGACACCAATAAATCCGACTCCAGGCTCAAGCCCACCACAACCGTTTAGGGTCTAGGGTTTAGGGGTTCTAGGGTTTAGGAGGTTTTTAGGGTTTAGGGTTTAGTCCCTTCCTATTTCTTGCCGCAAATTCGAATATTATGAAGCAGTTCTTGGAAACCCCAAACCGCTAAATACTAAACCTTCAAACCTGAACCCTGAACCATAATCTGAATCCTGGCTGTAGAGACCTCTGGTTTTGAAGTCGGATTACATGTAGCCTGGCATTTAATGCAGGGTTCAGGGAAAAGGGCTTGGGCCTGACTAGTGTCCAGGGTTGAGGGGCCTTAGATAGAAGTGTTAGAATAAGGTTTCGGGATATATTATACTGTATAGGTTTAGGGTTTAGGGGTTTAGGGTTTAAGGTTTCGGGATATACTATACTGTAAATTAATCAAGACAGTTGGCCTCCTGCATGCTGTGCTCGAAACCAGCAAAGCTCTCTCCGTACAGTTCCCTGAGGGTTTCTTATATGCGCTTGTTCCAAAACGGCCCTGGGTCCTAAACCCTAGAACCGTCAAAAAACCGTGAACGCCAAACCCCTTGAAGGTGCCCTTGCAGGAGTTTTACACCGTCCGGGCAAACCACCTAAACCTCTACTGCCTAAATCCCTTCTGGGAACCCTTCTAGAACCCTCATAGGAGTCCGTATAGGATCCTTCTAGACCGCGTACGAGGATCCTTGTAGAATCTTTCTAGAACCTTTGTAGGGTTCCTTGTAGCATCCTCCCAGAATCTTCATAAGGATCCTTAATTATAGAATCCCTTCTAGATCCCTTTAAGCCCAAGCCCTTTCTGACACCTCCTGGAGCTCGCCATCTCTTTCCTCGACCTCCTGAGGAGCCTCTGCGATCCGGACCTGCCGCCACCGTTCGTCGCGCTCGCAGGGTTTAGGGTGTTTAGGGCTTTACCTGCGGATCCAAAAACCTACCGTTTTAAGGGTTAGACCCTCTAAATGAGGGGCCATAACCTACTATTTTGTAGGGTTTGGGGATACAGGTATAGGGTTTATTAGTTTAGGGCTTAGCGTTTAGCGCTCCATGGTGCTACTCTATGTCGCATGGGTCTTGTTGCAGTGTCTGGTTGCTAGTGTTACTGTTTCTGTGGAACTTGGTGTCAGCCTCAGCTCAGTATAGTGACCAGTCTTAACATTGGCATTAGTACAAGCATCAGTATTAGTATAAGTAACAGTGTTCGAAACAGCTAGCATGCGGATATTCGTACTAGCAGGCTGTCTCTGGTTGTTCACAGTTTTATTTAGGCCACCTTGAGCATCAACCCTGCAACACATATCATAATGTGACATGCCACCACACACAACCCCGTCGAACACCCCCAGCTCCCGTCGAACACCCCCCATATAGTTAAGCTCAGGACCCTAAACGCCAACATTGTTGACTTAAGGGTTTAGGGTTTCGCGAGAATTAGCAGGGGCCTTCCTAGACCTCCCAACTTCCCTTTATTGTGGCCCCAAATTTCCTCTTAATGAGAAGCAAAAGAGCCCTCTAAGGGGTGCTTGAGGGGTCCTGGTTAAGGTACAATCTCTCTTCTTCAACAACCGGGTCCCCAAAAGTTCAAACTTTCTAAGATAGATCTAATATATAAGGCCAAAAAGTTTAAAGTTCCCCCGTTCACTACCTAAGCAATTTACTAGATTGCAACATAACTGCAACTATAAGAGCGGCCTCGACGGAAGACATACGACGATTCTTCCCAGGCCCTTATGCTGCAGCCGAAATCCGAACAGATGAGCCCTAAAAAGGAAGCCTGGAAGTCATGACTAAGGAACCCTCCAACCCTCCGAAAACACGTTTAGGGTTTAGGGTTTTAGGGTTTAGGGTTTAGGGTTTAGGGTTTTAGGGTTTAGGGTTTAGGGTTTAGGGAAAACACGTCTATTACCCCCAAAAAATGGAAACCCCTAAGCCCCAAAACTTGTCATCTTCTCAACCCTTTACACCCCTAAACCGTAACACCTACACTTTCAAACCCCTATAGTAGATCCCTTTGAAGGAACCCTCATAGATCCCCTTATAAGGGAGAAGCTTGAAACCCCTAACTTAAACCCCTGATCCCTAAGCCCTAAACCCTCAAGCCCTAAACCATAAACCCCTAAACCCCTAAACCCTCAAACCTAAACCCCTAACTCCTAAATATCCCTTAACCCTCAACCCTAAACCCCTAAACCCCTGAACCCTAAACCCTAACCCCTAAAACCCTAAACCCCTAAACCCTAAACCCTAAACCCCTGAACCCTAAACCCTAACCCCTGAAACCCTAAAACCCTAAACCCGAAAACCCTAAACCCCTGAATCCAGGCCTTCCGGTCTTTACTCGGCTGACTGGCAGGCCGGCTCTCGCTCACAGCTGGCTCCTGTTTCACAAGGCTGCCTTTAAAGGAAACCCTTAAAGGGAACCCTTCAGGGTATTATAGTGCTCCTGTAAAGGATACCCTTAAGACCTTAAGGGTACCACAGGGTTCTAGAAAATGGCCCCCTTGGGGGCATTATGGAATTTTACAATAGGGTCCCCTTTGTAAAGGGACTGCGGCCAACCGGTAGAAGGCACCTCCAGGGCAGGACTGCTCTACGAGGCGAGACAGCGCTACACCAAGGCTAATCCGACTCTCTGACCACGACATATGCCGAAACAGCGATAACACTATGTAGAAACCCTAAACCCTAAACCCTAGGGGCTCCGAAACTCAAAACACTCTCTGGCAGTCCGTCTGCTCGTCAGCTGATGGAACCATTTCAGGACGGATGTCCTGCGCACTTTTGTTGGTTGAGTGTGCAAGGTTTAGGTATGCTTTGCCTAGGCCGTCGGTGCTTGGGCACTAGAAGGCCTGAAAACATCACAAGGTCGATCTGCGCTCTTCATACAGACTAGAAACCTATTTGCAATCACAGTTATAGTATAATGGGTTTAGGGTGGTACAGGGTATAGGGTAGGGTTTACGGTCATCAAACATAAACCCTTGCGTGGGATGACATCATGGGTCTCATCGTCATGTTCCTTCCGGATCATGCCTCGGCTATGATGGGAGGCAGGTACACCGTCGTGGGCACGGTAACACCGCAGACTCACAGCTGGTGGTGCAGAAGGCATCGCCCTCTTGTTTGCAAGGCCTACATTTCGATAATGACTGCACCTGCAAGGTCAGTGTGAGCGCATGCTGTGCAAACAAGTTATAGGGCTTAGGGTTCGAGGTGTAGGGCTTGGGGTTTAGGGTGTGGGGCATACTTGAAGGGTATACCATAATTGACAAGCGAAGGAGTCACTGTCCTGTCCTGGATTTCGGGCTCTTGCTCGCCGGGTGCCGGCTCCCCGGGAAGCGGCATTTCCACGGAAGCCTCTGCAGGGGTACGAGGGAAACCTGTATGGTTCTGTTTAAACTATGTGGGTATTCCTCAGGTTTGCTACAGCAAATCATAAGCCTGGACAGTCGTCCTGCAGTGACACGGAACAGTAAACCCTGACCCCATGGATGAGGCCGAAGTGGCCAGTTTTGACGTGGGCTGTAAGATATATGCCTTCTGCGCCACAACCCTACGGGTCTATGTGGGTAGTTCTCTAAAGTAAGGTCCGGATTAGGGCCTGTATAATAAGTTATTAATCAGGGTCCGTACTAGTCAAAAGGCACCCTAATTTCGAGAACTTCGATGTGCCCATGTGGTACAAATTTGGGCCTTGGGCGAGTTTCTGTATTAAAAGATACTTTTGGGGGTCAAAGTCAGCGTAAATAGAGGGTAGGCGCATGGGCCCTTAGGGCAGTTATTGAACTCGAGGAGCATCAAACATGATAATTGTACCCCAGAAGAAAACGACCTGAACAGGGTTGTCGTTTCCAGACCACATCCCCTGAGCCAGAAAGACAACAGTGTAGGAGCCTCTATGCGCAGAATACCGCTGTATGGTGTTTTAGTATGGCTCCATATCCCTAAGACTCCAAGACTCCAAGGACCCATGTATTAAGGCTTTTGGTGGGGCCCAAAGACGATAAATCTGTGAGGCTAGTTTGATTTCCGGGGTTTGGTCTTATCAGGGATGAGTCTCTGTTATGCTTTAATGAAGGCTCGGCCGTGGGGGGGGGGGGGGGGGGGGGGGGGGGGGGTACAACCTAATAAACTTGTATGTGACGTTATAGAGACGATAGATAGAATCAGTATGTATCCATACCTCTACAAGGTGTGGATTTCCACAGCCCCCCAAAAAAGGTTGCAGACAGTGTTGCATCTACACTTACAAGTAAGATGACAGTTATGCCAAATCGATACCTGGTATATGTGCCATAACCGGATTTTGAGGGCCTCCTCCAGAAAGCTTTCTGTCTCTGGGCTCTGCTGCACGGCCTCTGGCCCTTCAAGCACTGACACCTGGGAGGGAAGATGTTGGGTCCCGGCTCTGCCTCTTAAAGGATCATGGAGCTTAGTAACTATAGGGTTATACATAAAGTAACCACACCTGTAAATACCTATGGCCCCAGTTAGGGTATTTATAACCTTACTTGGCCTTTAGTTTGCTATGTTTGTGGTTTAGTGTTTAGGGATGAGGGTTTAGGGTTTATGTCACTTGGAGATTTAAGGAACCTAGTAGTTACAGCCATAAAGTAATTTAACTGGTGTTAGAATAACTACCAAATATACTTGTTTTGTGTTCTATCCCTTGTTTCTAAATGCCATGAACCCGTAAATTAGAGTTTAGGGTCTTGCGTGCGCGGTCGGGACTCCTGAGGTATCTAGGTCTGGTCAGGTGTGGTCAGGCTTCCCACAATTTCAATCCTAAAGCCTAAACTCTTTACAAATTTTGCCGCGTTCCCGGGTCAGCCCGAAGGCATCAAGAGATTCGACAATGAATTGTATACAGGTGCCTGGGCGGGAGGATTTCCCTACTTTAAGGGTCGGAGTGTTTAGCAAGATCTCCTCTGCTTGTCCCGAATATAGAGATAGCAAAGTTTCAGCCCCCATCCGTGCTCAGGCCCTGATGTTGAAGCATGTCCGGTGTGTGTCGTCTCTCCTTGAGGTTAGACGGGGGGCTGAAGAACTTCGCAATACTACAGTGATCACAGTGACTGGACTTTGAAGTAACCAATTTTCCTCCTCAACAGCTTCCAGGATGTCCAAAACCGCCACATCGAAGGTTTTCAGACGCCCTAAACCCTGAACCCCTAAACCCTAAACCCTACACCCTAAGCCCTGCACTTCGTTCTCCTCTTCCATCGGCAACCCGAGGGCTTCAAGTACGCAAGTAGTCCCTACTTCGGGGTCTAAAGTCTATAAATTGTAACCCTACTTTAGGCGAGTTGGAGCGCCGGGGTAAGGCCCTAAACCCTAAAACCCTAAACCCAATGAGGATGGCATCGAACAGGAAGTGCTCGCCAGACTTCCTCTGGTCTGAAGCCCAGCTTTTCTTTCAGCTTCTCCTCAACCCTGATGGGAGGCCAAAAGGGGGGTTTAAGATTCTTGGGGTAGGGATTCCTGAATATGAGCCCTATTATGGGAACCCTACTCCCTACTAACCCCCCATAGGCTAAAACCCCTTCTGGCCTCCTATGAAACCCTTCTAGATCCCTTGAAAGGGACCCCTAAAGATCCCTGTAAAGGAACCCTAGGGATCCCTAAACCCTATAGGCTAAAACAGAAACCCAGCCGCCGATCTTCGCTGCTTCAGCCGGCTCTGCGGCCGACGGATTGCGATGTCAAATTCGACATGTGTTGCTGGGCTCCCACAACCCTAAACCCAAAACCCTGAACCCTAAACCCTGAACCCTAAACCCTGAACCCTAAACCCTGAACCCTAAACCCTGAATGCTGAACCCTAAACCCTAAACCCCAAACCCTAATTAAACCCTGAACCCTGAACCCTAAATCGTGCAGTAACGCCGGCGTGATGATAGCTTGCTCAAGCCCAGCCCCCCATTTTTCTACCTGCTTCAGGGGGTTTTGGTAAACCCGAATTTATAAACCCTAAACCCCCGATTCCTAATCCGTAAACCCTATACCCCCAATTCCTAAACCCCAAACCCCCATTTCCTAAACCCTAAGCCCCCCAATTCCTAAATCCATGGACCTACAGTAAGCCCCTAAAGTTCTCGAACCAAACTAACTCCCCAAGCCCCTAAACATTCTTTAAAAGGATCATGGGACTTAGTAGCCTTTGGGTTTAGGGTTTAGGGCACGATAGGTTAGAAATAAACAAGGTAACAAAACTTTTAACTACCAGTACAAATAATTATAATGCCAATAATACTCATAATCACTTTTGATTGTGTTTGAGAAACTTGTAACTGCAGTTACTAAGTCCCATGAACCTCCAAGAACCCCAAGCCCTAAACCCCAAACCCTAACCTAAACCCCTAAATACCTAAACCCCAAATCCCAAAACCCCTAGATCCACAAAACCGACACCCCCAAAAACCCATAAACCCCTAAACCCAAAACCCCAAATCCTAAACCCTCAATCCTATACCCAAAACCCCAAATGTAAATCTCTAAACCCCAAATCCTAAACCCAAAACCCCGCCTCCTCCTTGCTGGCTTCTTCCTGGGCGTCGCTTAGTGGCGGAGTCTGTTCCTGCTGCACCTGGCTGCTCTTTGAAACTTCAGAATCTAAGGGACGGCTGAGGGTTCAGGGTATACTTTGAGGGCCATGGGACTTAGTAACTGGGGTTATCAACAAGGTAACCAAATTTACAAGTCAATAAGTTATAACCCCAATGAAGGTGGTTATAACCTGACTTGCTAAGTCCAATGAACCTCCAAGTAGGGCTGAGGGTCTAGACCCAAGAGTAAGCTAGGAAAACCAAGGTGCCCTTTTTGGTTTAAAGGGGCTTATAAGGGAACCTGAACCCGTAAAACGGGAACATGCAAGTATGCCATAAGCAGACCATCGTTGAGAAGGAAGTGTTTGAGTAATCGGAACTACATACATACTGAACCCTAAAACTTCAACCGTTGAGTCATGGCTGTGGAGTTTCAAAGAACGGATCTTCATGGTTGAAGGGCTCCTCCTCTTCTAGTTGACGGAGGAGTCGCTGGGTAAAGTCGTGACTAAGCCATAACGGTTGATGGTAAAAATCCTGCATGACCCACAATAAGGAATATGCCATGATTTCCACAGTTTAGGGCCCTTAAGGTAATGCAGGGTTTATATTAACAACCGTAATGAAGGTCCAACAGCATCCCCCTGACCAGGTACCATGTTGTCTGCTGTTCAGGGTTCATAACTGGACCACAAAAGGAAACGGCACATGGGCACATTGGGAACCTAGTTCCCTATGAACCCCCTCCAAACAGTCTAAAACCAGATGAATCTTGCAAACATGCGGTAGCACCGGGTTCAAACCAATCCAGGAGATCTTGCTAACCCGCTGTGCACAAACCCTTATCAAGCCCCAACTTGGCCCCTACGAATACTAAGTGCGATTTAAGGCCTTGCTGGGCGCTGACCCACACTAAGGAATATCCCTTAGATCATACTAGGGATCCTACTATACTGAAAAGTATATCCCTTACTTGGAGGGGCAGGGGACTTAGTAAGCATGTCAACTCCAATTATAGCCCTACTTATACACGATTTACTAAGTCCCCTGCCCCCTCCACATCCTAAGTAATGAAGGGATATTGGAGTCTCTGGTGATCGAACCCCCCCCCCCCCCCCCGCAGACAGCACCTCGTTTAGCTTGCCCGTGACACCGTCGAGGATGGCCATTGAAGCTGCCTGGTTTCGGGGGTCTGTTGCTTCAGCTTCGGATTTAGGGTTTGGGGTTTAGGATTAAGGGGTTTAGGGGTTAGGGGTTTAGGGTTTAGGGGTTTAGGGCTTAGGGCTCCATGGAGTAGGAGGTTAGGTTTTGGGGTTGAACAACCGTACAGTTAGGAAGGTTGTAATGAAGGTTTAAAGTAGTCTGGAGTGGAGTTCTACGGTTAATGTAAGAACCTGATTAAGAAACCTTGTGCCTTCATTAGGGCTCCTTGTATGCATCCTACTTTTTTGGGGGTTACAGGCCCAGGGTTTCTTAATCAGGTTCCTACATTAGTAACCTAAGCCGGGGCCTGAAACAGAGGTTGGGGTCACAAAGTGGTGCAGACTCACAACGCGATTTTTCAGCATATTGTAGCATGGTGAAATGTGGACGATGGGGACATAACTTATTGATGACCCAGGCGCAACTTGATATTGTCCAAGGCTTTGAAGTTTTGAAGTTCGGAGTGGGTTTCAGGTCTAGGGATTTAGGATTAGCTCTGGGTTGACTGTGTAAAGGCTATATTCATTTGTCTTAGTTGCTTGAATGCATTCGTAAGCCTCCCAAAGGGGCTTCGGGTTTGAATCCTGTAGGGGCCTTTATTATAATAAGAAAAGGGCTTCGGGGCCTATTATACTATACTTGTAACAAGGAGCCCCAAAAACATTATAGGTAATTATTAAGGCCCTTGTAGTACGGAGGGTTGAGTGCTTGGGGTTCGGGGTAGGGTTTTGAGGTTGGAGAACGACCAACTGCTCACCTTCGGAGCCCCAGAGACTCCAATACCCCTCATTTGAGGAAAATCCCTTAAATCATAAGAGGGATCCTATTAAAATTAAGGTATATTCCTTAATTAAGGGGTATTGGAGTCTCTGGGACCTAAACAGGAATAGCAACATAACGGTACTACTTATTCAAGGACTGCATGGAGCTCTTGAAATTATAGCCCCGTGCCAGAGCCCTGTATCCTAAGCCCTAAAACCTGAAACCTCGATCTTTGGTTCTAAGCTCTAAACCCTAAACCTTAAACCTTTCCAATGCTCGCCTGTTATTCTACATCCTCAACCTTTCCAATGAGAACCCATTATTCTAAACTCTAAACCCTTAGCCTATCCAATGATCGCCCTTGTTTCTAAACTCTAAACCCTACAACTTTCCAATGAGAGCCCTTCATAATGCCGCGAAGCTCTTTATCCTCAACCTTTGGCCGTAAACACAACCGCCATGTATTCTAAATTCTAAACTCTAAAGCCTAAACCCTTCCAATGAGAACCCTTCATGATGCCGCGAAAGCCCTTAGGCCCTAAACCCTAAACCCTAAACCCCTAAACCCTAAACCCCTAAACCCTAAACCCCTAAACCCTAAACCCAAGGCCCTTATCCTGCCTGGCCCACAGGGGCTTAGGGCCAGAAGCCTGAAGACTAAACTCCTAAAACTCTCAAAGCCCTAAACCCCAAACTGATAAAACCGAAGCCCTAATATAGGGGCCTGAATATGGAGGATAGGGTTTTGGGGCCGATTCTACGACAATTTTAATCAGGAGCCCCGAAAATAATGTAGGTAACTATTTAGAGGCCCCTAAACCCTATACCGATCAGAGGCCCCTATATTATAGTAGCCTTTTAGATCCCTAGTAGTAGCCCTTATAGACCCAAGAGTAACCTAGGAACAAGAAGGGTGCCCTTTTTTGGTCTAAAGGGGCTTATAAGGGAACCCGAACCCTAAAAACAGGGAATAAGGGCCTACTCCAGGTAATAGCCTTGTAGACCCCGATAGTATCCTGCCTGGTCCACGGGGCTTGGGGACGCTGCTTCTGCTGCCTCTGCCTCCGGCAGAGCGGCGCTGTTACCGCCTGCGAGGCCCTCGTCCTGCGTGACGTCTCGGCTTCCCAGGCACTTAAAGGATCATGGGACTTAGTAAGTCAGAATATAAGTACCTTAATTGGGGTTATAAGTAATTATAAGTATGGTTACCTTATTTATAACCCCAATTGCTGTTGTACTTACCTTTGGTTACTAGGGAATGAAAGGGGCCTGATAAAGGGATCTCTAGGGTTCCTTTAAAGGGATCTACAGGGGTTTAGGGTTCCTTTAAAGGGATCTTTATCATTGGTTACTGGGGAATGAAAGGGCCTTATAATGGGGTCTATAAGGGTTACTATAAGGGGTCTATAAGGGTACTATAATACAGGGGCCCTAATAATCCTATATCTTACCTTTGATTACTAGGGAATGAAGGAATGGGGTACAATTATAACTACTATTACTACCATTCTCCCATTCCCTACTAACCAAAGGTAAGCTCCGCGGCACTCCAATATCCCCTTAATGGTTACGACAAGGGGTCCTTACGAGTTCCCCTCTGTTCCCTTTTTCTGGTGGTCTTGGGTTCCTTATAAAACTACCCAAGACCCAAAAGAGAGCCACTTGTATTCCTGGGTCTCTCGCGGTTCTAGAGATTTCTCAAAGCCTTTAACTATGGAACGGTTTACCCCTTCCCAAACCAGATAGATTAATCAACCAGGGGTTGTGGCCTCGTTTGCTTATTTGATTGTCAGGGCTGCTAGTGCCGAGGCCTATGCAGGCTTTTAGGATTTGGGATAAAGCAATATCGAGGTCGGAATAGTTACCTTAGGCCTAGCTACCTGTCCAGTATCCTTGGAAAGTTCATCTGGGACTACATCGGAATGCCACAAACAAGTTGAAGGTTGCCTACTCTCCTACCACGCCACTAAGCTCAGGGTGCAGGACTCCACACGCTTAAGGTCTTCAGAGAAACTCCACAAACCTTGAATTCAGGAATATACCTCACATTATGGAGTTTGTCCTTAGAAAGTATCCCACATTCGGCTATACCCAAGTCTCACATAAGACTTTACAAGTTAATAAGTCCAACCGCCACAATGCAATGGTTAAGAATTCCGGTGCAAGGCATCGTGGCAGCGACCTCGTGTGACGAAACCCGAAGGCCCCAAACCTCAAACCCTGAACTCCCTAAACCCTAAACCCTTAAACCCTAAACTTCCCTAAACCCTCAAACCCAAGAAACTGAGATCTAGGGGACCCCAAGTGGCCCCCCAAGCCTCCCTCCTGTGTCGCCATAATACAGGCGACTTAATCATCCGAGTCCGGTTAACAGGATATACTTTAGGTACTGCCCCCCTTACAGTAAGAGTCTATAATAGCGCTACTATTAAGGTTCTAATAAATCCATACTATGAATATTATTCAACTATTACTGAGCGGGGGCCGTAACCAAGATATACTGCAGTATAACTAGGTATAGGCAATAAAGCAGCTT
Organism: Symbiodinium sp. CCMP2592; assembly: GCA_905221615.1. Classification (NCBI taxonomy): domain Eukaryota; class Dinophyceae; order Suessiales; family Symbiodiniaceae; genus Symbiodinium; species Symbiodinium sp. CCMP2592. The sequence continues at coordinate 414,772 of CAJNDT010002813.1, forward strand.
TGGTAATAATGATCCGCAACCCGGTGTTGCATGATGGAGGGGCTCTCATCATCAGGTCCTGCACCGGATCCAGGGGCAGAAGCTCGTCGGGCGGTTCATCGGCAAGGACAGAGGCCTGGAAGCAGGGTTGTCGCACCTAAAACAGGACCCCGCCGCAAACCCTTACTTAAACCCCTAAACATTCTAGAACCTAGGAGCTAGAAGAGTTTAGGCCAGAAGCTTTAAGGCTTCGTGAGTCAGGTCTGGGCCAATGTGGGGCTTTCAATCATCAGCAGTACGAGCCTCGTACGAGCGCCAGTGCTTACCACATGGGGCTATTTCAGATTTGTGTATGTGAACATCCTTCTCCAGAACTGCACCTGCATAACCCGGAGTTCATGACCTCCCTCTTTCATGGGCTTCAATGACCCCGTGATGTCTGCAAGGTGAACATACAGCTGATCTGATGTGGAAGCCTCTGAACAAAGCAAAAATAATAAAACCGGCTTACCAGAAAGGGTACACAGGGCCTAATAGTGAGGTTCCTGTGAGTAGCGAGTCAGTTTAAGTGAGCACTTTTGGAAGTACTTGGTTATTGACAACCTGAGCTATCAAAGTTAGGGTCCAGAATTTTGAGGTTAATCAGAAAAACTAGGCAATCAAGCTTCCAAGCATAATCAAGAACCAGCACAGACTCAGTATGACATATGCTTTTGAACGACACAAAAATCGAACCACCTTTGTTAGCATGCCCTTTGTTGAGAGTTAAACCCGTACACAAGCCTGATGCCTAACACCCTCACTAAACTGATAAAACCCTGTGCATCCCAAAAAGCCCACAGAAGAATCCCTTTCACACGCCACATTCAACACACACTACGACCCTTTTCGAATTTCAGGGCTTCACCCTAACCCTTACCTGTATCCCCAATCCCTGCGAAATGGTAGGGTATGACGGCCTAGAATTTAGGGCATCATCACCGAATTGTGCGTTTGAATTCCCAGGTAGGGTTTAGGGTTCGTTCATTCTTCAGATCTAAACCCTAAAACCCAAGACCCAAAAACCCACACCCTAAATCCCCAAACCCGAGCAGTTCAGATCGGGGAGCTTCTTTCTGTGGCCTCGGGTGGGCAGCCTTCATCCCGAAACCCTAAACCCTTAAACCCAAACGCAAACCCCTAAACCCTTAAACCCCAAACCCCTGAACCCTAAATCCCTAAGCCCTAAAGCTTAAACCCCTACACCCTAAAGGCCTTGAACACTAAACCCTTGAACCCCTAAACCCTAAACCCCAGGAGGGATGGCGCCTCGTCGCCATGCTGGGGCACCTCTGGGGCTTCCTGGCCTTGGCATGCAAAGCCGGCCACTGCGGGCTTCGGTATGCTGAAAGGGATCTGTTTTTAGCGCTCCAGGAAGGGATCTAACTGTCTATAAGGCTCCTTAAAAGGGATCTATAGGGCTCCTCAGAGGGATCTATAGGGTTTAGGGATTTTCAAGATTTTGGGGTTTAGGGTGGGGGGTTTAAGGCTCTCGGGTTTAGGATGGTTTGGGGCTAGGGGCCTAGGGATGCAAGGTTTAGGGCGAGTTGCTACGGGCCCAGCTGGGGCGCGAATAATTACAACCCGTGGCCCCAAACCCTATAAGTATCGGTAAAAAAAGGGCTCCCTTATTGGGTAACTTTATAAGGAACCTAGGACTACAAAATATGCACTTGTATCCCCAAGCCCCACAAAATAGTAGGTTATGACCCCTTAATGAGATGGTAGAACCCTTAAAACGGTAGGTTTTAGGATCCCCAGGAATGTCTAGGGCGTTCCGAATATACCATGGTACACTGCTATGCGGTATTATCATCTTGACAAGGTCTCTGAAGCCCTGAATGAGCTTTATACAAAGCCTGAAAGGGCTGATAAGTCACAGCGAAAAATCTAAGCACGTTCGATGTTCAGGGCAGGAATAATAGTCGACATTAGATTTCGGATGATTTAGGGCATTCAGGTTCTAGCAATGCGGGTTTAGGTATTTCATTGGCGGTGTAGAGATCAGCCTACACACTGAGAGCCGCTGAAACTTGGCAAGGAGGTGATTTCCCGAGGTGTAGAGGCTGTACTCGACCCCGCAGTGCCTCTCCCAGCCCGACGTAGCCCCACAGCTCAAGACTGCCCCCATGACAAGGTCAACACGGGATTTTCGGAGATGCTTGCCAAGTCTGTTGAGGGCCTCCTGGGTGATGCTTCTGCTGGCGAAGATAACGGCGTGGTCCTGGCCTGCGAGCCGCTGCACCTTGGCTGGCGACTGTTGGAGCTTGGCAGCCTCTTCTTGGGCTGCAGTCTTGATCTTGTTGACATCATTCTAAGTTGGAGTCTTTCCCCTTGCCGGCAAGCAAGACTCTGATGCCGTGGTCCATGCCGGACCAGGCGCGCAACGATCGCTGAGACTGCCCGACGATGTGGCCCCGCAAGAAAGTATGCATATGAAATCCTTTTGGGAACAACCCCACCGCATCCTGGCTGATGGCGATGACGACGACGTGGGTTCTTCGGCGCGTAGTTGACGGATCATGGGACTTAGTAAGTACTGTTATAAGTACCTGAAGCAGGGCTATAAGCATTTATAACTATGGTTACCTTGTTTATTACCCTAGTTACTAAGTCCCATGATCCCTAAAGTAGACCCAAACCCCAAACTCATATGATACCCTCATAGAACCCATACAGCAACCTTCAAAAGAGTCTTTATACTATATAAGCCCTAAACCCTAAACCCAAACCGTTACATGGTCATATTGATCCTGTGACCCCAAACCCTACAAAATAGTGGGTTATGACTCATGACCTTAATTAGAGGGTAGAACCCTTAAAACGGTAGATTTTCGGATCCCAAAGCCTAAACCGTAAACCCTAAAACCCAAAACCCTGTAGATCCCTTATAGGAGCCCTTAAAGGAGCCCTTGTAGAACCCTTAAAACGGTCGTTCCCTTAACCGCCCTTCCTTGGGAGCTCTGCCTCGGAGTTGCTGAGCGCGCGGCCGTGGTCAGAGCCCGGCAGGTCCCTGGCTGCTTGGAGTCTCGCGTCGAGGGTTTAGACTTCGTTTTTTCGGGTTGAGGATTTAGGGTGTAGGGTTCAGGGTTTCACCTAAACCCTAAACCCTAAAATTTGTGTTTAGGATTTAAGGTTTGCGGTCTTGAGCATAGAGTTTACGATTTACGGTTCAGATTTAAGAACTTAGAACTTAGGGCTGGTGCCCAAACAGCAGGGTTTCACTTGGAGGGTTTCACTTGGAGGGTCGGGGGACTTAGTGAGTAGTTATTTTATAGACTTATAAGTATCATAACCCCAATTAGGATCCCTGTTAGGGTACTTATAAGTCTACTTATGACCTAGTTACTTAGTCTCCCGACCCTCCAAGCAACCCCCAAAACACATACTATGCCTCTTTAAGGTTTGTGCTTTCGGGGTTGAGCTGTTGGTGGAGGGGTTGTCAGTTCAAGATTCAAGGAGGCTGGTTGAAGCCTGTTTGAACTTTGATATTAATTAAGGTAACTATGCACGACCAAAGGTACATACCAACCAACTCAACCAAATCGTGGGTTACACCAACTTTGTTCCTCAAGCAGAAGGGAAGGTTTCTGGATCCACAGCACGACCACACAAGTGTTGTCTTTCTGTCCCAAGCACTCACGTAAATCCAACTTTACCGCCCGAACAAAATACAACTCTCACCAATTGATTACCGAGGTTCAGGGCTCTAGTGTTTATGGGTTAAGGATGGATTAAGGGCTGGTGCATTTAGGGCTTCAGAATTCAAGCGTCTGGGGCTTGGGGGCCTAGAGGCTTGAGGTGCAGTGGTTCAGCAAAACGGGTTTAAAAGAGCTTAGGACCACGGCCAAGGCTGCAATGATGCTGCTGACTGTGGGATCTTGATGTGTTGCGATAAACTGTAGGCGGGGGATATGGGTATTTTTAAGATTTACGGATCATGAATCCAAAACATGTAAGGGATTCTAAAGTTGTTCGTTCTAGCTTTCTGCAGCAGTTCTTATTACACTCCATACAGACCTGTGTTTAAGAAGTACTTAGCAATAGCGTCCCCCCAGCTTCCCGACAATTGTAGCCAAAGCAGGATCCGATCCGAAACCGCACTTCTACTCATGAAGGCCCCCCCACCCCTATATTAAACACCGGCAGCAACCTTCATCAAAAGCCTTACAGAAGATCGAATCCCATTGTATATACTCCTTAAACCTCAGGCCGTTTCGCCTGGGCTCCAGAGGTGATGGATCCTCAGGCACGGCTTCCGCATCGTCCTGCGGAGGGCTGCTTCGGGAACTTACAACAAGCTGTATGGGTCTTATACGGAACAGTAATCCTATGGCTCTAAGGACTCATATTTTGAGGCATTGGGGCCTAAGGACCATATTACATAAGGCTTCTGGGCCATTTGGAGCCTTGGGGCAAGGGGTTGTTGTAGTATGGTTATATCAGAGGTTATCGGGAACTAAGAAGGCTTTACCTTGGGTTTTATGAAATTTCCGAGGCGTTAAAATGCCTTCGCAGAATGTAAAGTCCTGGCTGGCTGGAGCACCCCCGTAGCTCACAAGACATTATCGTGGGGATCCTCATGTCCGGGCCCTTAAAGAAGCGGGGCTTCGTTTAGGGTTCAATTGTTTCCGGCTAGGCTGCAAACTACGGCGTTCCCACATCAAACAATAGAAAAAACTCACATGGAGCAAACATGGTCGTCAATTCGGCACACGGATCCACGTCAACGGGCGAGTTTGAACAGCAACCCTGTTTAGAACGATTCTACACTCAGATGATTTGAAAACGAGGCAGACGTGCATAAAAGGTGCCATGTTGCTACGTAGTATATACTTTGGCCGTAGCAAGAATAATAGAAAAGGGGTTCCTATATCGTACTTTATGGTCTGTTTGTCCATTGATAACAGGCACATGGGGCCTTAGGGATTGACATGCCAAAAGCCCAAAAGCTCCATGTACCCATATAGTACATACTTAAGCCTTAAAGGGGTCCTTTTATATGGGTACTTTAGGGCCTAAGTATATACTATATGCATACATGGAGCCTTAGGGAAGCATCCAGCCGAGTCCTCTGCAGGCTGCAAAGGTTGCACGACTTCGGCTTCCGCGGCCTCTTTATCAAAACTCAAGACTTACCTGGGCCCTACAAAACCAGCGTTCCTATTATGATTTCCTTACATAAGTCCTTAAAACGGTAGCTATATGGGCTAGGGGCTTAGGGTTCAGGAGCCTCTTTCAGGAATTTGGAAATGTCTTCAAGGCTCTACCTTGTTAGGCAGCGCTAGAGCAGGAGAAAGCTCTAAATCCTCAACTCTCAACCCCAACGCCCCAAACCGTGAACCCTAGATGGCCCTAAACCCTATAAACCTAAACTCATTCCGACACCTAAAGCCGAAGCCGTAAAACCCACAGCCGGTTAACCCACAAGCTAGGGCCACAACAAAAACAGACAAGCAAAAATAAGGATAGTGATATGCCAGTTAAGCCCCCTTATAAAGATGCCTCATAAGGCAGGGATATCCCTATAAAATACTGATGCTTATGTCCTATTTGGGTCCCCACGTAGCTGCAAACTCTTAAACAAGAACCTCTCACCAGCCCGCTGAGGCCACGGGAGCAAGTTCGTTACGCCCGTCTGGACTGCTTTAACCCTAAGGGTCCATGTACCTAAATAGTATATACATTGGCCTTAAAGTACTCGCTATATGGGTACATTGGGCCCAAGGGATATACTATTTGGGTACATGGACCCTTTGGGTAAGGGATCCCTTACAGGCTTGAACCCGTCTACAGGAATTCAGGGTTCAGGGTTTGATTTAAGGATTTCGGGTTCCTGGAGACTCCCAAACAACGACAATTTAGTGCACAAAACTATGGCTTGATGGGTTGCGATTGAAGGGTATATAAAGGGATTCTGAATATGCTTGAAGGTATCTATTCTCTAATTCCGGGGTTTCGGAGTCTCTGTGTTGTCTGTTGGCTTTCTGACCTCAGAACACTTTAGCCCATCTGTCAGGGAACCCTAGGCCCTAAACCCTCAATCCTAAACTCCAAACCCTTAACCCCCAAAAGCCCTAAACCCCTAAATCCCCAAGCCCTCAACCCCCAAAACCCTAAACCCCCAAACCCCTAAACCCCTACATCCTAAACCCCCAAACCCTAAACCCCCAAACCCTAAACCCCTATGGTTAAAGCTTTTAGCTTAGTTTCTACAGTTGGTCTCAGGGACTCTTCACCGTAGGTAGTTTTAGTGCTGAACCCAGATAATCCAATATCCCTTACCCAGACTCCCGGGAGGATCCAACAAGTAGATCCCTTAATGGGGGTTCCTATAAAGTACCCGTAGTAGTATAGGACCCCAAACTGGGGATCTACTTTCTAGATCCTTCCGGGGGTCTGGGTAATCAAGGGTCAACCAGAAACCATGCCAGGGATCCTACTATCACTAAGGCAGTTATACTCCTTCACTAAGTTAATTAAGAGATATTGTAAGATCAGCAAAAAATTTTATGTACCACGTAGCTACATGGACCCTCTTGGTGATGTACACCCGCACTGAATAATCCCCTTGCGTTCTTTACGCGTCTCAAGTGGGTCCCTTCAAAAGTCATTGTAACGAGCGGGCATTATCAATCAGAGATCAACAATATCAATGCAAAATGTCACAACTCAACAACACAGCTTAGCCCTCATACTCATATTGTCCCGGACGCCGTGTATACCATGTATGGCGTTTGGGCCCAAAAGCTTTAACATGTGAATTCTTGTAGCCATGGTAGTATAGGAGCCTGAGAATATTTCAAGCCTTACACGCCAAGCCCGCAAAACCTCATCCATCAAAGCTCGTGGCCCCCATCGGGATTCCATAAAGGCATTTTGTATAGCTATCGATAGGATTAATCCGCAATGGACGGGCTTGTATAGGATGCGAAGCCCGTTTGGATATTTCGCATGTGTTTCGGCGGGCTTCTGAAGGCTCTCGTTGGTCTCAGGCCCTGCGGCAAACCTCGAAACAAGGAAGATGCGTTTACTCAAAGTGGGAACCATAGGCCCTTACAGTATCCCTTCTCTTAGTTAGGCCCCTATCTATATTATGGTACCCTTATAGATCCCTTATAGTAACCCTTATAGCCTTATAGTAACCCTTATAGGTAACCTTTATAGATCCCTTTATAGCAACCCTTATAGTTTGAAGGCTGGGCTGGCAGGCTGTGCTTTCAGCAACACATCATGTTTGGGTTTAGGGGGGTGTAAGGTTTTAGGGTTTAGGGTTTAGGGGTTTAGGGTTTAGGAGGCTGTAATGCTGATTTGATCTACCATGCACCTTCAAGCAGAGTGACTATGGGAAGCTATGATTGAAGGCTTAGAGGTGGAAATAGATGCATTATCCTCAACCTCCCTCTTGCTTCAGTCTGGCTCTGCTCTTCCTGTCCGTGTCTATCCTATGCCCGGCCTTGCTCAAGGTTTGTTTATAAAACCTACTACATTACGACATGGTAGGGCACTGAGACACACTTAAATTACAGCTCGCTTTTCTTCTTGGTGGAAGTACTAATCTGTATAGGCTTGAATATGACTTGCAGCTTGGGTTCTAACACTGGACGTTGCTACGGCAGTGATGGCTACTTGGAGGTTCATGCGACTTAGTAAGTGCCGTTATAGGTGCGATTAGAAGTACATACAAGTGTAGTTACCTTAATTGTACCCCGAGTTACTAAGTCCCATGAACCTCTAAGTAGACCCTAAACCCTAAACCACTTAAGAGGAACCTTATGATAGAACCCTACAGTACCATTTAAAGGAACCCCTAAACCCTATAGATCCCTTTAAGGATCCCTATAGAGCCGATGCCTGGTTCAAGGTCGGGGACGGTGACGGCGATGAAGAGCCAGGCGATGGCAAGGGTGGACGGGAAAGCTCCTTCAGGCTTGGGAGCTTTCCCAGAGGCTCCATGTACCTTTATGGTAGATACTTAGGCTTTAAGGCCTAAGTATATATCATAAAGAGTACATGGAGCCTTAGGGTTTGTACCGAAACATACCGAAACGAAATGAAGCTATAGACGGTCTACATGAATCCGTAGCGCAACCCTACCAAATGAACCCGAAAGCCGGAGCCGCCCTAATCCCGACATCCTACTGCCTAATGTTTTTGAAAAACTAACCAGTGGTTTTGGGGGTTCCCTTGGCTCTTTAGCTCCTTACTTAATAGGGATTATCATCATCCCTGGCTCCTTAGCTCCCATAATATCAATGGTTAGAAAAGAAGCCTCGTGTGTGTATGTGTGCGTTTGTGTGTACACGTGTGGAGATGCCTAAATAAGTATTCAGACCTCTGTATTATGTCTCTTGATAACACGTCTTTGGGAACCATGGCTTTGTTTCCCTAAGGCTCCATGTACCCATATGGTACATACTTTGGCCTTAAAGTACCTATATAAGGACCCCTTTAAGGCTTAAGTAAGATACATGGAGCCTTTGGGTTTGATAGAGGTCCCGGGGCCACAAACGTGGGGACGTTTTGCTCTTGCCCTGAACGCGCCGATTTATTACACCCTGAACCCGAAACTTTACATCTTATTTAAACCCTAAACCCAGCATGACGCACCTTATTGTGGGTTTGGGGCCACCGGTAGGGTTGTTTTTGCGGTTTAAGCGTAGTTTTGGCTCCAACGCTTCGGGCTTCGGGAGTTAGGGCTTAAGGAGCTCAGGGTCCCCAAGAGAAGGAGTTTTTTTTTTGTTTATGTTGCGGGCTTTTTTCCAACGGAAGGGGGGAGTTTAAGGCCCAGGGTCTAAAACCCATTGCTAAACCTCTAGGATACCCAGTAACCTAAGAATAAAAAGGCCTCTCTTTTTGGTATTGGGTAGCTTCACAAGACCAGGTAGGTCGATAACATGGGGCTCACAAGCATCGGGCTTAGGTTTAGGGTTTAGGGGTTAAGGTTTAGGGCTTCATGGTTTAGGCCTCATCCTTGCTTACCCTGACCCTATTTAAATACATGCTTGGATAGCTAGTTATATAACACAGCCTTAAACATGAAAACGGTACGTATACCTAAACCCTTGAAGCCCCTTGAAGACCGTGTGTAGAGCCTTCGCAAAAGAAAGTAAAACTGCATCAAACCTTTACCTTAACTTACCAAACCCTACATTTTCGTAGGTTCTTATCATAAACCCTGATATGTAATTTATAGGGACCCTACAAAAGAGGAGGGTCTGGCGGGTTAAGGTACCTACTGTTTTCAACACCCAAGATCCTGCGCAGGCGGCTCCAGGGCAGGCGCTGGGAGCAGCGGTGCTCCTGTTCCCAAGCCAGGGCTCAAAGGTCCTCTAAAGGGCTCCCCTAAAGGGCTTCCTGGTTCCATGAGGTATCTATACATATGGGTGGTTGTCAAAACTAGGGTCCTTTTTTGGGTCCCTATTATAATGCGGCACCTAACCAATATTTAGGGTACCCCAAAAGTGACCATAATTTTGACAACCACCCAGATATTTAACAACAACAACCCCAGTTAAGGTACCACGAACCTCCAAGTAGGGCTCAGGGGTTTTTGGGGATCCCTAAACCCTAAACCGTAATGGGGCCCCCCAAAAAGCCCATAAGCAAAAACAAACATAGGGATATCCCATAAACTCCCTTTAAAGGAGCCAAATAAGGTAGGGATATCCCCACAAAATGCTTACTGGAATCAGAATTCGTTGAATCACAATTCGAAACGACTCAACCTGACAGCTTTACAGACAACAACAGAAGTACGAAGCAATTCTCACTCACTTTTGCAATCAGATCTGTCGTAGGTGTCTCGCGTCAGCTAATCAACCACTGAAAAGATGCAATCTTCATCCAGGAAAATCCTTCGGTACATTGCCATATCGCCGTGGCAGAATGGATTTCAGCGATCCACAACCAGTCCCGCAACGTAAAGTCAGTTGAGCTTGTGAAGCTCGCAGAGCGACCAAAGTCTTGCGGCAGGGCCATAAGTTTGCTCTCGCCTTCGAGGGAACTCGGGAATCAGGCAGGGAAGCGAGCTCAGAGATGACGCGGTGCGAGCTGAACCTCATCAAAGGCACATCCAGCTCAAGCTCAGGCAAGTGAGCCTAAGGCGCTGGCGCAGAACCGGATCCGCCAGTCATGTTGATCACCGCTGAATGTAGACTTTGCAAGGCTGCAAAAAGGCTGTGCCATGGCCGGAAGTGTCTTGGTTTCCTTCTGCAAAGCTTTGCCGAAGACCTTTTCGGACCGCATTGGCATCGGCCTACAAGAGATCTTTCAAACGCCTACTGTAACAGAATCGAAGCAGAATCAGAGATAACCCCTATAAGAAGACTTAGAATCTCCTACCCCTAAACCCTAAACCACCACATCAAACCTCATGTTATTTTACAGTTCAGGTGCTGTCTGGGTCTCTCCATCTGAATCTCTAAAACCTGCAACCCCAACAGCCTAGACCCTACACCCTGAACCCCTGAAGTGCACCCTAAACCCTGAACCCCAAAAGCAGTAAAGCCTAAGTGCTAAACCCTTCACTCCCAAAGCCCTTAAAAGCACTAAACCCGAAACTAAAAACCCGGCACCCCCAAAGCCCTAAACCCTACGGTAAACCCTAAACCCTAAACCTATGGTAAACCCCGAACCCCCAAGGACCAAACCCCTACTTGAAGGATCGTGGGACTTAGTAACTAGGGTTATAAATAAGGTAACCATACTTATAATTACTTATAACCCCAATTCAGGTACTTATAACCTTACTTACTAAGTCCCATGATCCTCCAAGTAAACCTTGCACCCTGAACCCCAAAAGCCCTAACCCATCCCAGGCCCGAAGCACTAAACCCTGAACCCCTTGAACCCCCAGACCCTGAACCGCAAAAGCCCTGCCTAAACTCTAAACCCTAAAAACCCCTAAACCCTAATAGTTCCTTATAGATCCCTTTTAAGGAACCCCTTTTGATCCCTTGAAAAGAAAAGCCCCCTTCCTGTGACCCCAAACCCTACAAAATAATAGGTTATAACCCCTCAATTAGAAGGTAGAACCCTTAAAACGGTAGGTTTTGGGATCCCCAGGTAAAAAGAAAAGGGCCCTTAACACCACACCGAACTGAGAATCTGGCCCGTAAGCGTCCGATCGGGATCCAACGGCTCAGAGGCGACCTCAAGTCAAGTCGGGGTAAGACGGTTTAGGGGTTTAGGGGTTTGGGGTTTAGGGTTTAGGGGTTTAGGGTTTAGGGGTTTAGGGTTTAGGGTTTTAAGTTTTAGGGGTTAGGGGTTAGGGGTTTAGGGGTTTAGGGGTTCAGGGGTTTAGGGTTTAGGGGTGGTTTTGGGGGCTCCCTTGGCTCTTTAGCTCCTTACTTAATAGGGATTATCATCATCCCTGGCTCCTTAGCTCCCATAATATCAATGGTTAGGTAAGACAATGTAGGGTTCAGGATTCAAGGATCAGGGATTAGGGTTTAGGGATTGGGGTTCAGGGTTTAGGGGACGGAATGAAGTTCAGGGCCGAAGGGGATTGCATTGCTCTTTTGCTCAAGATAGGGTTCTTTGCAGGGCTTGTAGGGTTTAGGGATTAGGGTTTAGGGTTTTTTTTTTGCAGGGCTTGTAGGGTTTCTATACGGCATGCTTCATATGGTTCCAGATGTTCAGAAGGCTGTTCACACGGCTTGCTTGTTTGTTTTATGGAGTCTTCGAAGGATTCGAAGGGACTTTCGCAGAGATTCTAAGGCACCTGCGGGCTCAGGCATCAACTTAACTCACTGCAAAAAACAAGTGAATCAGCACCTTTCTCATAACACAGTGGCCTCCCCCCCCCACAAAAAAAGATAGCCCTGACCCTTTACATCCAGAACTCCGAACATCTCCGAACCTTAAATCCTCGGACCCCTACACCCTCAAAAGAACAAACCTTAAATTGAACCCTAAACCTTAGAAGGGGCCCCCACCCTGTAATAGTGGTATAATAGGAATATAATAGGGCCCTAAAATAATCCTTACAGTCACTATTAGGGGGTGGGGCCCCCACCCTAACCTCTCAGACCTTCCAAGATCCCTTAATTAAGGAATATACCTTAAACCATATTAGGGATCCTATTATACTTTAAGGTATATTCCTTAATTAAGGGATTTGGGAAGGTCTGGGCTAAACCCTTCAGCCTCGTACACACCTTTGGAAGACCCCAGTGCCAGGCCGCCATGCCCTCAACACCACCCACAGCCTAACTCGGCCTTTACTAGGATACCCAGTAACCTAAGAATAAAAGGGCGTCTCTTTTTGGTATTGGGTAACTTTATAAGGAACCTAGGACTACAAAAAGGGACTAAGGGTACTACTGGGCATCCTAGAACTTGAAATCCTTCAACCCTTGTGAGACCCTTCGAAACCCCATTAAACAAACACATTAAACCCTTGTAGAGCCATTATGGAAAGGCGTTCCAGTTCCTACAAACCCTTAGACCACTCTTAGACCCATTTCAAGGACATCTGATCACGCCCGCATAACCACCTAGATAAAAACGACTATAGGGCTCTATGGACCTGCTGATGTTACGGTCGGCAACAATTAGAGTTCGATCATACAGAACAGAAGTGATGTTAGCGATGAGCCAGATGATGATGCTGACAATGCCAATGATTCTGTTGGGGATTCCACTGCAAACTAGAGGATCCACCTCGAAGCCATAAAGCCTGAAATCCCTGATCCCTCAAACCCCCAGCTCATAATGGATACCGAGATTTACACCCTACAATTAGGCCCTACAATCCCTACACAACCTGATTCACTCAGTTTAGCCTAAAGCTCTGGGTCGGTGGCGCTGTCGGTATCGAACTCAGAAGCTAAAGTCGAAGTGCGCCTGAAGAGGTCGCAAATCCAACCTCTAGATTAGGGTAAGAAGGCTGACCTTAACACAGAATGCTTACTATCTTGTAGCTAAAGATTATGGCGTACTCCTGAACTAAAGCGTACTGGGCTCTCAGGAAAGTTAGATGTGATTGGTGCACAAAGTAAACGGAATCCTATCCTTGGGTTGCGTTGCTAGTTTCAAACCTCCGACAATAGCCCGGCGACGGGGTTTCAGACTACGAACACTGTGCCCACGGAACCTTGCGTAGAATCCAGATTATATACACCTTCAATAAACCTCCATAAAACTGCATGAAACTTTCACGAAATTGGGTATAAACCCCAATAGCACCTGTAGAAAAATGAAACCCTATGACCATGATGGTACCCTATAAGACCCTATGAAACCCTTATAAAGCTTATAAACTTTACCCTGCAAAAGTGCCCTGATCCGTCTTAAACCTCAAACCCTCAGCTCTGACCCTAAACTCCATGGAACCTTGAGGAACTTACCCTAAACCCTAAACCTTAGAGAACTTGGTTTTCACCCGGCAAACGACAGGCTCTGGTGGCTGTGAGGCCTGTATGGGGAAAGTTAGGACTCGGGCTGATCTCAAGTTTACATGTCTTTTACAGCCCTAAGGGTCCAAGTGGTCCTGAGTTGTGCTTTTGGGCACCCAAACAGGCCTTAACGTCCTACAATGGGGAGTGCTTGCACCTTCTGGGCAAGGTTTTGAGAGGGCTGTCTAAGGTTGCATAAGGGTGTCAGGGACTTCGACGGTATAAGCTCAGGCCAACCTGCCAATGCCACTCGTACTTCCAGGATCATGTTAGTGTATATGACTCATGTAACTCTACACATAGCTCTGAAACGCTGAGGCCTCTGTGTACCAACTCCCATGACCCTTTGAGTAATCAGAGTCCCGCGACAAGCAGATTACCGAGTGGTACATGCGCTTACCGTAAGGGAACTCGGAAAACGTCCGCTTGTGCTGCAGCATCCGCATCGCTGCGCCTTCCACGTGTTCCTTCTCAACCGAGTCCGGAGGCCAGGCGGCATACAAGGTCGCAGGGCTTTTTCACAGCATCGCCGACGAACTCCTGTAATGAGGTACCCGGCCTCCGTCTGTTGCTCACCTCGTTCTGAAGCTGCTTCTTTATCTTGCACACCTTTCTTTTTATCCACGCAAACCCTTTCTTGCTCTTTGCCTGAAAACTCAAGAGCTTTGTCTGTAAGCTTCTCTTACGCTTTGAGACAGGGTTAAGGATTTGCGAACGACCCGGTGGCTCTTGACTTTTAAGGCAGAATTTACTGAGGAAAGACAGCTCTTTAATTGTCAACCCCCTCAACCAGGTCTCCATCGGAATGGAGACCCGTCGCCTGCTGGACAAGTCCGGGGCAAGGATAATAGTTGGGTTGGCATTTTCGTTGACCCAGTCCACATTGGTGAGCCGGCCACAGCGCCTCACGTAAGGGTGGCCCCATGCGGGTTGACAACTAAAACCCTATTCCCTAAATCCTATTTCCTATAGTCTAGTTTTAACTTCTATATCCACTTGTTTATCCTAATTGCCTTTATGTGTTCCTTGAGTCTTTCTGATTGCTTTGATGGGTTTCTGATTGTTCTTTGGGTGTTTATACCTCCGCACTTCGGCACTTTTTTTCCTTTGCCGTCTAGGGTTTGGGGTTCAAGACTTTCGAAACATGCAAAGTGTAGGAGTGAAACTTGTATGCTCTACAAAGGCAGGTTTATGAACTCTATCACGTAAAGCCCTTGTAAAACCATCCTAATGGCACTTATAGACAACGTTTTTATGAAGTCAAACAAAAGCCTTTCGGACCTACAACAATACCCTAAGTGCTCAAGTACTCTCTGTTATAGGATTGTAGGGCCGTTTTGGGTACCAAAACCCATAAGCACTACTTGAACCCTTAAGGATGAGGGTACCCTCAAACCCTGTGCTTCCAAGGACCTTATAGCTGGCGCGCTAAACCCCTTAAGAACCCAATAATAAGGTCCCTGGAAACATAGGAAAATAAAAACCCTAAACCCTAAGCGCTACACCCCTAAACCCGAAACCCCGAAACCCCTAAACCCTAAACCCCCAGACCCCGAAACCCCTGAACCGTAAATCCTAAACCCTAAACCCCTCAACCCTAAGCCCTAACTCGGGCTGCCTTGCCTCCCCTGCCTAGCATGCAGCGCGTCGGCGGAACTGCTCAGCTCTGAAGGCGGATCGTCAACCTCCAACCCAAACCAGCGGAGTTCCCTTGGAGTTTAGTGCTCTAAGCCCCCAAGCCGTGTAGTACTAGAAATAGCCGGGGTAGTAGTAGTCGTCGTCGTAGTAGTAGTAGTAGTGGTTGTCGTCGTTGTTGTTGCTGCTGCCGCGGAGATGATCGGAATGCCGAGCTGGCTATTCGCAGGCTCAAGAAAGGTAGTCCCGACAAACGCAAGCTGCTGCAGCGTTGTTCTTTTAGAGGTTCTATGCGGCTTTACATGGACTTATGAGGCTTTCCCGATCGGCTTATGGTTTCTACAAGCATGCCATTCTGTTTTCCTTGCATGCTTTAATCAAGGGCGTATGTGTGTATATATGTATGTGGACCTACCTACCTATCTACCTAACTATCTTTCTGTCGACCTATCTAGCCACATATCTGCCTATATGTACAAATTATGCAGGACTATATACATATACGTATTTACATGTAAACACACATAAACACACAAACACATGAAGCATAGATCTATGCAAAACGTAACCAGGCGCAGGGGCATATATGTATATACAGTATTACAATCAGTTGTATTCGACCGTTTAACATAGTAGTATGTTATACCATATTCTATTATGCCACTTCGGCTATGCTGTACTATTTTTGTATAACATACTATATGTTACGTGATATGCATATGTATATGTGTATATGTATATGCGTGCATGCACATGCTATCTATTTGGTCAGTTTCATAATATTTATGTGTACTGTACTAAATGATGTTATTGTTGTTGTTATTATTGTTAATGACTTAATGTCAATAACGTGGTTTTAGTGTCCTTACTATCCATCTCTCTATGTACATCTATCTGTATATACATAAACAAATAAGAAAAATAACTATATATATATATATATATATACACGCAAAAGTATCGGTAAACCAGTAGCAACAGAGATAGTAATGACATAATTACTTGCACAAACACACACACGCACACATACATATATATATATATATATATATATATATACACACACATACATATATACATATACACCCGCCGCAATAGTAAGTGTGGCAATGGTCGTAACCTGTTGACCTGCATTACAATCTTGCGTATGGCCAATATGTAATCACAAAAAGGTTCACAAACAGAGATGTTTCCTTCACCATCGCATCCTGCTAAGCTTCAGTGCCAAGCATAGACACGACCTGAAGATTCGAAGCTTATCGAAGCCAGGTCAAAGCCTGTCAGGATGTAGGGATTAGGGTGTAGGTGTTTAGGGATTAGTTTATGGTTTGAAGGGTTTAGCTCAGGAGGACAGTCCCGAATCTGTTGTGGCAGCCGTAAACCGTGAACCCTAAAGCCTAAACCCTGGAGCCTAACCCCCTCAACCCTAAACCGCCAAACCTCTCTGAAACACCAACTATAGACCCGAACCCGACAACAAATCTTTATGATTGCAGCGCCCAACGCTTGAAATAAAAGAGTTTCGGATCCACAGCTATAAACCGCAAGCCCCTATGCCCTAAACCCTATACTTGCTGGAGGGGCAGGGGGCTTAGTAAGTCGTTTATAAGTAGGGTTATAATACGGGTAACTCCATTTAGGGTACTTATAACTCTACTTATAACCTACTTACTAAGTCCCCTGCCCCTCCAGGTAGACCCTAAACCCTCAACCCTATAGCTCACTTTAAGGAACCCTAAAGATCCCTTTAAGGAACCCTATAGATCCCTTTAAGGAAACCTAAAAGCTGCGCCGCAAGGAAGCACCTGATCCGGTCCAGTAAGCGGCATCGAAGGCAGATCGGAAATTGTCAAGTCGGCGCCCTGGCTCTTGGCTTTGGAAGTGTTGGGTTTCGGTAGGGCTTAGACTTTAAGGGTTTGGCTTTTGGGGTGTTGGGTTTTTGTGGGGTTTAGGGTTTTGTAGGCTTTTGGGTTCTGGAGGGTTTTGGGTTTAGGGGCTTTTAGTATAGGGGCTGCGGGTTTCGGGTTTGAGCGGCTTTTAGGCTTTTGGGTTTGGAGTTCTGTAGAGCTTAGGAGGGGCTTAGAATATAGGGACTTAGGGCTTTTGGGTTTTGGGTTCTGTAGGCTTTTAGGTTTAGGGGCTCAGTATACAGGCTACGGGTTTCGGGTGGACTTTTGGCTTTTGGGTTTGGGGGTTCCGTAGGGGTTCGGGTTTAGGGTTTAGGGTTCAGGGGCTTCCAGGAAAGTAGAAGTCAGAAAGTGGTAACACCCTTGTTATGATCATGCCCCACGGCAAGGTATAGAGAATCCGGACACTAATCTTCTTAATAGCATTCCAGCTTTTGGGTGCACTGTAAGATGTGTAGGGCCCCCCTAAACCCTAAACCCTAAACCGAGTGTAGGGATCTAGATTTAGGGCCGAATGGCTGTAGGGTTCAACTCCCCTAAAGTTCCATACACCTGCCTAGGAACTCTTTTCGGGCGGGGGGGGGGGGGGGTCCTTTCACTGTGGGGTTTGCGGTAGGTAGAGTTTTACTATGGGACTGTAGAGGCCACATACCAGGAAGTATACTTGGAGGTTCATGGGACTTAGTAAGTAAGGTTATATGTACCCTTAACTGGGGTTATAAGTAATGATAAGTATGGTTACCTTATATATAACCCTAGTTACTAAGTCCCATGATCCTTTAAGTAAACTTTGGTCTTGAAGAATTTCCGAAATCGGTTAGGGGCTTCTTATAGGCGGGGCTTAGGTGTTTGAACCGTTGAGGGGTCTTTGATTTGTGGATCAGGGCTCAGCATGGGATTCTGATGATGGAGCTCTGGAAAACAGATTGCTGCTCCCATGGCCCTTGCCGAGCGAATCCGGTCGCAAGTAGATTCTATAAAGCCTCTTTGTATCGTGGTACATCGGAGGACCCTCAATGCCCCTGTGGGAAGTGGGGTGATGATGCGAACGTGCGGTGTGAGCCCAGCGCAGCCCCTGAATCGATGGCGCTTGGAAAGAAGCCAGACCTTGAAGAAATCGACATTTCCGCCCTCTAAACCCTTAACCCCTAAACCCTAAACCCCTAAACCCTAAATACTAATATCAGAGTCTTGCTCTGACGGTCATGAAGCTGCAGGCCCCAGATGCTGCGGAAAGCTGCTAGGTAAACCTGCCTGGGGATCCAAAAATCCTTGACCTTTTGCGCCGAACCAGAACCACAGGGTTTAGATCAACAAGGCTTATATGAAAGGAACCCAAAATCTTATTTTTGTCAGTGGTTGGCTTTATTTGTGTTTAAAAGTTATTTTGTATTTAAAAGTGTTGTTTTGTATTTATTTTTTTTAAATATTTTTTGTGTTTTACAGTTGTTAAAATTCGTTTACTTTATTCTTGGTGTAAAAAATACATGTTTGTGAATTATGAGTTTTTGTTTCTGATTGAGTCAAATGGCTTCCTCTTGTTCTACCTGGTTTCCTGCTGCTGTATGTCTACAAATTTGTTGTTTATTTGTTGTTGAAGTTAATATTTAATCTTTTTAAATAGTTCTAAAGTTGTTTAAATTACTTAAAAGTTTGTTTGTTTATTTTTAAGTTTCAAAAAGTCTTTAAATGTTTTTTTTGGCATTTAAAGTGTTTAATCGTATTCAAAAGTTTTGGTTTGTATTTTAAAGTTTTAAAATGTCTCTAAAAGCCAACTCTGTCGAACAAGCCCTGTGGATCTAAACCCTGTGGTTCTGGTTCGGTGCAAAGGGGCAATGAACAAACCTACCGTTTCAAGGGTTAGACCCTCTAATTAAGGGGTCATAACCTACTATTTTGTAGGGTTTGGGGTCACAGGTAGTTCGTGCCGCACAGCCAATTCTTCTGCCTGGGGTTCTTCAAAGTTCTCCAACTCCTAAGACCCAAACTTGACTGTCACCGAGGATCAAGGCTTGAGAAAAGGTCTATTTGTCGGGTATCATGGGGAACTAAAGGTTGACCTTTTTGGTTATTTAGGGATTATATAGGGACTATACTAAATGGTTAAAGGTTCCCTACTCTACTACTAGGTAGGTTATGACCCCTTAATTAGAGGGTCTGACCCTTAAAACGGCAGGTTTATGGATCCACAGGTGAACCTTTGAAACCCTGAAATCCCTGGCGCCTGGTCCGGTCCGGGAAGTGGTATGGAAGGCACATCCTCCATTTCCTGGCTTAGGGCTTAAGGGGTTTAGGGGGTTTACGGCTCAGGATTTAGGTTTCAAGTTTAAGCTTGGTTTAGGGTTTAGGGGTTCAGGCTGCCCCCAGCATCACACACCGTTGAATGTGTTTGCTCGGGGGGGCCTAGGCTGGGGTGAGGGGGATCCTCCCTGGCACCATATCATAGAGCCCTACTTATCCCTTATAGACCCCCTTCAAGGAACCCTGTTCGAATTCTTGAGGCCCCTACATGGGGGGTTTCCGAGAACAGGGGACGGACCCTAATATAGTACCCTGAATATTGGGATCCTTATTATAACTAGGATACCCAGTAACCTAAGAATAAAAAGGCCTCTCTTTTTGGTATTGGGTAACTTTATAAGGAACCTAGGACTACAAAAAGGGAATAAGGGTACTACTGGGCATCCTATTATAAGGACCCCAAAATAAGGTACCCCTAATTTCTGGAAACTCCCACACTATGGTTAGAGCAATGGTTTTTGCCTTCGGGACGCTCGAAGTCTCCTTGTCACTGGGTTCTTGTTCAGGGAATTACCAGGGATCCATAAACCTACCGTTTACGTCATCACTATGCCCTACACCGTCAACCTCAATCTCGGTAAGCCCTTGCAGAAGCTGACCGAAAGTTTCCGACCTGAGAGCCTTAACCCCTACCTCTTACTGGAAACACCTACCTTTGCAGGGTTCCTTGCCCACTGCATGCTAAGTACACCCCAGGGTTTAGGGTTTAAGGTTTACTAAGCTGTTCAGTAACCCACTGGGAAAATATGTACTTTTTAAGGCTCCTTATCTTATAGTAGGAACCCAGAAACCTGAAAGTCAAAAAGTTGTACCCCTGAACAGCCTGCTTTAGGGTACGTAGAACAAATAAGAACCTAAACCCTAAACCCTTGGGTTCGGGGTTTAAGGATTAAGGTTTAGGGTACGTAAAACAAGGAAGACCCTAAACCCTACACCCTCGGGTTTTAATACGTAGAAGAAGGAAGACCCTACTTGGAGGGTTGGGGGACTTAGTCACTGGTTACTTTCGGGACTTACAAGTACCATAACCCCAATTATGGTTCCTTTTAGGGTACTTATAAGTCTACTTACTACCTACTTACTAAGTCCCCCGACCCTTCAAGAACCGGGTAGAGTTGGGTAACTTTATAAGGAACCTAGGACTACAAAAAGGGAATAAGGGTACTACTGGGCATCCTAGACAAGGAAGACCCTAAACCCTAAACCCTATAGATCCCTTTAAGGAACCCTATAGATCCCTTTAAGGAGCCCTATAGATCCCTTTAAGGAAACCCTAAGCGCCTCTGGCGCCTGACTGGGTTCGGGGAGTTGTATCGAAGCCGCCTGCCACGTCTCCTGGCCCCGGCATAGAACTGTAAGGGTTTAGGGTTTAGGGTTTAGGGTTTTCGGTTTAGGGTTTAGGGTTTAGGGTCTACTTAACGGATCATGGGGATTAGTAACCAGGGTTATAAATAAGGTAACTGTCCCTAAGGGTCCATGTGCCCAAATATTATATACTTTGGCCTTAAACTATACTGCCTATATATATATATGTGTATAGTTACTATAGGGCCAACGTATGTCCTTTTTGAGTACATGGACCCTTAGGGGCAGGGTGCTGACGAGGATCCCAGTTAGCGCTTTTGTTTTACTAGGACGCTGTGAAGTTAGACGACTTGCGGTCTACAGTTTACCTGCAGCCCTAAACCCTCCAAGATATCCTGTGCCAAGAGGGTGTGTACACCCTAATCTTGATCCGGGTAAGACTGAGGCTGTTCTGTCCCTCGTTGGCAAGGGCTCTAGACGCTTGCGTACCAAGCTCTTTCAAGGACGTGATCCTTCCGTTGAGCTTCCTGCGAAGATCCACCCGCCTGCCCATCTCCGCCTTGTGTCTCGTTACCGCCATCTCGGTGGTATCATCCACTGGAAGGGGTCTGTCCGCTTTGAGGTTAAAGCACGCATAGGCCAGGCTTGGCATGCTTTTCGTAAGCATCGCCGTGCTTTCGCCGCGCAGTCTTTGCTTCTCCGATCGTGTCGCACCGAGAGAAGGCACTGTTGTTTTAATCTCTCGTCTCCTCTACTTTGTTTTTTGGCGCCGGTACCTGGACTTTTGGGGAAGACGCTGATCTTGATCCGCTCCGGTTATTATGATGTTAGGTACCCCCAAACCACGAACAGGATGGTCTTTCGGGTTGTAATTCATATTGGCAGTGTGTATATATATATATATATGTACATATGATAGAGTATTGCATCCAACATCGTACAAGTAGGAAGTTGCAGCTATTTCCGCTGCAGGGCAGACGTGCTGACAACGCCAAGACTTCTTCTGGCTTCGGTTATCTATCCTAGAGACCTCAGAGTTGTTGTTTTTTTGGTGGGGGTCATTTTTGGACGCCCGCGGCATCGTGCTGGCAGTCATTTAAGCTTCCGAATTATACCTACGACTCTAACTACTGTGTGAATCCTACTAACACAGTTGTATATAAGCGGCAAGCGTTATTAAGCATTCATACATGGCATTATAATGTGCATGGTAAAACGAATGCATGCCTACTGCACAAGGGCTTTGACGAGGCAGCCGTTAAACGAAGTTGCCAGCTGTGGTAACGGCTGAAGCGGTTGAGGGTTTGAGTATGCGGGTCGTAATAACTCGCAAAAGGCTTCGGCGGTATGTTACACTAGAGCTGTCTGGGAATAAGGCAGTATAACATAACAGAATATCAGACCAGCACATAGCATGACATAACATAGCTCTAGTGGGATAATATCGCAACAAGCCTAAACCCGAAAACTCTAAAATCGTACGTTCAATGGGGCTTTTGGAGCTTCAGGGTTTCAGGATTAAGGGGATGTGGAGTGTCTAGTGTCTAGGAAGCCCTAACCCTAAGGGTCCATGTGCCCAACTAGTACATACTTTGGCCCTAAAGTACCTATATATAGAGACTACTTGAAGGCCAAAGTAACAGCATATACTATTTGTGTACATGGCCCCCTAGGGTAATAAAGCCCCGCAAAACCCTGAACCCCAAACCCCAAACCCCAGTCACAAAACCCGAAGACCCTAAACCGTCCAGCGGCCCCGTAGTAACAAAGGGTTCAGTTCTGTTAAGAGAACCTCGATACCACTCAGGAACCCAGAACACCCAAAAGCCCTGAAAGCCTTTGGCCCAAAAAAACCTGAACCCCAAACCCAAAAGCCTAACCCCCCTATGTGGAACCTCAGGCCCTAAACTCAACAATCGTAAACCCCGCATAACGTAACACCTGTAGATCCCTTTTTAAGGAACCCTTAGAGGAACCCTTACACTTGGCTGACTTTTGAACTCCTCCTAAAAGTTAAACTTTCAGCCTCCTTAATATAGTTCTTATAGAAAACCAAAAAGGTAGAGTCGTAAGAGCCAACCAGAAGAATGCCAAGTATAGATGCCTTTAAAAGGCCCCCTATAGTAACCCTTAAAGACCCCTGTAAAGGAGCCCTTACATAGAACCCTCGGGTACCCTTAAAGGAACCCTTAAGGGCTCCTTTTAAGGGCCCCCTGAACCCCAGGCCCGTATACCCCCGAAGAGCTCCTGGCCATGTTCGGGGATATTCCTTAAAAATACCCTATAGCTCCCTTCTTAAGGAACCCTTATAGATCCCTTTGTAAGGAACCCTTTAAGGGAACTCTTATAGATCCCTTTAAAAGGCCCCTAAACCCTAATCCTTTGGTAACCCCTATAGAATTTTGCGTTTAAGGAACCCTTTAAAGGAACCCCCTATAGATCCCAGGCCCCTATAGTAAACCCCTAGACCCCTAACCCTTGAACCCTAAACCCCAACCCCTAACCCCTGAACCCTAAACCCTAACCCCTCATCCCCAAACCCTAAACCAAGCCCCAAATATCTTAGCTCCCTTTTAAGGAACTCTTTCAAGGAACCCTTACAATAGATCCCTTTAAAAAGGCCCCTAAACCCTAAACCCATAGTAACCCCCGAAGAGCTCCTGGCCAGGTTCGGGGGGTTGGATCGCAGGCACCTCCGAAAGCCCCTGGCCCTGGCCGAATATGACTATATACATATTAACATATATTATTATTCTTATTATAACTAGATATTATTATATATATATATATATATATATTATGATATATTGTTATATATTATTATCTTTATTCTTATCCTTATTATGAATATAAGCGGCTTTTGAACGTCTGGGGTTTCGGGTTTTTACGGGCTTAGGGGTACCTCTAAGGGCTCCTATAAGGGCTCCCTTAAGGGCTCCTTTGAGGGTACCGATAAGGGTTCCCACAGGTCCATAGTTTAGGGTTTTTAGGGGCTTAGGGGTTTAGGGTTTGTAGCGGCTTAGGGGTTTAGGCTTTTAGGGGCTTAGGGGTTTAGGGTCGTTAGGGGCTTGGGGGTTTAGTGTTTTTAGGGGCTTAGGGGTTTAGGGGTTTACTAGGAGGTGCGTTTAAAGCCTTTGAAAAATGTTATATAAAGTTGGTAAGATCCTCTTAAGCCCAATAAGAGCAAATATAAAATGTCCCAAAGCCCTACCTAGTTTAGGGTTTAGCGGTGTGGATTTGGGGTTTTGGGGTGTGGGGCCTTGGGGGCTTAGGGGTTGAGGGTTGACGGTTTAGGGTTGACGGTTTGGGGTTTAGCATGTTGGGTTTGAGACTTGGTGTTTAGGGTTTAGCGTTTAGGGTTTAGCATGTTGGGTTTGAGACTTGGTGTTTTAGGGTTTAGAGTTTAGGGTTTAGCATTGTGGGTTTGGGGTTTAGGGGTTAGGGTTCACGGTTTAGGGTTTAGAGTTTACGGTTTACTGCTTTGGTTCATGGTTTAGCATTGTGGGTTTAGGGTTTACCTTAACCCCGGATAACCTACCTTTTTAGGGACTTTTACAAGGAAATCATAATAAGGAGCCCTACAAAGGTATGTTATTCAGGGTTAAGGTATTAATTAAGGGATATCAGAGCTCTGGGGCTCTTCAACCCTTTCGATCCCTTAAAGGAACCCTATCGATCCCTGAAAGGAACCCTGTAGCTCCCTTCTACTGAATCCTTTTCAAGCCCATAGGACCTGCAAATAAGGTAGGGTGTGGGGATCAGGGTTTAGGGTCTACTTGGAGGGTCGGGGCACTTAGTAAGTAGGTAGTAGGTAGACTTATAAGTACCCTACAAGGGACCCTAATTGGGGTTATGGTACTTTTAAGTCCCCAAAATAACCAATTACTAAGTCTCCCGACCCTCCAAAGCAGGGTTTAGGGTCTAGGGCCCCAGGGCTCCTTTTCCTGTGCCCATAAATCGAAGCCCCGCAGGAGAAAGTGCTTCATCTTTAGGCTTCCTTTGAGGGGTCCTTTAAGGGGTCCTTGAAAGGGTTTAGGGGCTTAGGGTTTAGGGTTTAGGGTTTCTCAAGTTTCCTACTTGTCGGGTATCATGGGGAATTACAGGTTAACCTTGTAGGTTATATAGAGATTATGTAGGGCTATACTACCCAACACAAGTTAAGGGTTACCTACTCTACTACTAGGGCTTCATGCATTTCAATGTCAAGGCTCGGACATCTTAGGAGCAGTGCGTCCAGTCGCGGCATTTTACTTGGAGGTTCATGGGACTTAGTAAGTACTGTAATAAGTACCCTAATTGGGATCTTAAGTACATATAAGTGTAGTTACTTTAATTATAACGCTAGTTACTAAGTTCCATGAACCTCTAAGTACCAGAAAACGCACCAATCTCGGTCCAGGCGTCTAGTCTGTCATCCAACATACACTGGAGGCAACACAGCATGGAAGTTTCCCAGATTTAGTAACCCAGTGAAAAATCTTAAATAAGACAAGGATCCACAAATCCAGATGGACGTTCGACAGAGCGAGTTCTGGCATTCTTGGGTTCGAATCCCAGAGAGTCCCACCATACTGGCATTGCAGAATGAGGCCCGAAAGGCAAGTTTTAATGACATTTTGGAGGGACCTACTTCCATGAAAGTAGATATGGACCCTCTTGGAAACCTTAAGGGTTCATGTACCCATAACGTGGCTCGCCTCTACTGGGGGGCAGGTGAGTTGGCCCCTGTGTTCTTGACTATAGCACCTATTGTCTACCATAGATTTGAGCTGCGGGGGAACCTCGGAGCTTAAGAGCTTGCCGCAGGTGTCGTTGTATCGCGCATGGCTTTTGCAGTAGAGCCCTTTCGGGGGCAAGCTTGCAAATAACTGTCTTTCGACAAAGCTTCTTGTGCCAGGCCCAAAATCCTCTTGGTAGCAGCCAGATGGTGCGAACAGCGCCCTCCGCACCCGTGCGACATCATCAATAGAAGTTTAACATTGTCCATTGGGTTCCGGAGCCACACAGAAGCTCGCTGGTGCCGGTCGCAAGCTCCGAAGCTCCGGATTCTGGTTCAAAGGTCAAGTATTTCAACTGTCGGCTCAGTTTTCGGGTTCCAAGGATTCCAAGGAGTTATTGGGCCAAAATACAAACATCAAGATGTCGCAGTCAACCAAGACTGCCTGGTAGAACCTGAAGGAAGCTTCTGTTCAGATGTGGGCACTACCGGGCTGTTGCATGAAACGCCACCACCCGTGGCTTGCGCACTGCTCGCATATCTTATTGGGCAAGGCTGAGGCAGGACACGGTATACGAACTGCGGATACAATCCGATCCCATTATTTCAGTATGAACCGGTTGACACAATGAAGTTAATATGCTTGGTCTCCCGCTGTGTAGTATTTAGTAACAGGAGAATTTGTGGAAGATGCAGGGGGCCGACCTGGCTGCTTTTCACGAAGCAGCTCGTGGGTGCTTTGCGAGCCCGAAACAACGACACGATCCTGGTTTTTTGCATGAACGGCGTTGAATCTGACTAACTAGCTGCAATAGCCGTTGTGCCGTCTTCCAATTGCCAAGTGTTGTCGTGGCAAGTGATTGCAGGCGGCGAGGAGGTTGCAAGGAAGTGCACCTTGCACGAGCGACATTCGACTGTGAGCACAGTTAGGAGCGGAGACGAGGAAACCTTTTCGGGACAATCTAGAGCCAAGAGCCGGCGCTGAATATTCGGATATTGGCAGGGTTGGCTGGTCGGCGGCTGATCGCTGAAGACTGTGTTCACCGGTCCGCGTGGCTTCTCGACCTCTTCAGCAGAAACAGTGATCAAGACATGCGCCGCAAAGGACGTCATGAAATCAAGCCTGCTGTGCTGTCGGCACAGCGGCCGATCTGCCCGTTCAGAGTCCAAGGGCAGCTTCTAGATTACTCTGTAAATCTGCAGTGGGGTTGGGATTCTTTTACGGGTTCTTTCACACCAAATTCACTTCCCACCAACCCGTAAGTAAGGATTCGATCTAAAAAGCAATCTGAGGATCCGAACCAAAAAGCTGCCTCTTTGAGGACAGATGTCTTTTTAGAGTTTAGGGTTTAGAGTTTAGAGTTTCCTGTTTTTAGGGTTTAGAGTTTAGGGCTTATGGTTTAGGATTTAGGAATTCAGACCCAAGCCACGACCCCACTCAACAGGATTCTTGAAGAGGGATTTGATATAAGTTGCTACAATGGGGATGAACTAAGGGTTCCTTTTAACCACTTTTGAATCAAAGCCTTTGCCGCAGGCAAGCGGGAAACCAGCTTTCATTGCAAATGCTTGAAAGAGCCATGCGGGAAACAAGTTTTAGATTAAGACTTTTGACGCAGTCAAGCGGGAAACCAGTTTGCCACTAGATCTTTTGCAACAACCCGGCGGGAAACCACTTTTAGATCAAGGTCTCTGGCCGGGGCAAGCGGGAAACCACTTTTACATCCAAGCCTCCGCCGGAGGCAAGCCGGAAACCATTTTTTATGTTGCAAATGCTTAAAAGAGCCATGCGGGAAACCAGTTTTAGATTAAGACGCAGTCAAGCGGGAAACCAGTTTGCCACTAGATCTTTTGCAACAGCCAGGCGGGAAACCACTTTTAGATCAAGGTCTCTGGCCGGGGCAAGCGGGAAACCACTTTTAAAGAAAAGCCTTTGCCGGAGGCAAGCGGGAAACCAGTTTTTATTGCAAATGCTCGAAACAGCCATGCGGGAAACCAGCTCTAGATTAAGACCTTTGACGGAGGAAACCGGGAAACCAGATTGCCATTAGATCCTTTGCAACAACCAGGCGGGAAACCACTTTTAGATCAAGGTCTCTGGCCGGGGCAAGCGGGAAACCAGTTTTTATTGCAAATGCTCGAAACAGCCATGCGGGAAACCAGTCTTAGATTAAGACCTTTGACGCAGGCATGCGGGAAACCAGATTGCCTTTCAATCCCTTGGAACAACCATGCGGGGAACCACTTTTAGATCAAGGTCTCTGGCCGGGGCAGGCGGGAAACCATTTTTAAATCAAAGCCTTTGCCGGAGGCAAGCGGGAAACCAGTTTTTATTGCAAATGCTTTAAAGAGCCATGCGGGAAACCAGTTTTAGATTAAGACCTTTGACGCAGGCAAGCGGGAAACCAGATTGCCATTAGATCCTTTGCAACAACCAGGCGGGAAACCACTTTTAGATCAAGGTCTCTGGCCGGGGCAAGCGGGAAACCATTTTTAAATCAAAGCCTTTGCCGGAGGCAAGCGGGAAACCAGTTTTTATTGCAAATGCTTTAAAGAGCCATGCGGGAAACCAGTTTTAGATTAAGACCTTTGACGCAGGCAAGCGGGAAACCAGATTGCCATTAGATCCTTTGCAACAACCAGGCGGGAAACCACTTTTAGATCAAGGTCTCTGGCCGGGGCAAGCGGGAAACCATTTTTAAATCAAAGCCTTTGCCGGAGGCAAGCGGGAAACCAGTTTTTATTGCAAATGCTTTAAAGAGCCATGCGGGAAACCAGTTTTAGATTAAGACCTTTGACGCAGGCAAGCGGGAAACCAGATTGCCTTTCAATCCCTTGGAACAACCATGCGGGAAACCACTTTTGGATCAAGGTCTCTGGCCGGGGCAAGCGGGAAACCACTTTTAAATCAACGCCTTTGCCAGAGGCAAGCGGGAAACCAGTTTTTATTGCAAATGCTCGAAACAGCCATGCGGGAAACCAGATTGCCATTAGATCCTTTGAAACAACCAGGCAGGAAACCCCTGCTAGATCAAGGTCTCTGGCCGGGGCAAGCGGGCAACCATTTTTTAACCAATGCCTTTGCCGGAGGCAAGCGGGAATTCAGCTTTTATTGCACATGCTTAAGAGCCATGCCGGAAACCAGTTTTAGATTAAGACCTTCGACGGCGACACCACGCAAATGCTACTGACCACAAAACGACCATGCAATGACTGTGATGTGCCGATTGTGGTGGAGCAATGCGCAGAAACTATCAGAACTGCAGAAGTGGACGAGAAGACGAGGGTTCGCGATATGGAGCTGAGGGCAACTGTTGCTGACAACTGTTGGCACGTGCATCGGACCACATCTGCACAAGCATTTCGGAGCTGCGCATGGACCCGTCCCGTCGCAGCGGTCATCGCGAGGCCAGCTGGTAATTTCATCAACTGCCTTTGCGGAAAGAATCAGCAGATGTGTAGGTTCCGGGTAGCGTAGCGGAATGCGGCGCTGGAAATAGTGGCATGGCTTTGAGGCGAGAATCCGTAGAAATGTGCATGTTCATCCGCTGTTTTTCG
This sequence comes from Symbiodinium sp. CCMP2592, assembly GCA_905221615.1. Classification (NCBI taxonomy): domain Eukaryota; class Dinophyceae; order Suessiales; family Symbiodiniaceae; genus Symbiodinium; species Symbiodinium sp. CCMP2592. Next base: position 443,613 of record CAJNDT010002813.1, read on the forward strand.
TTTACTGTCGGGTTGCCATGTCATCGTCATGCGGCGTCTTCGCCAAAACTGCACAGTTTTGCGTACCGTTACGGAATGCACCGCTTTTCATAACGGCTCCCCTCGGTCCCTCGGGGTCCACTTTTACGCAAATCAGCGCCTTCTGCGGCGCCCCAGCTCCCGGCACTGCAATCCAAGTCCCACAATTGTGCACGTTCGTGTGCCGTTACAGAAGTCAGTGCTTTGTGTAATGTCGGCCCCCCCCCTCCCCTTCTCGCGGTGTAACTACCGTTCTTGTGTGACGAAGCCTCACGACCAGCTCTGTTACACTTGAAGTGGCGGGTGGGGGGGGGACCACCTGGAAAAAGCAGCGCTTTCTGTAACAAACCGACTCGTTACAAGGGAGCCGTTACGGAATGCAGCGCTTTTCGTAACAAAGTATATCCCTGTCCCACGAATCGGTTTGTTACAGAAAGCGCTGCTTTTCCCAGGTGGTCCCCCCCCACCCCCCACTTCAATTGTAACAGGGCTGGTCGTGAGGCTTCGTCGCACAAGAACGGTAGTTACGCCGCGAAAAGGGGAGGGGGGGGCCGACGTTACAAAAAGCGCTGACTTCTGTAACGGCACACGAACGTGCTCAATTGTGGGACTTGCATTGCTTTGCCGGGAGCTGGGGCGAAGCAGAAGGCGCTGATTTGCATAAAAATGGAACCTGAGGGACCGAGGGGAGCCGTTATGAAAAGCGGTGCATTCCGTAACGGTACGCAAAACGATCCGAAAACGTTGTATTTTTCCTGTGCCGTTACAGAAATCGGCGCTTTCTGTAAGACCCCCTCTCCGGCAGTCAAATCTCCAAGGTTCTGCATATTCGAGTGCATTTACGGAAATCAACGCTTTTTGTAATGTCGTCGGGCCCCCCTTCCCGATCTCCCGGCGTAAGCGCCGTTCTTCTGGCGCAAGGCCTCGTAATCGCTTCTCCCTAACTATGAAGCTCCCCCTAATATTAAAACTCCCCGACCCCGGAAATTTGCGGTTTCGGGCCCCACATTCAATTTAAAAGGAAAAGTATTAGGGGGGCCCTAGATTTGTATGAGTTTTAATAGAACCAAGATTACAATAGTACTAAACCAACAGGAGCAGGGCTTTGGGGCTTAGGGTTTCAGAGCTCAGGGCTTAGGGCTTTAGGGCGTAGGGCTTTAGGGCTTAGGGCTTAAGGGCTTAGGGCTTAGGGCTCAGGGCTTAGGGCTTAAAGCTGAAGCTTCCTCTCGTCAATTACTCACTGCCTGACTGCGGGCTGTTCTCTGGCTGTTCTGTCTGTGACCTGACTCAGCCATAACCGGATGCTCAGAACCCCCCCCCCCCTAATATTAAAACCCCGGCCCGGATTTCGAGTTTCAATATTAGGGGGGGGGGTCCCGTTTTAGTTAGGGAAAAGCCATTAGCAGGCCTGTTTACGGTGCCTGGATGTGCGGGGTGGCCAGGTAGGAAAGACGGCCCTTGCAACCGACCCTGCAGTGTTGTGGGATATTGATTTATGTACTTCCCGGCAGGTCAGCGCTGCCGAGACTGTACGTTTGGCCAGCCAGTTGGAGGCTGCACAGGTGTGGCGGGATTGGGGCATTTGCGAGGCCTGATGTCGTCATTGGTTTTGTGCTCTTACTTGTGCATGGGTGTGGCCGCCCCCGGTTGGTTAGCCCTTGCACAAGCCGAGATTGCCAAACTCAATGAAGAGCCGTCTCAGCTGCCGCTGTACTTGAAGTTCCACCACAGAGCTGTCGCATGCTGGGCACACCTCAGCAACCCGTAGCAGAGACCTGCAACACGGACACTCGACACGGCACAAGGGCACAAGGGCACAAGGGCACGGGGCGCAAGGGCACAAGGCCACGAGGGCACACGGGCACAAGGGCACGGGGCACAAGCGCACGAGGGCACGAGGGCACACGGGCACAAGGACACAAGGGCAAGGGAACAGGAGAGGACCGAAGCCGTTTTTTTCGAGGGGTCAGGACAGGGTTTAGGGACTTGGGGATTTAGGCGTGCCGTTAGGGTTTGGGGTTTTTGCAGGGTCTGGGCAGGGTTTTGTTTCCCAATGGACCCTAACTACATACTGTAGACTGTTTTTGCTAAAGAGGTCGCGCAGCCACACGGACCTTGAACAAAGTGCTCAGAGCCGAACATCCGCCGACCATCCAACCCTGCGAATATCAGAACATCACGCGCCTGTTCTTTGCTCTTGACTCTAGATTGCCACGAAAGTGTCTCTTAGCTGTGCGTGCGCCTCCTTATACAACCTTCTGACTGAGCCCTTGCAGGCATTTGCCGCCACGACCATTTGGATGATGGCACAATGGCCATGGCCGTGGCAGCCAGTTAGTGCAATTGCACTGGTGCGGAGAGCCTTCGCGGCCTGAAGAAACTGCCAGCAGATCACCAAGAGACTATACCACACGAGGCCACCAGTAGAAAGCAGGACCAGGAGTTTTCACCAAAAACGGTGGTGCTGGCGCATTTCAACAGGATGGACACACTACGCTCGCCCCCGATGTACGTGCGTGGTTCCAGGAATATGAGCAAATTGATTAAATGTTTTGCCCATGTACTCCTCTGACTTAATTAATGTTCTTTATGATGGATCTGGCCTGCCCCACACCCGCACAGCATAGATAGTCCCCCCCGATCCTTTGTAAGTTAGCCGGGTCCTCCACTGTACAGGTGCGAGCGCGCCGTGCCCGTTCGGAATGCCAACTAGATGCCCGCCACGTGCATTGATTTGATGTGCACTGGGAAGCCCACAGTTGCAGTAATAAGTTATAAGATTAGTGAGGCGAAGTGTAACTGTAAGAGAATCTGCGTAGCCCTTCAGTTAGTGCCTGCTGCGAGTGCTGCCGCTCTTGGAGCTACCTGATGTGTGACATATAAGCCAGAGACCACTGGCCTTGAGTTGTCTTTCGAGGCAAGGGCTTTTGCTTTGGTCGGGGGTCGGATCTTGTGTCTCGGACACTCGAGCTGCTCCAACAGAAACAAGAAACACTGTTGTGTTCATTACGGATAGGTGTGGAAATGGACCCAAGCTGTCCGGCTCCAAGCACTGCGGTCTGGTCATTTTGCAGGGTTTCTTGCTTGTATTCCACTTTGCAGGCAGAACAACAAAGGAAGGTTCACCACAGACACTGTGTCCGAGCGGCTGATGAGATGGACGCCTGGGCCCGCAGGTTTGCGAATCCGGTCGGCGTCGATATTTTTTACTTCTTGAGCTCTTTGGAGGTGTTCACAGGCTGAAATCAGGGCCCTTGTGAAAAGCAACCCAAGCAATAAAGAAAATTAGGTCGCAGGATGTATTCGTGTTCCTGCTTCTGCTTGCTCCGCTACCACCAAGGCCCCCATCAGGGAGAAGTTCAATTGTCACGAGACAGACCACCTGGATGTTAGGTCTAGTGAGTCTCGCTCAGGGTGCGAGGCCATTTTGCAGGGTTTCTTGCTTGTATTCCACTTAGCATGCAGAACGACAAAGGAAGGTTCACCACAGACACTGTGTCCGAGCGGCTGATGGGATGGACTCGAAATCCATTGGCCTGGGCCCGAACTCCCTGAGTTTTCGGCGAAGGCGGGCACGTAGGGTTTAGGGCGCCCAGCTTAGTTCATTTGTTTAGGTCCCCTCATAAGGGGAAGCTGGGCTTAGGGTTTAGGTTAGTGCTAGGCTAGGTTGCTTCCCCTTCCCGCCCTGTCTGGGAATTGAACCCAGGACCTCTCGCACGCTGGGTTCAATTCCCAAACAGGGCGGGAAGGGGAAACAACCTAGCCTAGCACTAACCTAAACCCTGAGCCCAGCTTCCCCTGATGAGGGGACCTAAACAAATGAACTTAGCTGGGCGCCCTAAACCCTACGTGCCCGCCTTCCCCGAAAACTCAGAGAGCTAGGCACCCCAAACCTTAAGCCGGGTTTCCCCTAAAATGTGGGACCTCGGCGCCTAAGCCATCGAAAACGTCACCAAACACCGCGGGGAAACATTTCGCTACTGGTTCCCTTTTGCAGAGTCCAAACTCCTCCGCTGCACTGGTGCTGGAGGGGCTTCGGACCCAATCATTCGCCAAGGCTTGGACACCAGGTCTTTCAGGAACGGCTCGGGGAATGAATCTTTCAGGAACGGCTTCGGAACCAAATCGTTCAGAAAGAGCCTCGGGAGCCGCCGGGAAACTGCCAGGAGACCACTTTCAGAACACAACCAGCAGAACCCAGGAGACCACCCGAAGACCACGAGGAGACTCACGAGACCACCAGGAGACCACAGGCGATTTGACCCGTGGGATTGATCTTCCAAGGGTCCAATGCTGCTGATTCTCGGGCCTTGTGCCGGCAGGATCTGGCAGGCAGGGCAGGGAACTTGGCCAAGACTTCACATGCTCTATCATCGAAGTTCCAACTAGTCGTGTCTCTGGCAGCAGCCTGTATCCTGGTAGTACGTGGAGGCTGGAGGGCAAGGCAGCCCCGCACCAATGCAGTGGAAGACCCGGCTTATTTGCAAAGGGTCGGGTGAAGCCTATCCATACGGCTGCGAGGCAGGCCAGATCCATTGTACATAACATGGAATATGATGAGTACAAGGCAAAACATTTTGCTCATGTCCTGGAATCCCGCATGTACATTGAGGCTGCGGCAAGCACTGTGTCCTGAAATGCGCCAGCCCGCCGGCGGGAAGCGTTTTGTCTCTCCGCGGGAATGCGTCGGTATATGGTGGAAAAGCATCATACTCTTGCCCTGTCTGCTGCTTCTTGAATCGATGAACGCGGAGTTGAGGGTTGCTCGAGGCGGCTGCAGGTGTGGGGTCCCACGATTGGGCGGTTTGCCTAGGCAGGATACCTACCCAGGAACAACACCCCCCAACTCACCTGGAAATGTAGGCCACAGATCTTAGAGGCGAGCCCCGCATAAGATAGTATATAAAGTACTCTTATAGAGACTACGTTTAGACCGCTGTACATACCATTCAAGCCAAAAAACATGGACCCACCTGGGTTCCTTTGATGCTTCTTTAGGAGATCTATGGGAAAGTTTTTGGGCCTTTTGATTTAGGGCTTCGTGCATTAGGTTGTTGGGAGGGTTGCTTACGGTTTAGGGTTAAGGGCTTAGGGCTTTTTTGGAGGGTTTTGCAAGTGTTTGAGGGCTTAGCATAGGGATCTTACAATCGGAACAGGCTTTTGAGCTCAAATGAGGGCGCAAGTAGACATAATCCCCAAAATCCCAAACCGCTAAACCCTATTCCCCCACACCTGCCAGGATACCCTGATTAAGGAGTATTTGGGAGTTTCCGAAAAATGGGGTACCTTATTTTGGAGTCCTTATACTAAGGATCCTACTATTTGGGATACTACATTAGGGTCCCTTGTATTCGGAAACTCCCATTTACCTTGAATTAGATGTAGAATCCCCAATAACCCTAACCTGGACCCCTGACAACTAGAACTCTCTTTTAAAGGGCTCCTTAGAGGGATCCATGAGGGTCTTAAAGGGTTTCTACTAGTTTCTACAAGGGCGCTATATGGTGGGACTTAATAAGTAAGGTCATAAGTGCCTCAACTGGGGTTACTAGCTAGAGATGTCAAGTAGGGTTACCCGTGTATGCTACTGAGTGCCATGATCCTTTACACGCAACCTTACTATATGAGAACGACAACTAAAACCCTGACAACTCCGAAACCCTGCAACCACCAACCCGGAAACCCTAAAACCACCAAAAGCCCTTCCGCTACCACCTAAAATCAAAATTGCTACGAGCACAAGCCCTAAACCCTCACAGCTCGAAGAAAGCCCGTCGTGTTCTGCCTTGGGTCGCTCCACATGCTGCTCACTCTTCCGGCGCAGAGCAGAAATTGGCACCGTCACCTGCCCCAAAGGCTCCATATGCTTGTAAGAGTTTAGGTGTCAGGGTTTAGGAACCCCCTCAAGGCCCAAGTATATACGGTACATGTGCTTATAAGGGTACCTGTAAGGGTTCCATAGCGAGTTCCAAAATGGGGTACTTGTTAAGGGTTCTACACCGGGCTCTAAAATGGCGTATTGAAGGGTTTAGGATTTGGGGTAAAGGGGTCCATGTGCCTATGTAGCAGTGTAGCATGTACTTAGGGCTTTCAAGTACCCCTGTAGGGTCTAAGTATATACATATCTAAGTATATATATATATATATATATGTATATATATATATGTGTATATGTCATATCATATCCAAACCATAAGATCATGTCATGTTATACTGTATTCTGTTGCCGGTACTAGGATCCTTAGGGCTTATCGTACTTAGGATGTCAGGGACCTTCTGCGGTTCGTGTAATTACCTGTGGCTCCGATTCCCCAAAAATTCAGGGCTTTCGGGTTTAGGGCTATACTTACCTCAGGAGTACAAGGGGTCATGACATACTATATCGTATGCGCGCATGCTTGGCTTACAGGTTTGTGGCTCAGGGCATCAAAAGCCACGCAATCACCCTGTTTGTCATTTGCGAGTCCACCGAATCTTCACTGGGGTGTATTGCCAAGGAACATCCAGAGTAGCCAAGACATGGTGGTGTCATGTTGCACAGTGGTCGTACTGCATCTGCGTCTGCTTACAAGAAACACGCCTTTACAGGCTGCACTGTGAACACAGCGATGCTCACCCTGGCAAGTAACTCACATCGGACTGTAACATGCACATTGTTCGAGAGTGCATTTCTCAGAAGGATGTTTGCGGCCAGTACTTGCGATCGAAGACAAAAGGAAACTCTCATACGGCTATTAACAACAAGCATGTGTCAACAAGTCCTACAAACCCCTGGACCTGCAAACCCTAGATTCAAAAACCATGTTCTCGACAGCTGAGGAGATCAGGCCGCCTCCTTCTCTTTCTTCGCGCGTTGGCTGCGATTGCTGCGGCTGCTCGCGACGCTCATGATGGACACCTGCAGAAGGCCCGCACTGCTCAACAATCATGTATCATCGATAGCATTAACAATAAAAGGAACAACAATAACTAGCACTAGAACAGCAGAACAACGAGAACAACTAACAACAACAAAAAGGTGCAATCTGATGCCGGGGGTCCGTTGCCTAAATCTTTCCCTAAATGATTGCCACCACACCCGTCCCCCTAGTCAGAACGCTTGCATGGTGCCACCATGCATCAAGCAAGGGACAGGCCCTACCTACCTCCTGCCCGAAAAGCCGAAACCCTTAACTCCTAAGAACATACATGTTGACCACGAGTGCATGATACCCTGAAACCTATAAACACTAAACCCCAAACCCTAACACAAGAGGTTTGTGGATTCAGACCTCCAAAGAAATGCTTCCCTCAGGCTCCAAATTTGCGAAAAAAAGGTGCTATCCATGTAATTCTCGGGATTAAAGGCATTTTGCATTGCTTTGTATGCTTGGAGTTCTCAGGGTTTGTGGATAGATGCTTCCTTGCAACGATAAGGGAAACTGTCAAAACAAAAGCGTAGATGCTGGACAAGCCGAACTTCTCGTGGGTAAAGGCGTCTGTAGGAATGGGCACCGGAACTCAGAGACTTCAATATCCCTTAATTAAGGAATATTCATTACATTATAGGTATTGGAGTCTCCGGGAACCTTGTCCTGAGTTCGCACACCTCACTCCCTCCCGAAACCCTGAACCCAAAACACAAACTACATAAAGCAATCTCCGCCCCAGTCTGCCCAAAACGGCCCGCCTTTCGAGACTTCCTTGCGGCCTGTTTCCTGTTGCTTCTAGGGTTTTGGTTTCAGGGTTTAGGGTTTAGGGTCTGGCGGAGTCCAATGTTACCAATGTTTAGGGTGGACTGTATGAAACCCATCCTTTTAGGGGCTCCTTCATATGATTCCCTTGTATATGGTCGCTTACTTGGGTTCCGGCTCTAAGGGTAAATCAGGGTTTAGGCAGGGGCTTAGGCTTCGGGTTCAAAGGGGTTCTATACGGGTGTAAGCTTTAGGGCTAATTCGAGTCGAGGGTTCAGTTTTGTCGGGCGCAGAAGGGTTCTACACAGTCTTTTGGGTCGGGGCGTGGGGCTTAGCGTTCGGGCTCTAAGAGGCTTCATAAGGGCTCTGCAGAGGCCGGTCATCTTGCATTCCAGCTCGCAGCACGCCATCATCGCCTTTTGCGAAGGGTACGGATTCTAAGGCGATCTGGCCAAGTCCAACGCGACCAGTGCATACGAGGATGGAGCTCAGGTCGCGGCCAAGCTTTGGCATTGGCTGACTTGCCAGGCCGCAAACCGAAAGGTGTCGGCCCCCAGGTTCATACCCCACATACCACTATGGGCTATTAGACCTTAAGGGTACCTTAATCTACCCTTAATAGGGTCCTAATAGGGATCTTTAGGGTCTAATAGCCCATAGTGGTACGCTCCAGGGCCTCCGCTAGGACTTCCCAGCCCCCATCGGCTCTCTTCTGCACAGAACCAGTATCTTAGCCAGCTTCGACGGGGTTCCTCTCTTTTAATTTCTCGAGCATCAATCCCGAACGGCGGACTAACGATCTCGTCGCTTTCGACTTCCCTTAACCCTAAACCCTATTTGTTCAATGGGATCTTGAGGCTCCACGTGACGGCTCCATGTGGTAAGCTAACTACCCATTGCATAGGAGGCCTATCGGCTTCCTTTGAAACGTATGCTCAAGCTTTCTATGGGCTTCAGAGGGCTTTGGCTTAGGAGATAGGTGTGGTTCCGTCTTTTGGGATTCACGGTTTGGGCTGTAATACAAGCTGGTAGGGTCGTTGGTGTAGGGATGAGGTTCGGGCTCCATGGATCATGGGTTTAGCTATGGGGGTTCAGGGTACGTCTTGAACCTGTTCTATTGCTTGAGTGTGCGATAAGTAATGACTCGCCCGGACCAAGGTATAAGACGTTCCAAACAAAGTGGAGCCACCACTGGATAGACTGATGCCGTGCAGGACCCTTTAAGCCCAAACCGCCAAAACCTCAAAAGAACCCTAAAACAACCCTGTAAGAACCTTTAACGCTTCCTTCAATCCGATCGAAGTTGTTGACCTGAAGCCCCTGAACTTGTATAGAGCCCCAAAAAGTTCCCTGAAAGGACCCTAAAACCATCAAACCTAAACCCTGAACCCTGAACCCTAAACCCTAAGCCCTGAAACCCTGAAACCCTAAAACCCTAAAACCCTAAACCCCAGTGTAACCAGGCCTGGCTTCTTCCTCTGGGTCCTGCCGTCGGCACGATTGAGGGGTCCAAAGGTGCCTTCTTTGGGTTCATGGTTTACGGTTTACGATTTAAGGAACTACGGTTTGAAGCTTCGTGTTGCAAGGTCTTTGCTAAGGGGCGCTGAACAAGAAGATGAGAATGACACTGATAGTGATGCTGATGATAGCAACCGACTGTCAGGATTCAATGTGGCAATGAAAGCATTACACTAATCTTGATGGACAAGAACGCTCAGAGAGTGAAGGAATGAGCGCAATGTCGTGCAGTGCTTCCAAGAATCATCATTAACACGTCTTCGTTCTGAAACTCGGGCTCAATCAATCTAAGGCTGATGCAAAAAGATTTGCCAGTGTCCGTCATGCTGTATTACTTAGAAGGTAGAAGGGGCCCCACCCTGTAATAGTGACTAGAAGGGTTTTATAGGATTATATTAGGGCCCTATTATATTCCCATTATACCACTGTTTCAGGGTGGGGCAGCTTCTAATGTATGACACTGAATCCACGTGCCCCTCTACTACTCTGGGTAGAGCCCTTAAAACGGTAGGTTTTTGGATCCACAGGTAGTGCTTAGGGGGCCAATGCTCTCTCGCTCTTACCCTTAAGCTCTAAGGACTCATATTTTAAGGCTTTTGGTCCAAAAGACCATTCTAGACAAGGCTTTGGGGCTATTTTGAGCCTGAGGGTTAGCAACAACAACACAGTTGTCCTCATCGACCCTCTGATTCCTTATTCTCGTCGTCGTCATCGCCTTCATCTTCAGAGTCATCGACAATTGACATCAACTTCGTCATTCCTTGAGGTCAACCATCTCCCAGCATTCTCTGCACCATCTTCACCATCAGCTTTTTCAATTTGCTACAGTACATACGGGCATACGGGTGGTTGTCAAAACTATGGTCCCTTTTTGGGTACCCTAAATATTAGGTGCCGTACTACATTAGGGACCCAAACAGGGACCATAATTTTGACAACCACCCATATTCATGTTTCTGCATTTCAGCATGTTTACTGCAGCCTTTCTACTGCTGGTCGTCGCCATCTTCATCTAGGATACCCAGTAACCTAAGAGTAAAAAGGCCTCTCTTTTTGGTATTGGCTAACTTTATAAGGAACCTAGGACTACAAAAAGGGAATAAGGGTACTACTGGGCATCCTAGTCATGGCCAGCGGCACCATCTTCGGGATTCCTACTTGTCGGTATCATGGGGAGCTAAAGGTTCACCTTGCCTGGTCATGTAGGGATTATATAGGGACTATACCACCCAAAAAAGGCGAAAGGTTCCCTACTCTATCAATACTAGGGTTTAGGGCAGCATGCAGTAGCCCGGCAACAGAAAGATTCCAAACCATAAGGCAATTTAGGAACCGGATTAAGAAACCCTGGGCCTTGGGCCCTTATTGGGGTTCCTTATATGAATCCTACTGTTTTGGGGTTATAGGGCCAGGATTTCGTAATCAGGTTCCTACATTAGAGCCCTGAGCCCTGAAGCCGTATGCTAAAGGCTGAAAGCCCTACAGGCTGAAAGCGCCACGATGCCCTACTTGGAGGGGCAGGGGACTTAGTAAGCAGGTTATAAGTAGAGTGATAAGTACCCTAAATGGAGTTCATAACCCTACTTATAAACGCCTTCCTATATCCCCTGCCCTTTAAGTACAAGTAGCACAAACCCCAAAAGCACCGGCAGACTCTGGCAAATCTTAGGTACGCGAAGAATAAGAAGGGCTTAGGGTGTATAGGGGTTTAGGGGGTTAAAGTCTGGGGGTTTACATACAGGCCCTAATCCCTAAACCCTAAGCCCTAAACCCATAGATCCTAAACTGTTGATGCACAAAAACCGGTTGCCACGAGAAGCCCTGACAGTTGATGGAACGAGTTGTATAGGCTGAGAGTGGAGCTTGAAGCTTCGTTTCGTTATGCTCACAGGGAGGGCTACGGAATGCCCCTTGAGTCAGCCATGCAGTCGTAAGCACCTTTGTACAACAAGCTTAAACGACTTGCAAGAAGGCACAACATCGAACTGTGAAGGTCGTGTGAAAAAGTGCGAGTTGTAGGGTGCGCCTGCCATGGAATCGGGACGAGATCCTGATTACAACGCTGCCTTCCCTGACGTAAGCCCAGCAGTAGAGCATCAGCAGGGTATGAGCCCAAATCACGCAGACGCGACTGCCGTTAGTGATGCACAAGGTCATGCTGGAGACACCACAGTGGTGGCTGGTGGTCAGGGAGCAGCACAGGTGCAAGAGACGGAAATTGCTGTGAGGGCGATGACGGTGGCAGTGGCCACGGGGCAGAGCCCGAGCGGAAGCAATTGGCCTGTGGATGGCCAAACGGCCCATGTGGAGGAGCCGACTCGCGGCCCCACGGAGGCGATGGGAGTGCCGTATGGGCAGATGAATGCGGCACAAGCTTCGTGGAGTATGATGGCGACGAGACGGACGGCCCCGGCTTGGATTCAAAGGTTGGGGGCTTTCTTTCAGGAGATGAGGGCGCAGCAGCCTGCCCCTATGTGGAATCCTTCGCCGCTTGGGTCGCCTCCAAGTGGTGGCAGAGCAATGGGATCACCGGAGTCAGAGCAAGGGGTGTGGATGAGCCAGGCCCACACTGATCGGCCCCTGTTGACTCGCGGTCAAAGGGAACAGCTTCAGAGAATGGAGCAGCGTGCCCCGCTACTTGACACCAACAACGATATGAGGGCAGCTCAGGTGGAAGTGGCGGAAGTACGTATGAAGCGGTGCAAGATGAGGTCAGAAGACAACTGCGTGGTGTGGTGGAGCAGTTGGAGGCCTCCCGACAGGAGGCCAGCGAGCTAAGGCGTGAAATGGAGCGCCTGCAAGCGACTCGTGAGTTGGAGGATCAAAGGCCTGAGCAATGGGCTCAGCCGCAAGGCCCGCCGCGGGCTTTGGGAGGGTACCTTGCAGGAGGAGATACGCCTTCAGAAGGACCTACAGGATCTTCTATACCGAGGGCATCGGGCTTATTGGCAAGGACCTCTATGTCAGCGGAGACTCCAACCTTTGCAGGATCCTCTACGAGCGGGGGGTCGGGCTTGCAATTGGGTGCTACCACAACAAGTGTGCCGGCGCTGCCTACAGGATCTTCTACCAGCGGGGGATCGGGCTTGCAATCGGGTACTACCACAGCTGCTGTTCCGAGTATGCCTGCAGGATCTTCTATGGGGGGGGGATCGGGCTTACAAGCAATGAGCACTACAACGCCAACAAGCTCAGCCAGCGCAGTACCAATGACACCTAGTCCAACTATGCCGGCCTCCGCGGATCCAATGTCCCGTCTCTTGGAAGGGTTGGAGAAGGTGATCAAAGGAGGAACAAAGCCAGAGGAGTTGAGCAAGGTAGTCGAAGGACCGAAGTTGCCGGAGATTTCAGAGAGCTCCTCAGTGGACTTTGGGGATTGGCTGTATTGCTTGGAGCACACGATGGGGGATATCTCTACCAACAGTGCAGAGTGGTGGAAGTTGGTGGTAAAAGATGCCCAGGAGTACTACGACAAGTACCAAGCTGCAGACCAGTATGGAAGGCTTTCAATGAAGCCAGTGCCCTCAGCAGGGCTTGAGGAGTCAAAGTGGACTCGTGTGGATCGGAGAGGGGCCTCAGTCCTTTTGGGGGCAGTTCCGGAGGATGTCAAGAAGGAGTTGATCGCCTCAAGGGCAAAGAGCACCTTAGATGTCCTGGCTCGGCTGATGGTGTTGTACCGGCCCGGAAGCGCAATGGAGAAAGGTCAGCTCCTGAAAAAGATTGAGACCCCAGAGCCTTGTACAACCACTCAAGATGCTGTGGAAGGATTGAGGCAGTGGTTGAGGTACTACCAGAGGGCTAAGGACTTGAAGCTCAGCATTCCGGACCCCTCGATCCTTGTGAAGGCCTTAGATGGAATGTTGAAGAAGCCAGTGAGTGATCATCAGGATGTCGGCTTCCGCATGAACCTCTTGCGCTATCACTTGAAGGTCGACTTTTTGCCCTCCGAAGACAACGTGCTGGCGATCCACCGGGCGTTCTTGGCGGAGTTTGAGCAAATGGGGTATAAAAAGAAGGCCAAGCAAGGAGGGGATCCTACGCCAGCTCCTCGTCTGCGGGCAATGGAAAAGGAGCAGCCACAACTTCCTACGCTGCCGGTGAAGGATGGCAAGGGAGGACAAAAGCCGTGTCGCTTCTACTTGTCCGACGAGGGCTGCAGGAGGGGAAAAGGCTGTCGTTTCGATGTTGATGCACAAAAACCGGTTGCCACGAGAAGCCCTGACAGTTGATGGAACGAGTTGTATAGGCTGAGAGTGGAGCTTGAAGCTTCGTTTCGTTATGCTCACAGGGAGGGCTACGGAATGCCCCTTGAGTCAGCCATGCAGTCGTAAGCACCTTTGTACAACAAGCTTAAACGACTTGCAAGAAGGCACAACATCGAACTGTGAAGGTCGTGTGAAAAAGTGCGAGTTGTAGGGTGCGCCTGCCATGGAATCGGGACGAGATCCTGATTACAACGCTGCCTTCCCTGACGTAAGCCCAGCAGTAGAGCATCAGCAGGGTATGAGCCCAAATCACGCAGACGCGACTGCCGTTAGTGATGCACAAGGTCATGCTGGAGACACCACAGTGGTGGCTGGTGGTCAGGGAGCAGCACAGGTGCAAGAGACGGAAATTGCTGTGAGGGCGATGACGGTGGCAGTGGCCACGGGGCAGAGCCCGAGCGGAAGCAATTGGCCTGTGGATGGCCAAACGGCCCATGTGGAGGAGCCGACTCGCGGCCCCACGGAGGCGATGGGAGTGCCGTATGGGCAGATGAATGCGGCACAAGCTTCGTGGAGTATGATGGCGACGAGACGGACGGCCCCGGCTTGGATTCAAAGGTTGGGGGCTTTCTTTCAGGAGATGAGGGCGCAGCAGCCTGCCCCTATGTGGAATCCTTCGCCGCTTGGGTCGCCTCCAAGTGGTGGCAGAGCAATGGGATCACCGGAGTCAGAGCAAGGGGTGTGGATGAGCCAGGCCCACACTGATCGGCCCCTGTTGACTCGCGGTCAAAGGGAACAGCTTCAGAGAATGGAGCAGCGTGCCCCGCTACTTGACACCAACAACGATATGAGGGCAGCTCAGGTGGAAGTGGCGGAAGTACGTATGAAGCGGTGCAAGATGAGGTCAGAAGACAACTGCGTGGTGTGGTGGAGCAGTTGGAGGCCTCCCGACAGGAGGCCAGCGAGCTAAGGCGTGAAATGGAGCGCCTGCAAGCGACTCGTGAGTTGGAGGATCAAAGGCCTGAGCAATGGGCTCAGCCGCAAGGCCCGCCGCGGGCTTTGGGAGGGTACCTTGCAGGAGGAGATACGCCTTCAGAAGGACCTACAGGATCTTCTATACCGAGGGCATCGGGCTTATTGGCAAGGACCTCTATGTCAGCGGAGACTCCAACCTTTGCAGGATCCTCTACGAGCGGGGGGTCGGGCTTGCAATTGGGTGCTACCACAACAAGTGTGCCGGCGCTGCCTACAGGATCTTCTACCAGCGGGGGATCGGGCTTGCAATCGGGTACTACCACAGCTGCTGTTCCGAGTATGCCTGCAGGATCTTCTATGGGGGGGGGATCGGGCTTACAAGCAATGAGCACTACAACGCCAACAAGCTCAGCCAGCGCAGTACCAATGACACCTAGTCCAACTATGCCGGCCTCCGCGGATCCAATGTCCCGTCTCTTGGAAGGGTTGGAGAAGGTGATCAAAGGAGGAACAAAGCCAGAGGAGTTGAGCAAGGTAGTCGAAGGACCGAAGTTGCCGGAGATTTCAGAGAGCTCCTCAGTGGACTTTGGGGATTGGCTGTATTGCTTGGAGCACACGATGGGGGATATCTCTACCAACAGTGCAGAGTGGTGGAAGTTGGTGGTAAAAGATGCCCAGGAGTACTACGACAAGTACCAAGCTGCAGACCAGTATGGAAGGCTTTCAATGAAGCCAGTGCCCTCAGCAGGGCTTGAGGAGTCAAAGTGGACTCGTGTGGATCGGAGAGGGGCCTCAGTCCTTTTGGGGGCAGTTCCGGAGGATGTCAAGAAGGAGTTGATCGCCTCAAGGGCAAAGAGCACCTTAGATGTCCTGGCTCGGCTGATGGTGTTGTACCGGCCCGGAAGCGCAATGGAGAAAGGTCAGCTCCTGAAAAAGATTGAGACCCCAGAGCCTTGTACAACCACTCAAGATGCTGTGGAAGGATTGAGGCAGTGGTTGAGGTACTACCAGAGGGCTAAGGACTTGAAGCTCAGCATTCCGGACCCCTCGATCCTTGTGAAGGCCTTAGATGGAATGTTGAAGAAGCCAGTGAGTGATCATCAGGATGTCGGCTTCCGCATGAACCTCTTGCGCTATCACTTGAAGGTCGACTTTTTGCCCTCCGAAGACAACGTGCTGGCGATCCACCGGGCGTTCTTGGCGGAGTTTGAGCAAATGGGGTATAAAAAGAAGGCCAAGCAAGGAGGGGATCCTACGCCAGCTCCTCGTCTGCGGGCAATGGAAAAGGAGCAGCCACAACTTCCTACGCTGCCGGTGAAGGATGGCAAGGGAGGACAAAAGCCGTGTCGCTTCTACTTGTCCGACGAGGGCTGCAGGAGGGGAAAAGGCTGTCGTTTCGAGCACACCATGAAGGACCTTTCAAAGGCCGAGCGACGAGATCGTTGTTACGAGTGTGGAGCTAAGGGGCATTTGTCGGCCTCTTGTCCTACCAAAAAGGAGCCACACCAAAGGGCCTTGGGAGTTGGGGACTCGCCTCAGTCCTCCACAGGAGGCACCAATGGGAGAAAAGGGGCCGGGAGCCCGAAAGGTCCCAAGGGCGCTGGGGCAGAGGAAGCTGAAGCAACCAATGCGGTCCCAGCGGAAGTGGCGGCTACAGCGACACCATCCGGAGACACGCCGGTCCAAGGAGTTCCAGTTGAACAGCTTCTGGAAGATGCTCAAAGGTTGATGAAGGCCTTCATGGAGCAGAAGAATGGACCTCAGGTGAAAGTGTTCCGGGTTGAAGATGTGAAGACGCCTGAGTTGCAGGAGACACCGGCCCTAAAGGAGCTCATGAGGACTGAGGGGGAGTTTGTCTCTGTTTGCCGCATGGGATTGCTGGACTCAGGAGCGACGCACCCGCTTCGTCCAAGGACGGAAAAGGATGAAGTCAGCGAGGTCGGCAAGGTCAGCGTGACGTTAGCGGGGGAGAACAAGGTGGAGATGCAGCAGTCGAGGTCGGGAACAATCCTGGGCTCGGAAGGAACCCAAGCAATTGTGCCCCTCGGCACCGTGGTGAAGCAGTTGGGTTACGAGTTTGGGTGGAACCGGCGTGGCTGTTTCCTTCGCCACCCGGACAAAGGCGAGATCCGTGTGTATACCAGGTCAACGTGCCCGGAGATTATGCAGAAGGATGCCTTGCGACTCATTGGCGAGCTGGAAGAAGCGAAGCTTGCTGAAACCATGGAGTCGCTGGCAACGCTAAAGGCGGCGGTGGCCGCTGCCCGAGGGCATACACAATGGACCTGGAAGGATGCCATCAAAGAGTATGTGAGTGCGGGGGAGCAAGAAGCTGGAGTCCGTGCGGTTTTGGCTGCACCCTTTATGCATCATGTACCAATGGAGGACCAGTTGAAGATTATGGCCGCCATTCCAAGCTCGAGTGAGGAGGCGTGGAAATGGATGAAGGCGTTCCCGCTCAATCGAGCAAAGAGGAGGCAGTTATGGCAGGCTCCGGAGTGGGTGGTCCATATGTTCTCGGGAAGGGGTGTGAAGAACGACCCACTGAGGGAGGTTCAAGGACTACTTGAGATAGACCTACAGAGAGGATGGAACCTCAACGACGACAGGATCTACGGTGTGTTGCTGTGGGCCGCGTTGAACAAGAAGATCAAGCATGTGGTGGGAGGACCCCCTGGGGGCACTTTCTCGCCATACCGCTACCGCGCTGGAGTTGAAGGGCCCAGGCCGGTCAGATCGAACCATGAGCCCTGGGGTCTACGAGAAGGCCTGGGTGTGGACGAGTCCGCAAAAGTGAAGAATGAGAACCGCATGCTGCTACGCATGGTGTGGCTGTGGGCCTTTGCGGAAGCTGCTCAGGATGACCCTGAAGTTCCAGGACACAAGGTGGGTTTTTGCTTGGAGTTCCCCGAGGATCCAAGGGAGTACTTGCCAGATGGTCCTCAGAAGTCACAGTGCGTGTCTATGTGGAGGATGGAGTTTATTAAGGAGTTCGTGCAGGTCACCCACTTTGAGAAGGTGCAGTTTGAGCAAGGGGCTTTGGGACATATGTTGCGGAGGCCCACATGCTGTTTGACAAACTTGCGCTTGGGCATTCATGGCTTGAGGGACTCGAGAGCGTGGGTCAGCGCAGATGGTGCCGATCCAGATCAGTCGGTATGGCCACACGGCTTCAGACTCACTTTGGCAGACGCGATCCATGAGTGGAATATTGCGGGTGGGGGAGTCGTGTTGAAGAAGGCCATGACAAAGACGGAGCTGGAGGAGTGGAGAAGCCATTTGGATCGGGGACATTGGCCGTATCGCAGAGACTGCTCGGTTTGCTTAGCGGCCTCAGGGACGGGAAGGCCGGCCAGACGAGTGGTTCATCGAGACGCATATGTTCTAAGTCTGGACATAGTGGGTCCTTTTGCAGATGTTGGACGAGATGAAGTTCGAGGGTGTCGGTATCGTTTTGCCCTTGCTGCGACCTACCTGTACCCCAAGATCCGGGAAGTGCCAGAGGATGCGCCGATCCCGGACGATGAGGAGGCGGAGAAGTTCCTGGCACAGGAGGAGGATCAACCAGAAGATGGGGAGCAGGGACCAGAGGACCCAGACGCCGACGCACAGGAGGAGGAATGGAAAAAGAAAGTGGAGGACTTGAGACGCCCCATGGAGATGCAGGCGCTCCGCTTTGTGGTCCCGTTGGAGCGACATCGCGGAAAGGAGGTCCTTGAGGCGGTCCAAGAGCTCTACATCCGGATTCGTACTCTTGGCTTGCCGGTGGTTAGGCTTCACTCGGACCGGGCGAGAGAGTTCAGAGTGAAGCCGCTCAGGCGCTGGTGTCGTGACAGAGATATATACCAGACATACACGGAAGGGCTTGCCCCATCTCAGAACGCCGCGGCCGAAAACCATGTGAAGTGGTTGAAGGGGAAAGCCAGGCTACACCTTCAAGATGCTGAGCTCGACAAGGAGCTTTGGCCGTGTGCAATGAAGCATGCGTGCAAGCTTCACAATGCAAGGGAGCTTGGTGAGAAGGCCCCAGAGATCAGGTTTGGAGCTGTGGTGTGGGTGAAGTCCAAGAAAGACCGTGGACCTTTTGACCCGAGGTGGGAGCGTGGGGTCTACATGGGTCCAGCAGACGATGTTCGTGAAGGACATGTGGTGAGGTTGGACGATGGTCTCTGGTTGCGCACGTTGCATATGAGGACGGTGCGTGATGATGAAGTGGAAGACGAAGACGACGAGGAGTTTGTCGTGGACCTGGTGGAACCAACAAGGAGACTGCGGAGGAAGACAAAGTTAGCCGATCCAGAGTTGAGGGCCCTTGATGTGAAAGGCCGAAAGGCTTTGGTGGAGCGGCTGCTTGCCTCAAGCATTTGGGAGTCGCCAGAAGCGAAGGTGGAGAGACCGCAGATGAAGGATGGGGATGTCTGGGATGGTGCTGCCTATGTGAACCTGGGAGCCTACCAGCATGGAGGTATTACCAGTATCACGGTCGCGACGGAGAAGTTTGCCCAGGAGGCGGAGTGGGCGGCAAAGCTATTGAGCATAGACCACCCAGGCAAGGTTTTTACATCGGTGGCCTTGGTGAAGAATGCCACAATGCCCCTACACAAGGATGCCTTCAACCTTAAGTCCACTCTGAACCTGGTTTCGCCGCTAAGGGTTTCCAAAAGAAGCTGCGTGTGGCAGGAGTTGAAGCCGGGGGACGAGTTTTATGGGAAGTACAAGTCGATGTGGTTCAAGGAGAAGGAAGTCCCGGGACAGTTGTTCAGTGTGGAAAAGCCAACAACAGTGCGCCCGGACAGGCTTCATGCACCTCTTCGTGGAGAAGAAGGAGACCGGGTAGTGATCATCGGCTACACCGTGAGCAAGTGGGAGAAGCTGTACGATCATCAGTGCGAAGACTTGGTGGACTTGGGTTTTGTTCTTCCAGAGAGGGAGCCTTGCCTGAGGATGTTTGGACACCCGAAGCCCAGACCACCAGCACCACCAGTTCCTACGGATTCCGACCAGGTCTCCACAATGGTGCCAGCAACGGGGACTACAGCAGTGTCGGGTTCCAGCTTTTTGGGGCCGGGATCTTCCAGTGAGTCGACATTGCAAAGGCCCCCTACAGAAGAAGGTATGGAGGTGAGCTCGGGAACGGCGCCTATGGGGCCAATTTCGGGTTCATCGACAAGCTCAGGAAGGCGACCAGAGATCTTCCCGGAGTTCAGCGGAGAGAATGGACACGACGGTCCTTCCTGGGGGAAGGATTGAGCTCAGGCTCCGGTGGGCGATAAGGTACTGCCCGGAGGGGAGTCAAGAGAATGTGGTGATGACCTCGACTCCTCTTATGCCCTTGGGTCACGATGAGGAGGAGCACCTGAGGAGGAGGGTGACATGGCTCTCAGACCTCGTGGAGGAGGAGAGACAGGTGCGAAGAGCCAAGGAAGCCCGTGGGGAGTATGCGAGCCAGAGAGAACGGCAGATGTTCTACAAGCTCGACGAGGCCATCGACTACATGAACGAGCTGCTCGCGGTCAGTGACAACACGAGGCAACAGAACAGGGTGAACCTCATGAGAATGGCGGTTGGCAGCAGCGCTTCTGAGAATGTGGAGGAGATGTTGCAATCGCTGGGAAAACCCTTGGAAACGGTCCATACAGTGGACCTGCAGGAAGTCAAACAACACTTACAGGAGTGGACCCCCAGCATCGCTAAGGAAGTTCAGACTTTGGAGGGGTCGGGAACACTGCGAGGACTTCCCCTTCAAGAAGCCAAGGAGAAAGCAGCTAGGGGAGAGCTGGTTTTGGTTCCAGCCAAGACGGTTCACACGGTGAAGCCCCCAGGTGAAGGAGATGGACTCTACAAGCGCCGTTCGAGGATAGTGATCTGCGGGAACTACATTCACAATGAGGTGGAGGTGTACACTGCTTCAGCCAATGCCGAAAGCGTGAGGTGCTCTTTGTCCTATGGGGCGAAGAGGAGGTGGCATGGAGCAGTTACCGATGTGAACTCAGCCTTCACCCTAACACCTATGACGGAGTCTAAGGTCCGCTACGCGATCACCATGCCGAAGGTCGTGGTGGATGCGGGCTGCGCCCCGCCAAACACTGCCTACTTGGTAGACCGTGTGTTATACGGCCTAAGGGAGGCGCCTCGCTTGTGGGGAAGCTTCAGGGACCGAAGGATCAGCAGAGCCAAGTTGAAGTTTGGGAATAAGCAGTGTGTGTTTGTGCAGATGGAGACTGATCCAGCGGTCTGGAGGCTAGTGGAGGTGGGACAAGAATTCGCCACCCTCGCGATGATGATTGTCTATGTGGACGATGCCATGATGTTGGGCCCGGAGGACATTATCAAGGTGATGTACGAGTGGCTTACCAAAGGCACAGAAGAAGAGGAGGGCTGGAAGTGTTCACCTTTGGAATGGCTGGGAAAGGAGCCAGTCCGTTACCTTGGGATGGATGTGAGGAGGAAGGAGTTGGGAGATGTCACCAGCTTCCACATCTCACAGGGGAGCTATGTGGCAGAGCTTCTCAGAAATTATCCAGAGGAGGCGGCGAAGCCTTCCCAAGTGCCAGCGACTAAGGAGAGCATGCCGCAAACCGATGAGGCCGAAGAGGAGGCGCTGGTGGTGGTGGATGGTGACTTGGTGAAGCAAGCGCAAAAGATGGCGGGTGAGCTGCTTTGGTTGCTCACAAGAACCAGGCCAGATGTGGGTTTTGCAACAGCCCATGTGTGCAGCGCAGCCACCAAGGATCCAAATGCTGCGATTCGCTTGGCCAAGATGACAATGAGGTATCTGGCTGCTACGCCTACGATGGGGTTGTGTTATGATGGCCAAGGCGGTCCGGTGGTGGCCTACTCGGACGCAAGCTTCGCACCGCAGGGAGACCGGAGCTTTGGCTGCGTTACCACAGCCACCTACGGTGGTTTCGCGGCGTGGAGAATGACAAAGCAACCTACAATAGCCCTTTCAGCTGCTGAGGCAGAGCTGGTTGAGCTGGTGAATGCGAGCCAACAAGCAGCAGGACTTCAAGCGTGGGTGAATGAGGTTTCCACCGAGGACATTGAGGAGCCAATGGTCTTGAGGGTGGACAATACTGCGGCTTGTGGTTTGGCAACAACTTCACCGGGCTCTTGGAAGACCCGACACCTCAAGGTGAAGGCACGCCACCTCAGGATGGAGACTAGCGAGGGAAGGATCCGAGTGATTCACACTCCGGGTGAAGTACAGGTGGCGGACATGGGGACGAAACCAGTCCCAGTGGCCAGGCTGGTCGAGCTACGAAGGTTGTGGGGTATGTGTGCGGCAGAGGAGTTCGAGAAAGAGGACCAGGAGGTGATCATCAAATCGTTGCAAGGCCCCGAGTACTATGACATGCTGAGAATGTTTGTGTGGCTCATGTTGATGAACAGTGTGCCGGTGACGGAGGCAGCAGAGCTCTATCACAAAAAGCCCTTGGATTATGATGGCAGTTTCGAGTTCTATGGGTTGTTGTTGATGGGTGGGATTGCTCTGCTTGCGATCTGGGAGACACTGAAGTGGGTGACGCACAAGCTCTTTGGCGATGACGAGTTGTCCGTGGCAAAGGCCAGGAGGCTTATGAGGATTCGGAACCAAGCGTCAAAGGCGCTTCAAGAGGAGCTTGCTTCCATGAGCGCAAGCTCGGCGGATCCAATGTATGAAGAGAAACCAAAGGTTTCAACCACTGGCATAAAGGCAATGCCAGAGGAAGCATTGGGTGTGGCGGCTACTACCAGCGCGGTGCCTACTACGCCGGCTACATCCAGTGCAGCTCCTATTACCCCGGTGGCTCGGAGTACGGTGCCTACAACGGCCGCCTACAGTGCAGCGGCCCGAGCAGAGGATGACCCGGATCTCAGAGCAGCTTTGGAGCACGCACAGAATGGACAGTACCGTCGTTTGAGAAAGAGCTTTGTGATGTCGGAGCACGGGGATCGACTCCATGCAGTACCGGGCTGTCATGGGTTGAGGCATGCCAATAAGACCAAGTTGAAGCAGATGCAAGTTTGTTACTATTGCGATGGTAACTTCCCTCTGTACTACAAGGTGACGCATGGTCAAGTCTTGCCAGAGGAGTAGTGTGCATCAGGAATGCGCTTGGAGTGGCACCACACCAACCGAGGAGGAGTGTTGATGCACAAAAACCGGTTGCCACGAGAAGCCCTGACAGTTGATGGAACGAGTTGTATAGGCTGAGAGTGGAGCTTGAAGCTTCGTTTCGTTATGCTCACAGGGAGGGCTACGGAATGCCCCTTGAGTCAGCCATGCAGTCGTAAGCACCTTTGTACAACAAGCTTAAACGACTTGCAAGAAGGCACAACATCGAACTGTGAAGGTCGTGTGAAAAAGTGCGAGTTGTAGGGTGCGCCTGCCATGGAATCGGGACGAGATCCTGATTACAACGCTGCCTTCCCTGACGTAAGCCCAGCAGTAGAGCATCAGCATAAACCCTATTCCCTAAACCCTATAGACCCTAAACCTTAATTCTCAATCCCTAAACCCTAATCCCGAACCCCTAAACCCCCAGACCTTCCAAGATCCCTTAATTAAGGAATATACCTTAAATCATATAAGGGATCCTATTATGATTTAAGGTATATTCCTTAATTAAGGCATTTTGGAAGGTCTGGGCCCTGAGGGGCTTCGGGGTCCGGGCTCCTTCCAGGAAGCATTCGGCCATAGCAAGGTCTCCACGAATTGAAGAAGCTTCCGAGGAGCCAGGCCTGCCTCCGCGGCTGGGGGTGCTGAAACTTGGGGCTTGGTTTAGGATTTAGGGTTTAGGGTTAGGAGTTCGGGTTTAGGATTTAGGGTTTAGGGGCTAGGGTTGAGGGCTTAGGGTTTAGGGTTTAGGGTTTTGGGGGCTATTAATTATAGTAGGTCCTCAAGATGAACATTAAGACCCGGGCCCCTTACCCCCTCCCCCTAATTACCCCCAAAGCGTCCCTATGAGGTTGAAGGTGCTTAAGTTAAGGTTTCCGGGTTTTAGAGTTTACAGGGCTTAGCATACGGGGTTCAGGGTTCAGGGCGCAGGGTTTCGGGTGTACGGCTTGGGCTTTAGCGTTTAGGGCTTTAGGGCTTCAGTGACAGAACAGCAAAGACAAGAACGGACAAATTATATTGAACATACCTATTGTTGTTATGAATGCTGTAAAGTTCTGCTCATGGAAGGCACGCAAAGCATCGCGATCGCGTGCCAGACAATTAATTGAAGGCATGGCCTGCATTGCAAAGAGGGGTATCTGTCTGCACGCTAAACTCAATAAGCCCAAGGTCTATTCATCTAAGTTCCCCAGTAGCCCCTTGATAATAAGGGTACCCTGTTTCCTACTATTTGGCTTCAATAAGGGGGCCGTAAACTAACAAGGGCAAAAAGGGTACCACTCAGGAACCTTGCCAGCACCCATAGGGACCCTTAGGGGTGTAGGGGACTATATTTTCTTAAATAGTCCTTGTCAGTCCTTATTATGGGCATTAAGGCCCCCTACCCCCCCTCCCCCTACACCCCTAAGGGTCCCTATGAAGTACTCAACCAAGAATGCAAAATCATGGAAGGCGTCCGTTTCAGCGACCGGAAACTTGGAGCCGAACTAACCAAATTGCACAACTGTTTAGGGTTTATGGGGGGGGAGGGGTTATGGGTCTAACCCCTAAACTCTTAAACCCCTGAACCTCGAAACCCTAAACCCCTGAACCCCTAAACCCCTAAACCCCTAGCCACTAAACCCCTAAACCGTACACACACATTCAATCATATTTACATCAAGACGAAAGCGCGCCACTCCAGGCCTAAACGCTAGCAACTCAGATCTTCCAATATCAACTTGTTGAAAGGATTGCCTATAGGGCTCCATCAGACGGGATCTATAGGGCTGAGGCTTTCAAGTATCCAGATCCTTTAAACCCCGCCTATTTGAGGAATATACCTTAAATCATACTAGGGATCCTACCATGTGTCAAGGTATACTCCTTGATTAATTAAATTAAGGGCTATAGGAAGATCTCGGTGAAATGCACAACCCAATTGCAATCTGCGGATGCGGGGAAGCGCCAACCTTCAATCACGAATCCTATGTGCAGACACTTGGGCTGTGCGGTTCATGCGCTTTAGGATGCCCCATAATTCCCCGAACCCTAAACCCTAAAACAACAAATGCAGCACCTGATACCCGCGTCCGCGAAGCGCACGGTCTGCAAAGGCCAAGACCTGGAAGTGCAGTGGAAAGATGGTAATTGAAAGTTGGCGGAGTATGCCTGTATCCCCAAACCCTACAAAAGAGTAGGTCATGACCCCTTAATTAGAGGGTCTGACCCTTAAAACGGTAGGTTTTTGGATCCACAGGTAGGGTTGAAAAATCTTCCCTGCGGATCCGGAAAACCTACTGTTTTCAAGGTTAGTCCCGACAGAACGTTCGAACAGCTCTTCGTACCTGTTATTTACTGGCGTGTCCGGGTACGTAAACAATGCCTACCTTGGGCTGTTTTGAGTGTTAAGTATATTCAAGACCTCCGAGTGGTACGATTCCATCCGAAACTGCTAAGATGCGGCTGGTCTAGGATCTAGTTATTTTTTTGAACCCTCGTGTCTTTTGGTGACCGCAAGACGTCCATGTTGGTCGAGGGATAGCAGCTGAAGCACATGCCCGAGGGGGATTCACCACCAACACTTATCACATGCTTCCCACCCATACAGTAGAAGCCAGAAAGTTGGAATATCATTATCGTAACCCCTTTAAAGTAAATTATAGGGGATCCTACAATTAATCCATATTCCAACTTTCTGGAGTTCCCTGTACTGATCCCCATCCCCAGTCGGCACTCGCTGCGCAACGTTTTGAGCTGCCCGGGCTCTGCGGGTCTGGTTGTACTCTGCCAAGCTCCCGGCCGCTGTGCTTGCCGATGGAAGACGGCGGTTAGACGTCATGCACGCCAAGCGGGATTTCTCCTCGATGCATCTGAAACACACCGCGGTGCCAGACATAGGACCTGAGGTATAGCACGGGAGCATGCCCATTTTCTCGAAGGTGTAGACCGACAGTTCATTGAACGACTCCACCGAGCCTCCAATACATGGGAAGCGGAACTTCAGCCAGGACTCAAAGATCCCGAGGCTGGACCCAGCCAGCAGCTGCACCTCCCCAGACCTTCCAAGATCCCTTAATTAAGGAATATACCTTAAAGCATAATAGGATCCCTAATATGATTTAAGGTATATTCCTTAATTAAAGGATTTTGGAAGGTCTGGGTCCTTGCCGCCTGTCAAGGTCGGCCACCTTTTCCTCCAGATCGAAGGCTGGCGAGAGCAAGTCGGCCTGGTAATCATCTAGGCTTGCTCCCTCTAGGATCTGATTAGGGCTTGAGGGTTTAGGATGGGTTCAACAGGGTTTAGGGTTCAGGGCCGTCTAACTTTCAGGGTATGTCGGGTGTTAGGAAAGTAACTTAGGATCAAATGACAAGCAAGGTACGGGCCCTACACCCTTATACCACGAACCCGGACATAGCAATTGTTTCTGAAAGCCTTTGACGCTGCATGTCGTCCTTAAAACCCCAAGGCCTAAACCGCATATATAGAGCTCCTACAGGAACCTTTAACAGGACAGGGAACCCTTTCAGGGTACCCTTCGTCTCTCAGGCGCCGGGCTTGCAGCTTTACAACTCCAGGTTTACGGGCTTGCTTTGCTTCAGGATCGCCTTGCTTCGTCTTCGGGCTTTCGCATTTCGAAGCCTTTAGGGTGTTGAGTGTGCAAGGCTTTCGGGTTTGGGGATATGGGGTACACCAGCGAGCCCAATATCCCTTTTTGGTATTCCAATACATTGGGATTCATGATAAAGGCCTTGTGCAGCTTCAGGGTCAACAAATAAATTAAACACGTGTTACATACACTACATACACACATGCGCTTATGTACATCCTGTAATACATGCCATAGCTTCTCGTAAGCTAACTATCGCAGTATGCAACAAGGCTATTCCGAACTTAACAGTTAACACTACCAGTTATTGCCAATATAGTTAACCCGTGCAGTATATGCCCTCTTATAATCCTTGAGGTAACTTGTACAGGAATCCTATGCGAATGACTAAAGCCCCTGCTCTATGCTATTAGTGCTGAGCTCGCTAAACCGTTGAGCCCCAAGCCCATTAAACCTGACTTAAGCGCAAAGGCCAGAACCCCAAGGATAAACCCTAAAACCTAAAACCCTACACCCTTGCAGAAGCCTTATTAAAGAACCCCTGGCCCGCGACCCTCAACCCTCAACTCCAAAAACTCTTGAATTAAACGCCTAAACACTTCAGTACCCTTAAAGGAACCCTTTAAACAGTTCTACTAACCCTTAACCCTAAACCCCGAAGCCCTAAACCCTAAACCCGAAGCCCTTAACCCTAACCCCTAAACCTTCGAACCCTATAGATCCCTTTAAAAGAGCCCTTAGATCCCTTTAAAGGGAAACTATAGATCAAAGCCATTAACCCTAACCCCTAAACCCGAAGCCCTTAAAGACTTCTACTAGCCCCAAAGGCCTCTTGACCTTCTGAGGCTTTTGATATAGGTTAGAAGCTGCCCCCACCCTGTAATAGTGACTATAAGGATTATATAGGATTATATTAGGGCCCTATTATATTCCTACTATACCACTATTACAGGGTAGGGGCAGCTTCTAAGATATAGGGGCCTTAATAATTAGAATAGGGTTTTGGGGCCCATTATACTACATTTATCATACGGAACCCCCCCCCCCCCCCCCCCCCCCCCCCCGAAAAAGTATAGGTAATTAGTGAGGCCTCCAAACCTTCAGCCCAAAACTCCAAACACCCCTAAAAACCCTTGAAAAAACCTAAACACTTCAGTAACCCGTTAAGAACTCTACTAACCCTAAGGCCTCTCATCACCCTTCAAGGACCCCTTTAAAGAAATCTACTACCCCGTAAGGCCCCTTAGCCTTTTGAGGCTTTTATCATAAGGACCCTTAAGGGGGGTAGGGGGAGGGGGGGTAGGAAGCCTTGATAAGGACCCCAAGTATAGTCCCCTACACCCCAACCCCGCTACAGTAAACCCCATAAAGCTGGAAACCGGATTAAGGCCAAATAGTGCTGGGATTGCTTCGGGTTGGGACTATTGGGTCTCCAACTTTTGGGCTTTGACTGTAACCCCCCTAGCCCTAAACCCTAAAACCCTAAACCCTAAATCCCCATGATTTTAGGGAGCCGACCTCCACCAGTTGCTCGGCTTGGACGACCTGTTCACATCGTAGGCTTTCAAAGTTGAAGGGCTCGTTTTTCGGGTTTTGGGTTGGGGTTTAGTGTTTAAGGTACCTTCAAGGGATCTGAAGGGTCTTCTTTCAGTTATCTGTAAGGGCTCCTTTAAGGGATTTGGAGGCTCAGGATTCACAGAGTTAGGGTTTAGGATGCTTTATGGTTCAGGGCTTGCTTACAGGATTCTTTTCAATTTACGAATTCCTTGAAAGGTTTTCTTATGTTCCTGGTAGAGTTCCGTGAAGGCTTCATTTAGGGTCGCCGTGCCTGTTCCTTACCCTAAGGCTCCATGTATCCATATAGTATATACTTAGGCCTTAAAGTACCTATATAGGGACCCCTTTAAGGCCTAAGTAGCTACTATAAAGCTACCATGGACCCTTAATACCCTAAACCCTATAGAACCCTTATAGAACCCCTTTAAAGGAGCCCTTAAAGGAACCCTATAGTAATCTACTATAAAGGTACATGGAGCCTTTGGGTTAACCGGTCATCCGAGCTCCCGAAGGGGTTCCTTTAGGGGCTCCTTAAGGTAAGGGTTTCCTTTCAGGTTTAGGGTTTAGGGTTTAGGGTTTAGCGTAAGAGCTTTCTTTTAAGGGCTCGTTAAAGGGTCTCTCAGACGATTCCTTGATGTTCCTTGAAGGGTGGTAATTAGCACTTTGTGCTTTTTGGGTTTAAAGCATTTAGTTTAAAGTTTAAGCTTTCTTGCAGTTTGGGTTTACGGGCGAGAATACTGTCTTACAGCGCCACTCCGAAACTCTCCTCTTCGGGTGCCACTCGGAGAAATGGTGGTGTGTAATTGTCTAAGCAGCTATTCCGAGATGCTGTGGACGGACTCCGAATGCTTCAAGCACAATGGAAAACCCTAACGTAGAAACCTGAATAAGCAACCTTGGGCCTTTATTAGGGCTGCTTAATGTTATAGGCCCATGGATTCTTCATCAGGCTCCTACATTACTTACTTTCCGAGCGCGCAGGGCCCTAAACACCCTAACCAGCACTGAATACCTGATCCGGCTTGGCCGCGCACTCTCTCCACCACGAGTGAGCTGCGCGCTTCCTCAGGCATTGCTGGCGCTGGCTTCTGAAGTCGCTTTGGAAGCGCCCAAATCCTGGTACCGCTTTCTCATTTTCAAGGAACCACTTACAAATCCAAGGGTAAAAGGAGGGACCCTTAATAAGGACCCCGAGGTATATACCCTTAATGTAGCTATTGTATACCTAGGGTAGGCGTCCCCATTAAGGGACCCTCCTTTTCCCCTTTGAATAAATGAACCGAACAAAACCGAAGTGTGTAGTCGAAGTCCCGCTCAGATCTGCGCACGAGCCACTAAAGAACGGAGGGTTTCTCGCAGCAAAAGATTCTAGGACACCCAGTAACCTAAGAATAAAAAGGCCTCTCTTTTTGGTATTGGGTAACTTTATAAGGAACCTAGGACTACAAAAAGGGAATAAGGGTACTACTGGGCATCCTAGTTGCTAAACACTAACCAAAACCTTTTGCAAACCCTTGTCTGAGCAAATAATCGTATACAGCAGCAGTTACGATTTCAGCGGAAGACCGCCTCCGTCACATACGACTAATTTTGTTGTGTTGATGGCTATGTTAATCACTATCCTGATACGACATCCAGCTTGGCTGACATGCTTATTGCCTCCCTTGCTATACTTACGTTGTACGTGATTAATTCGCTGAAAAGTAGGACAACAACAGCTTGGTATCGGATGAACTACAGTAAAGGATGCACGACATCTCCCCGGGATTGACAAAGCACACCAGCTGAGGAGAGATCAAGTGCGACTAAGGATAACGCCCAGCGACCTCATTCAATTTAGCTGAACTGGTAGTTCTTATGACATCAGGCTGCATGGCAGCGGCATTTCCCAAATCATCCATGCACTTCCGTAATACAAACGTTGGCCTTAACATATAGATTAGGATGGTTACGTCGGTTAGGTGCTGTAGAGTCAAAGCATATACTCGATTGGAGCATGGGCCCTTCCGGTAGCCTCAAATCCTACGAAATAGTAGGTCGTTATCCCTTGATAATAGAGCCTCACTCTTGAAACAATAAGTTCGTGGAGTTACAGAATGGTGTTTGGTACATCGATTCCGGTTGTGTGTCGTCGTCACGAAGTGCTGGTTAGTCATGGGCAGTGTTTGCTCGAGGACACGCTTGCTAACAACTCGATGGGAAGTCCGATTCCTTTAAAGTTCAACGTTCATTTTCAGCATCTATTGGATTCTATACTGGGCTCAGGGTTCTATAAAACGTTTAAGCTCAACTACTTACGTCCGGGAATGCCTCATATTTTAAGACCTTTGGGCCTAAAGACCATATTATATAAGGCTTTTGGACCATTTTGAGCCTTAGGGCGACGACAATATGGAATTACATCCCTGTACTCTTATCCTTGGTATTTCTATGTCTTCGTGCTTGTAACTCAAATTCTAACACCTCCGGACACACATAAACCCTTCAATCTCTCACGACAAGGAGCCAGCCGAAGAACCCGGACCCCTGAACCCTAAACCCTCGATCCTAAACCCTGTTCCCAAACCTTGCGAACCTTTTTGACTCGGAACCTATGCCCTGAAACCCAAAACTCAAACCGCCCTAAACCCTAAACCCTCAAAAGTTGCATGCCGAGCTGCTTTCGCCTCCGGGCCCCCCAAGTCTTGAAGAAGACGAATTGCCTGTAGAGGGCCGTCGGAGTAAACAATGAACCTTCAAACCTTGAGGCCCTCGTGCCCTCGAGCCCTAAACTTCCAAAGGGTTTAGGGTTTTAGGGTTTAGGGTTATAGGGTTTAGGGGTTTAGGGCCCCCAACCCCTGATAAACCCTACAAGCCAAAACTCTATAGGGTTCGACGCGACAGGATCGCATAAACATACACTAGACCTGAGGATAGCCTAGGAATAAACAGGGTGCCCTTTGTGGTTTGAAAGGGCCTTATAATTATAAGGGAACCTAAACCCTAAACTATGGAATAACGAACTACTCTGGGTCCTAGTATTACCTAAACCCCAAAACCCCTGAACCCTAAACCCCTTTAAGGGCTGACGGACAGTCTTAGGACTTGGGAAGGGGGCCCGAACTCAGGGATTGGAGTTTATAGGTTTAGGCCCGGACCTTCCAATATCCCTTAATTGAGGAATATGAGAGTTTCCGAAAATGAGGGGTACCTGATTTTGCGGTCCTTGTAAGAAGGATCCTACGTACTAGTTAGGGTACTACTTTAAGGGTCCCCTATTTTCGGAAACCCCCATATACCTCAAACGCTCTATTTCAGGTACCTTAAGTAAGGAATCTGTGAAGATCTGGGGGAGGTTGTTCAGCCTTCAGGGTTCGAGGCTTATGGGGCGGTGGGGGTCTCCCTTAAGGACGAAATGAACCCTTTTAAAAGGGTTTAAGGCTCCTCTACCATATAAAGATGTATAGTACATGGGTTTAGGGCCCCTATTTTTGAGGTCATTCTGCTGATGGACAAAATCCTGCATTACTCATTATAAGGAATATACCATAGTTCCCATAGTTTAGAGTCCTTAGGGTCATGCAGGATTTTGTCCATCAACAGTTTGGTCCTTCAGGTCTAGCACCCTGTGCGCCGCCGGTGGCTCCCGTATGTACAGGATGCCGACTGGCAAGCGAGTATTTCCCCCAAAGGCTCCATGGTACCTTTACAGTAGATACTTAAGCCTTAAAGGGGTCCCTATGTAGGTACTTTAAGGCCTAAGTATACCTGTATCCCCAAACCCTACAAAATAGTAGGTTATGACCCCTTGATTTGCGGGTCGAACCCTTAAAACGGTAGGTTTTTAAATCCCAAGGTATACTATATGGGCACATGGAGCCTCAGGGGCCAGGTATTGCAGCGCCACTGATGCTTCGCGGCCGTCGAGGTGGCTGCCCCAGGTGGCGATGTGGCAGCCGGGGGTCCCAAACCCAACTATATTGGGGGTTTTAGAATTTTAGACCCTATAATTAAGGGGTCATAACCTGGGAGTTTCCAAAAAATAGGGGATACCGTATGTTGGGGTCCTTATAATTAATATGGATCCGACTATTTAGGGTACTATATTTGGGTCCCACATTTTCGGAAACTCCCACCGACTACTCTGTAGGGTTTGGGGATACAGGAGGGCAGGCACAAATGCCAACGTGCCAGCGCTCAGCTTGTCTGCCCAACTCCAGTCGGATCCCTCACAGGCAGTCTTACTAGGAGTCGGAGCCTGGCGACGCGGGTCAAGCAACAATGTTGCGTGCAGTGGCCAATCCGAGTTGCCTGTCTGTCCGGAGTTGTGTCAGATGTCTCTGCCACTGCGACATTTAAGGTGCACCTGGGGACCCCAAATCCTACGGTTTTAGGGGTTAGACTCTCTACTTAAGGGGTCATAACCTATTATTTTGTAGGGTTTGGGGATGCAGGCAGGGGTTCAGGGTCAGGGATTGCAATATCTAGATTTTGCACAACCCCACATGATCAAATCACCCTTCATCAGAGACCCTTTTGGGTAATGGTTTTGGTTTTACATGGTCCAGAGCTACTACCGTCCCAAAGGCTCCATGTACCTTTATAGTAGATGCTTAAGCCCTTAAAGGGGTCCCGATATAGGCACTTTAAGGCCTAAGTGCACAGTTATATGGGTACATAGAGATACTACCGTACCTGCGCCACGGTGGTGAGCATGGGCTTCAACTGCCTGAATCAGGTTTCAGGTTTCAGGTTTAGGGTTTTAGGGTTTCGGGTTTGGAGCACACTAAGCAAATAAGATTCCTGAATCCGAAGTCTAAACTCCAAACCAGCACGGCTCAAAAGATCTACGATAACGGGAATATCACGAAGCCACGTGTAAAGCAGAAGCCCGGAAGACAAGCGCTGATTGGATTTGGGCTACTACGGACGCTACCCTAGGTGCAATCAAAAACAACAGTAGGGTACGATGCTCCAGGTAGTGGTTAAGAGATAGGATTTAAGGTTCACGGCTGCATGCGTTTGGGGCTTGGATGGCCGCACGCAACATCATGAAACACGAGCCCCTGACTATGCAAACACAACCGCGAACCAGAAACATGAACCCTATATTATACCCGAAGCTGGAAGCCCTGACCCTATGCCTCCAGGGACCTTCTTATGGGTCCTTGAGGGGTCTAGGGCCCTAACTATGAGGTCTTGGAGGGATAGGGTGAGCCCGAAGCAATCCTATAACCCAAATTGGCGCCACACCCTGAACCCTTAGCCCGACACATACCCTAAACCCTAAACGTGCCCTAAACCCTGAACCTGAAACAATCCTACACTTCACTTCGCTTCTGTAGATCCCAGCCAGATCAAAAACAGGCCCACAAGGGCCAAGCAGACGACCACCAAAACAGGTGAGCGCCTTGGCATGCGAGAAGCCCCAGAAGAAAGGAGCGCCTCCTCCAATCGCCAGCGAAAGCAGTGGCGTAGAAATAACAAAACCAGTTTCCAGGAAAAGGCCACTCCAGCCACCAGGGCGAGGGCGGAGTCAGCAGAGCTAACTGCAGTGACTCAGGACGGGCACTCCGGCCTGAGGTCCGGCTCCTCCAGAGCCAAGAGCAGCGCGTCACCAACGGCAACGCTGGGGTTGGGAATACCCTAAACCCTAAACCCTAAACCCTAAACCCTAAACCCCTAAACCCTAAACCCACCTGAAGGTGAACGGGCTTGAAGTCGCGCTCGAGCCACAACGCCTGCCCCATGAAACCCTAAGTCCCAAGCCCCTAAAAATTGAAACCGAAATCCTAAATCCCTAAACCCGAAAACCGACATCCCTAAACCTTAAACCCGAAATCCTGAACCCCTAAAAACCCCAAAGCCCTAAACCCCAAATCCTAACCCTCAGGGTTCAGATCAGCATCCAAACTGTCCCGAAAGCTGAGAAATCCGAAACAGATCTCGGGGTCTTATGAGGTTGGGCTTACAGGGTTTTGGAAGTCAGCTTAGGAGATCTTCATATTATTTATAGAGTTGTACGTGAGCTCATGAGATCTTCATATTATCTGTAGAGATTTGTATGTGAGCTTATGAGATCTTCATATATTTATAGGGCTGTAGAGTCTTTTTCGAATGTTTGGGAAGGGTTTACTTGGGTTAGCGTAGGGACTACTTTAAGGCCAGTATTTGGTACATGGAACCTTTGGACATTAGACTGTGAACACCTACGCACGTTAGCTTCCGCGGTAGTTTAGGGATGAGGATAAAGCCGCGCAAGCCAGAGCATGTCAGCAATGGCCCGGGCCCCCGAACAATGCAACCCTTGGAAGAAAGACGCAAACATTTTCAATCCGTGAAAAACGGAAAAAGGTTGGATTAATGGTAGGATGGCTTTTGGATGGCCCTATTTCTGGATCCCTATACAAGACACAAAAACTCCTGCAACGAACAGTGGAAACTCTTACCAACATTCTTTAGAGTGTCTCACCCTCCGGGTCCATGTGCCCAATTAGTATATACTTTGACTCCAAAGTACCTAGATAGGGACTACTTGAAGGCCAAAGCATATACAAGTTGGGTACATGGACCCTTCTGGTCAGCGTAGAAGATACAGACATCTCAGATCAAGGGCCGCGGCTGCTCCAAGATCACCCTTTCCAGCTCCTTTCAGTGTTGTCCGGAAGCGGGATCACGGAAGCATGGGTTTAGGGTTTAGGATGGTTTAGGGATGAGTTATTGGGGTTAGAGTGCTTCGGCGTTGGGGATTAAGGGTGCTTTTGTGCTTTTTTCTGGATTGAGATGGCTCCAGTCCTTGAAACAAGCTTATACAGTTGATAGGGTTTCTTCTAGGTTCAGGCCGATGGCAAATAGTGATTGCATCCTGAAATGAGCAATACAATGACTCACAATGACACCTACTTACCCCTGATCAAGGTACACCCCAAAGCCCTTTCTGAACTAACGAGGCTCTTAAAGTATACCCCGAGGGTCCATATATGGGAGTTTCCGAGATTAGGGGTACCTTTTTTGGGGGGATCCTTATAATAGGGTGCTGTA
Source organism: Symbiodinium sp. CCMP2592 (assembly GCA_905221615.1). NCBI lineage: Eukaryota > Dinophyceae > Suessiales > Symbiodiniaceae > Symbiodinium > Symbiodinium sp. CCMP2592. The sequence goes on from CAJNDT010002813.1 coordinate 478,270, forward strand.
TTAGGGTCCCCTATTTTCGGAACCCACCCCATATTCTATCATTATGGAATTAGAACCATGGTGTCGGAGACGTAATTCCATAATGGTGGTGTATATGGATAGGTAGGTCCGGAGCTCAAGGTCTGGATTTTGGGTTAACATAGGGGCCTTAATAGTTAGAATAGGGTTTGGGGGCCCACTATACTGTAATCACAACAAGGAACCACCAGAATAGTATAGGTAAATATTAAGGCCCCCCATATTCGTCCGGGAACTCGCCAGAACAATACAACTTCGAGCCCAACGCTAAACGCGGATATCTCGCTGCCATTAGCCCTAAACCCTACCTGTATCCCCAAACCCTACAAAACAGCAAGTTATGACTCATGACTCCTCAATTAGAGAGTCGAACCCTTGAAACGGTAGGTTTTTGCATCCACAGGTAGACCCTAAACCCTAAACGCCTAAACCCCCCAAAAACCCTATAGATCCCTTATAGGAGCCCTGTAAGGGAACCCTTATAGACCCCTTTAAAGGATACCGGAGTAGAATTTAGGGTACCTTAAACCCTAAACCTGGTTTAGCCGCAACATGGGAGCTCCGAGGTTCGCATTGCTACCTTTCAAGGGCTCCTTTAAAGGGCTCCTGAAAGGGATCTGTAAAGGGTTTAGGGCTTCCGATAATTGAGAAGTATGGGTTTGGGCCAGATTTGGGATGTTTTCCTGATTAGTGTTTGGGGAAGTATGTGGAAGGGGGGTTTTCGCAGTAGTCACTCCATCAGAAAGCCCGAAATGTCACTCACCCAGGTTTCAATTGGAGGACTATGAGACCTAGTAACTAGTAAGTACAAGCAAGGCAAGTATAACTCGTTTACGACACCAGTTACCAAGTCTCATGAATCTTCGAGTAGGCATTTGCAGCACCTCAAGGTTTGGTGGATAAAAACACGGTTTATAGGGTTTAGGGGTACGAACCGTCTATTCTAGAGACCCCTCATGAACCCCACCCAACACCAATCCAAATGAAACACATACATACTTGGACATACGCGCACCACATCTACGCACGCAGACAGTAGGGGCCTTGATAACTATAACAGGGATTGGGGGCATAGTATGCTTTAACTAATCTTACGTGGAGCCCCAGAAACTAGTAATTATTTCGATGGGACAGCTATCCGGGCCGAAAGACAGGCTTGGGGGACTGTTGATTCCCACGTATTTGGCCCCTAAACCCCAAACCATGCACTCTGACAAGACGAGCTTATTTGGGTCTAGTGTTCAAGTGTGAGGTTCGAAGTGAAACATTTGGACTTGCATGGTCTCTTGCTGTGCCGTGTGAGTGCGCTGCTTCTTGGTGGCTACCCCAGTTGCTTCCGGGAACCACCTCTGTTCTTCGCTCGCTGGCTCTTCCGGCCATCTCCTGCAGCCGAGCGAGCTTTGCTTGCATCACTTTCTTCTGCATTGGCTGCTAGCTCTTCCGCCTGCAGCTCGTCCGCTGTTTTCTTGAAATGGCTGATCTCGCCTCCTCGTGCGTGGCAACAGGTGACGGTCTCCTACCTCTTCGACCGCAGGGGTGCACTCTTCGCCGACCATCGCTTGCCATATTGCTTGCACTGCAACTTCTTGCAATTGATGGGTCCATGGCTGTTCGGCCTCTGTCTCGTGAGCTTCGTGCAACTCCCGCCAGAATGCTCTTGATGAAACTTCTTGCTGCAGTAACATGCTTCCTCGGCCTCACACAGGGGAGGCTCTCCTAGCCTCTGTATCACCCAGACCTTCCAAGATCCCTTAATTAAGGGATATACCTTAAATCATATTAGGGATCCTATTATGATTTAAGGTATATTCCTTAATTAAGGGATATTGGAAGGTCTGGGCGTCTCCTCTTGCTGGTCTAGCATGAGGCTTGAGGGTTTACTGCAAGGGCTGGGGGGTCATTGGGTCGCGGTTGTTCTGTACAATATCATCTTGAGCGTTACATGTATTGAAGGTAAGACAAATGGAAAAGCATCTGTACTCATCCAATGGCGGAGTTTTGATCATACTGCGTGAACCTTTCACGGTCAACAGAAAACACTATTGCTGCATGCTCCTCTGCATTATGGTGCAGCTTGCTTACTCAAGCATTCCAGCCACACACAATCGTATTACCTTAGAGCATGACAGAATCTGAAATAATGATATACAGAAACACTCTGGCCTTAAACCCCAAAATCCCTCTGTCCTAAACCCCATCTAAATCCAACCTATAAGCCTTATGGAACACCTAAACCGTAAACCCCTAATCACCTGAAATAATCTTTAAAGGAACCCAGCTGTGCCTTCTGCACCGCAATCTGCCGATCGAGCTCCTGGCTGCCTAGGCAAAAGTAGTCTGAGGTTTGGGTTTAGGGTTTAGAGTCCAAGGAGTAACCTCGGACTTTTAGGGTGCCCTGTTTGGTTGGTGTAAAGGGGGTTATACAGTTTACAGGGGGGTTCTGCATAGTTATGTCCGATAAAAAACTACAAAAACCCTAAACCTTAAGCCTTGAACCCGAAACCCTAAGCCCCAAAAACATTATTTTGGGGGTTGACCAACTCATCTACGGATCTTTCTGAATCTTCAGCCCTAGACCCTACCTGGACCCCAAAAGAACCTACCGTTTTACGGCTCCTTTTTATGATTTCCATATAGAAGTCCTGAAAAAAGTAGGTTCTTCAGAGTTCAGGTAGAACCTCAAGACGGATCGGGGCTTGGAGTTTGCGGACTATTCTGTAGGGTTCAGGCCCCTAAACCCTAAACCATAAACCCAGTTCAGGGTTACGGTTTAGGGTTTAGAGGCCTTCATGGGCAGCTGAATGACGTGGATTTGAGATTGGATTCCGTTATGTCTGGCTGAAGTCTCCGAATTTGTTGAAGCTCCCAATACCGTAATATACCAGAGTATACCACAACATACTATAGTATACCAATCCATACCACAGTATACCATAACATACCATAGTTACCATAATATACCATAGTACACCATAAAATACCATAGTTACCAGAAAACTCCATAGTATACCATAAAATACATAGTTACCAGAAAATACCATAGTATACCACAACATACCATAGTATACCATAACATACCATAGTATACCATAAAATACCAAAGTTACCAGAATATACCATAGTACACCATAAAATACCATAGTTACCAGAAAATTCCATAGTATACCATAAAATACATAGTTACCAGAATAGACCATAGCATATCACAAAATACCATAGTTACCAGAATAGACCATAGCATATCACAAAATACCATAGCTACCAGAATATACCATGGTATAGCATAAAAAATACCATAGTTACCAAAATAGACCATGGTATAGCATAAAAAATACCGTAGTTACCAGAATAGACCATGGTATAGCATAAAAAATACCATAGTTACCAGAATAGACCATGGTATAGCATAAAAATACCATAGTTACCAGAATATACCATAGTATACCATAAAATAACACAGTTACCAGAATAGACCATGGTACACCATAAAATACCATAGTTACCCGAAAATTCCATAGTATACCATAAAAATACATAGTTACCAGAAGAAACCATAGCATATCACAAAATACCATAGTTACCAGAATATACCATGATATAGCATAAACATACCATAGTTACCAGAAAATTCCATAGTATACCATAAAATACCAAAGTTACCATAACATACCATAGTATACCATTACTATGCCTCTCCAGTGCGATGAAGCAGAGGGTCAGACTCGGACTAAAGAGGTCTTGCAGGGTTTTGTAGGGTTCCCTGCATCCCCAAACCCTACAAAATAGTAGGTTATGACCCCTTAATGAGATTAGAGGGTCTGACCCTGAAAACGGTAGGTTTTTGGATCCACAGGTATATAGTCTGGGCTGACTTTTGAACCCCTCCTCAAAGTTAAACTTTTGGCCTCCTTATTATACTTTATTTAGGAACACAAAAAGTTATAGTCCTAAGAGCCAACCAAAAGAATGCCAAGTAATACGGTTGATGATATGCATCCTGCATTGCCCATCAAAAGGTACATACCATGAATCCCACAGTTTAGGGTCCTTAAGGTAGTGCAGGATTTATACCATCAACAGTAGGTTTATGGTTCAGTCGTTGATAATATGGCTTATACAATGTCTCACAAGGGCCATGGGCCATTGGTAAGCTTTCTCGCAAATGCCCGGAACCTTCAAGTTTAGGCCCCAAAACCCTTGCGAAGCCCTAGCCGAAATGCACTAAGTTGATTTAGACACGCAGGGGTTGAGCATCCTAAATCCATATTCCAACTTTATGGGACTCACTATACACCTCAAACCCTGGATCCACCAAGACCCTAGTAAGGCTAGAAGCCTGACCAGTCGACCAGAAACTACCAAACAACCGGTTCACGCACTCGAAATTATATGAGGAGCCGTATTGAACATAGTTCCTTGAAGCCTAAACTTCTAACCCTAAGCTTTGAAGCCCTGACCCTGCAAACCCCGGAGTATGAACTGTCATGAAACTCTAAGGGGAACTCCAGAAAGTTGGAATATGGATTAATGGTAGGATCCCCTGTAATTTACCTTAAAGGGGTTACGATAATGATATTCCAACTTTCTGGCTTCTACTCTAACCCTTGCGGGTTTCGGAGTCCCTGGGTCTCGTGCGCTGAGTTTCTGCATCAAGCTCCTGCTGATACCTCGGCATTGTTGCTCTGGGTCTAGGGAAAGCATGGTTCAGGGCATGTCAGTTTGAAGGTTTTAGGGTTTAGGGCTTCGGGGTTTAGGGTTTAGGGTTCAGGGCCTGCCGGTTTAAGGGTTTATGGGCTTTAAGGGGTATGGGTGGGTTCTGGGTGCTAGATTTTACGGTTTTAGGGTTTTCCTGGACCCCGAATAACATACCTTTTAAAAACTTATATAAGGAAATCGTGATAGGGAGCCCTTAGGAAGGACGGTTTTATAGGATCCAGATACGGTCTGGGCATTCTGCTTTAGGGCTTAGTCTGTTTCTTTGGGGCTTTCGGGCTTTGGGGAGTTTCTGGGCTACTGCAGTATGCATGTTCCCGAACTAAAACCATAGCATACCCTTTATGGTCATCCCTTTTGAACCAAACCCTACCTGTAGCCCCACACTCTACAAACTGGTATGGTATGACCGTTAATGATAGAGCCTAACTCTCAAAACGGTAGGTTTTGGGACCTAGAGGGAAGCCCTACCCTAAACCGTAAGTCCTGAAGTCCATTCTAATTGCTCTAAGGCCCCCTACATCAGGTGATGCTAGGAGGACCTCCGCAAAGGAACGAAACCCGAAGTGTCAATGTAACCTCAAAAAGGGTTCCTTTAAGAATGCGGTACAGGGCGTCAACATGTTGCAGGGAGGTATATAAGGCCAGTGCCGTCCATCAGTTTTTTCGCGGGTGTATCGAGCTTTATGCCAGTTTTCGAGGGTGTGTTTTTCGGGTTGTCTAGAGTCACCAGTCACTGGGCCCATGTGCCCACACAAGACATACTTAATCCTCAAAGCGCTACCAAAATCTAAAAAAAAATACGGTACTACCCGGATAATGGAAGATCTGGCTAGTTCTCTAGATTAGGGTCCCTTTTTATGTCCCCAAATATTCCGACACCATTATTGAAAAAAAACCATAAATCAACACCCCCAGGTCAGCACGTGTTTCGGTCTTGTGCTTGCGACCCTGGGAATTGAGGCCCAGACCTACCGAGCAGTTCCTGGCATGCTTGTCGAACGTTTTTTAGGGTTTAGGGTTTAGGGTTTAGAGGGCTTCGGGGTTTATGGATATTAGGGCTTTCAACAGCACATAGGTGCTCGCAAAAGCCCAGATCATGATGTGGCAGTTATGTATAACATGCCCAGCCCGTCCGAGTATTCATACCGGAAATTGCAACTTTTCCAAGCCCTTCAACGCCTGCTGCATGACTATGCAGAATCACGGCGCGGTAAGTCTGAAGTGCTACAAACCCGGGTGCTCTGCTGCTCGCTCTTCTGGATTCTAGACATCAAACCCAAAACTCAGTCGCTTTTGTTGCTTCGGGGCCTCTGGGTGCTGGCATGTGGCTCTTCGCTCAATTCGTAGGTCCTTTCTCGTGCCCCCTTAAGGTAGGTCCCCAACCTGGCGAGTCTTACTAAACCCTTACTAAACCCTAAAGGTCCATGTACCCAAATAGTATATACTTTGGGCCCAATGTACCCATATAGGGAGTACTTTAAGGCCAATGTATATACTATTAAATTTAGGTACATGGACCCTTAGGGCAATCACATTTTCGGGTTCGGGGTATTTGGGGTTTACAAAGACACACTGAACCCTCAACCCTAAACCTGCCACTAAGCGGACCCTAATCTATAATTAAAAAACGGCATATATCTGCATCGGGCTTCCCTGGCTTGTTCACCCAGCTTTTTGGTCTCACGGTGTAGTGAGCTCTAGGATTTAGGGATTCAGGGTTTATAAGGGTTTAGGATTAAGACACGGGGCTAAGAGAGTACGGAGCTCTGGGGTGGTAGGGTCTCCTGGCAGAGGGCCCTACTACTAAACCCCTGTACTTCGATCCAAAAACCCAAATCTAATTATTCAGATCCCTGTGCTGGACACAACAGACGACAGAACACCCTCGCAAGAAGTCCCCGAAAACCAAAAAAAACAAACCCCAAAACAAACACAAACCCTGAACCGCCCCACACACCAAAACCCCCGAACACAAATCTCCAAAAGCCTACGGTAAAACTATGCAAAACCACGGAGACCGAACTACCCGCTATGAAGGACCAGAAGGGCTCTATTAGAGGGCCCTTGGGGTGTCCGGGCAACGCCCTGCAAAACCCATATGGAGACCTCGTTGGTCTCCTCCTGCAAAGATGCTGCGAAGCTCAGCGAAGGGTCCTTGAGTAGGTCGCAAGGAGTTCTTTGGGGTTGAGGCTTTAGGATTTAGGGTTTAGGTTTAGGGTTTAGGGTCTGGGGTTTCTCTGGCTTGGGGGCTATATAAGGGTTTGAAGATCTAGAAAGCTGTTGAACCAATTGTTCAGAGCTCAGTGTTTGGGATTTGGGAACTTTGGGTGTTTGGAGTTTAGGGGTTTACGGGTTTTGTGACTGTTGGGATTTAGGCTTGGAGATTGACACTGAGGCTCCCTAACGACCTAGTCCAAGGCGATGTAGGATAGTTGTACCTGTCAGCAAGCAGGTACATGTGATCTCTAACTACTTAACTGATCGCGAGACTTAGCAATTGGGGCTATAAATAAAGTAACCATACTGATAATGTCTTATAACCCCAAATAAGGTACTTATAACTTATAACCTTACATACTAAGTCCCATGATCCTCCAAGTAGCCAGCCGGGTTCAGGACTGGAACTTTCCGAAGAACCACTTGGAAGGGCAGGAGACTTAGTTATAACCTACTTACTAAGTCCCCTGCCCTTCCAAGCAAGACACAGTAACACTCTCCAAGACGCCCCAAGTAGCCACGGTACTACCTAAACACTGTATGAAGCACTACGAAGCCTTGCCTAAAGTGACCTGGATGCCTTTGCAAGGGAAATGCACACGTCCTTTAATACCGTTTTCGGTTTTAAGAGCTACAGTGGTGAATGTAGGGCAACCCTCAACCCCAAATTCTGAAAGAACCTTGCAAAATCCCTTTACGCGCTCCCATGTTACAGGCCGCTGGTTGCAGCACCTAACTCAAGCCTTACTGTAAAGCTTAAAACCTAATCCCCTAAACCCTAAAACTCTACAGACCCCATAGACGAATCCTTAAAGGAACCCGTAATGGAGCCCGAAACTAAAGCCGTAAAGCTTAGACCCCAAACCCCCACACCCTAAATCCTCCCTTAAAATCAAGATCCAAGTACTCAAATAGTAGGGTTTTCAGGTTATAAAAACTAGTCAGAATATGGATTTTGGGACTTGAAACCCTACTATTTGGGTACTTGGACCCTCTGGGTAGAGGAACCCGATGGAGTCTCAATGGGCCTGCTGCATCGAATGCGTCTGCTTCTTTAGCTGCAGGAGCTCCGTCGAGAGGTCTCCCAGGCAAGGGTGTAGGGTTTAGGGTTTCGGGCTTAGGGACGTGATAGGGTTGAATGTTTTGGGTGGTTTGGGTTTGGGAAGGTTGGGGCTTAGGGTTTAAAGCTGCGGGGATCCACCCGAAAACGCAGCCAATGTTTTCTTGCAGTTGCAGCTGCGCCCAAGCCCCTGCCTATGCTACTGTTCTGCAAGCTGATGGTGGTGTTGTTGCTGGTGCTGCTGATTGCTGCGGCTGTTTTTGGAGCTGCTCGTTCTGCAGCTGCAATACCCGCTGTTTCTGTTGCCGCAGCAGCACCTGCTGCTGCTGTTATTCGCGATGACAATGCAAATGACGATGCCGACCTTTAGCACAAAGGCTTGGTCTAGTACTGGCAATTAAGCTTGTCCGGCTTGTCCCCTTCCAACTCAGTAGCCTTCTTTCTGCAGTACTCGGAATGATACTGCGGAAATCTTTACTGGGCTTTACGACTGTCAGGCTTGGTTTGCACGTTGATGGTGCGATGCTGAGAACGCGACCTACTGCTGAAGCGGCTCTTACACCTGCTGCAAGGGTTTTTAGACTTTAGGGTATGCCGTTTAGTGGATCGTCGATCTACTGTTGACTCTTCTGCCGCTGCTTTGCGTCTCCGACGGCGAAGATGCCTTCAAGCAGACTGCACCGTTATGGAAATGAGGTTTCAAATGACGCCACATTCACAATGTTGATCATCACAATGACGACGGTGAAACCCATGATGGCAATGATGCTGACGATTACAATAAGAATCGAAGACTGTAGCCAGGCCACTGCGACTGAAGGAGAGAATCATGAACACGCTGAGCAGCCAAGAGAATCCCCTACACCCTCCCAGAGGCTCCATGCCTTTATATTTGTGGTAGACACTTAAGCCTTAAAGGGGTCCCTATACAGGTACTTTAAGGCCTAAGTATATACTATATGGGTACATGGTGCCTTGGGGCTGAATGTGGTTGGATGCCTTGCCCTACATCATGGAAGCCTTGCTAATTATTCGAACACAAAAATGAAACATCCTAAACCCTCAAAGGTATGCAAAATAATGGCCCGAAACCTGTAAAAGGATGTTAGTCCACATACTTCTTCGGGTCCAGGTCCTGCAGAAAAAGACAAGGGCCTCAAAAAGCATCACACAACCGCATCCTCATGCCCTCCTACCCAGACCTTCCAAAATGCCTTAATTAAGGAATATACCGTAAATCATAATAGGATCCCTAATATGATTTAAGGTATATTCCTTAAAGGCATTTTGGAAGGTCTGGGTACAAAGGAGCCCCAAAAAACAGCACAACTTTGGGGTTTAGAGTTTAGAGATTGGTAGGGTTACCCAGGCGCACGGAAGGATTAAACAAAAACACAAAACTTCCAAAAGAAGCTCTATCTTAAAGCATATTCTGCTAGGAAAAACTTTATGCATGTTTGCCTGTTCCTAAACCTTCAACCCTAAAACCCGAAACCCCCAAATCCGAAACCTATAGATTTCCCTGAAGAAGTTCTAGAGGCCTGCGACCCCGTTGGACAGCTCCTTGTAACCTCAGAGGCCGGCGCTTAGGTTTGGGGGTTTCGGGTTTTGGGGTATAGGTTTTAGGGTTTAGGGTTTGGGGGTTTAGAGCTTTAGGGTTTAAGGTTTAGGGTTTCGGGTTTAGAGGCACCATTTTCTTAAGGGGGTCTTACATTTAGGCTTTCTCTAGAAGTTTTTTGGAAGGTGGAAAGTTACAAAAGGGTTCTTTACACAGTTCTAGTTACAGTTAGGGGCTGCCGAGTGTGTTTTGGGGGGTATGTTATAATTATCCTATAGAACCATAGCTGCAGTCAGGCAAAACGGGAACGTCAACGCATACTCTGGACGAATATTACGGCAAACAAGGCAGACCCTGCATTAAAAGGCTAACGGTTCAAACCTACCGATGAGGATGAACCCTAAAGCCACACACGCAACACGCTGATCCGGGCATGTCTGAATCATGAAGTACAATACACACGCAACTCTGTACGTGTGTTTACATATATATATATATGTGTGTGTATGTATATCTGTACAGACGAACACCAACCCGTTGTTCATGTATGTATGTATGCATGTAAGAAAGTATGAAAGTCTGTCTGCATGTATGTGTGTATGTATCTATGTATACATACATGCATACATACATACATACATGCATGTATACATGTGTGTGTGTTATTAACCTATCCATCGCTCTATCTATCGATCCCTTTATCTATCCAACTATCTAGCTATGCGACGTATCCAGCTATTCACCAACATACACCTAAGCAGGCCTTACATATATAAGTATGTACATATATGTATTCTTATACCCCCATTAGAACCATAATACAATGGCAGCTGTTAAATTTCCTTGGGTTTTGTATGAACAAAAGTCAAACATGTGTTTAAACATAGGTAAACACCTATGCATGCACATAGAAATGGATGAGGTGCAAATGTTAAAATAACTATATACAGACTTACATATATATATATATATATATATATATACAGGATGGACACATAGACAGACAGATAGACTTTTAGAAAACTAAAGCATGAAGAACAGATAGAACAGATTATATGGATAGGTAGATAGACATACAGATAGAAATATTTGGAGTAGAAAAAGCGATAGGTAGACAGATCGATAGATAGCAAGATACACACATCGATAGAAATATAGGTAGATAGATAGGTTGGCAGATAGATGTAAAACTGATTGAGCAGGCAAATACATCCGTGCGAGCAATCACATGAGCTTGTCTACATGTATACCTGTATATGCACCACTCTGATGTTGTTCCCCTACCAGGTATCGACCAACCTCATAAACACTCTAAGCCTCTGCAAGTAAATGTCAATAAGGTCGATCCGAGGGCCTGTGGGTCAGGGATTTTAAGGTGTATACGAGTTAGTCCTAAACACTGCGAGGATCACGGGACTTAGTAAGTAAGGCTATAAGTTCCTTAATTGGGGTTATAAGTACTTGTGAGTACGGTTACCCTATTTATAATCCTAGTTACCAAGTCCCATAATCCTTTAAGCAGAACTACCATCATATTGGCTACTCCTTTTAACCAGGTCAGAACCAAACCTCAACGGGAAAATGCAAGTACAAACACAACCGGGAGCCGTACGGTTGTTTCTATGGAACTAAACGACCCAAGGGGATCAAGACCAGAAGACTAAACCCAAAACCGAAAACCCCAAACTTTAGGGTAAATATACCACAATGATAATAAACAACCCCTCAAAGCCCTATTCTGATTATGAAGGCCCCTATAACACTTGTCTAAACCCTACCCAAAGGCAACCCTATAAACCCCTGAAGCCGAACGGCATTGCGGCCAGATCTTCCACTATAATGTAGGAACCTGATTAAGAAACCTTGCGCCTTTAAGGGATCCTTGAGACTTCCTTTTAACGGGTTCCCATAAGTATTACTATAAGGGATCTATAAGGGTACTATAAGGGGTTCTACAATGTAGGAACCTGATTAAGAAACCTTGGGCCTCTATTACGGCTCTTTATATGAACCCCACTATTTTGCGGTTATTGGCCCAGAGTTTACCTGGCTTCAGGAATATCCTTTACAAGCGAATAAGACCACTGGAATTTTTCGGAAACAGTGCCGCCCCCCTCCCCTCCCCCCGCCACTCTGTTAAGAGTTCCTTTAAGGGTTTAGGGCGGCTTAGGGCTGAGGGTTTGGGATTTAAGGCTTAGGAAGTTGAGGGTTTAGGGATTAGGGGGTCTTCATGGATCCTAAACTCTCTCTCTGAAGCCGCGAAGACAGCCTTGCAAACCCATCTACAATGCTGTACATCCCTATATCGCTTCTTGCAAAGTCCACATAAAACCATGTAAACCCTGACCCGCAGCTTTATACGTGTAAAACTCCCGAGGTGGCTACGGTCATAGACAGGCTGTGTGTGCGTCCGACGGAAATCGTCCTCCACCTCTGGGTTCAGGTTTTAAGGCGCTCGAAATTTTCCCACGTGGTTGCTTCATAAACGGGTTTTAGAGGCAAGGTTCTACACGAAATGTAAGCCTTCCTTCATAACGGTTCTATAAGGTTAGGTGTCCATCGGGTCTCAACGCTTTTCGGATTCAGGTTCAGGGCTTACTATACCCCCTTGCAGCAACCATAACACAAATAGTATTTCGAATATTCTCTTGGGTTTTAGATGAACAAAAAATGATTCAGAGGGAGACTGGACTATAGCTTAAGATACCGGTTGCAGGCTCTGAAGGTTCAGGGTTTATGGACAACACTTAGAGGGGCAGGGGACTTAGTAAGTAGGTTATAAGTAGAGTTAAAAGTACCCTAAATGGAGTTACCCCAATTCTAGCCCTACTTATAAACGACTTACTAAGTCCCCTGCCCCTCCAAGCAAGCCCTGACGGTCAGACCCTCACCCAAGGGCCCATAGGGTTCCTTGAAATGGTTCAATAAAGGGTTTTGTAGGGTTTAGGGTATAGGGCCCATGTACCCAAATAGTGTATAAGTGTACTTTGGCCTCAAAGTCGTCCCTAGATAGGTACTTTGGGACCAAAGTATATAGTATTTGGTTGCCTTAGGGAAAGGCAAGAGCACTTCCAGGTCTTACAAGGGCGGAAATGACAGTTTCTGTAGAGGTTAATGCAATTCCGAAATTCCGAAACTGGCTGGATACAGGGGTGTAACACAGTATGTACATTAACAAACCTCAAGCATCAAATACTTTTTCAAGGGCGCGTATCAGAGTTCCGGTAAGACCTTTGACTCTGCAATCTAGATATCCCAGCAATTTATGCTATACCTGTGCAAAGATTCCAAAAGACAAGTTAAATAACAAGTGTTTACCCACTCCAACGTCACGTCTGGGTCTGCGAGGCCGAGTGAGTCGAGCCAACATCCAACAAACCGAATAGCCCTAAACCAAAAACACTTTCGCCAAATCGTACCAACCCTCAAAGGCACAAGAAACATCGAACCCCCTGAGCTGGTACAAGAACAACAAGCATTAGGGGGGTTGGAGTGTGGGCTTGTAGTGTTGCGGTTCATGAACATATACGCGCAAGCATCCTGCGAGATTGATGACGGTATGACGATTTACATGTGTATACTGTACACAAACATATCTGTGTATGTAACAATGCCTTTTTTTAAACATACATGCACATGTTCGAGCACATGCACGCTATGTACGTTTAACATGTGTTTCTTTAATGGTGTGAACTGCGAGCCTATATATATATATATATATATATATATATATATATGATCCCGGTTCGGCCGGCCCCCCCCCTCCCCCCCCCCCAATGGTTCCTTCTCCCCTCCTGTGGTGTGGTGTGGTTGTGGGTTGCTTCCCCCTCCCCGTGGTGTGGTGTGGTGTGGTTCGGGAGTGGGTCTGCTTAGGCTGGTTACCCCACTCCCCCCTGTGGTGTGGTGTGGTTTGGGTTTCCTGCGTGGGTCTGCTGTGGTGTGGTGTGGTTGTGGGTCGCTTCACCCTCCCTGTGGTGTGGTGTGGTGTGGTTCGGAGTGGGTCTGCTTAGGCTGGTTACCCCACTCCCCCCTGTGGTGTGGTGTGGTTTGGGTTTCCTGCGTGGGTCTGCTGTGGTGTGGTGTGGTTGTGGGTTGCTTCCCCCTCCCTGTGGTGTGGTGTGGTTCGGGAGTGGGTCTGCTTAGGCTGGTTACCCCACTCCCCCCTGTGGTGTGGTGCGGTTTGGGTTTCCTGCGTGGGTCTGCTTGGCGTGTGAGCCCTCGTGTGGACACACAGATTCGGCTTGGGGAGCGTGGGGGGGGGGGATACCATTGGGGGGGGGGGTCAGTGAACCGAGAACCGGGATCATATATGTATATGTATACAGTCATTTATGTGGGTGTCGGTTTAGGAATATAGGCTCCTTTAATGCGTCGGCTCCGGAGCTAATTCCGAATCTGACCAAAAATTTGGGGGTACTAATTAATGCGTTTTTTTTTGGCTGGGGGATTTTTTTAAGGGCGGGGCTGTGCTGGTTGCTGATGGTCAATCTTAAGGCAGCCACGACCTACACCCCCACCCAAACCCTAAAACCCTGGCCCTGAAGCCCGAAAATCTCTTGCAGAATTGTTTCGCTTATTGGGGCGTCAGGAATGAAATCTGTACTACTACTGTACTACTATTGTACTATTGTACTGCTACTGTATTGGGAATTGGACCCTTGCTCGACAAAGGCCTCTCCAGTAATAAAGTTTGTAAAAAAAAATCAATTTTGGGTCGAATCTGGACCGACCCCCCTTTGGGAAGGGTTTAGGGCTTAGGGTTTAGGGTTTGTTAGGGTTTAGGAGTTTAGGATTCGTTAGGGTTTAGGCTTTATGCTTTGCTTATTGGTACTATTTCTGTACTGTGACTGTATTACTACTGTACTTCTGTTGTACTACTACTGTACTACTGTACTACTATTGTACTACTACTGTACTACTCCTGCACTACTATTGTACTACTGTACTAATATCGTACTACTACTGTACTACTATTGTACTACCACTGTACTACTGTTGTATTACTATTGTACTACTGCACTATTACTTTACTACTACTGTACTACTACTGGACTACTATTGTACTACGGTACTATTACCGTACTACTACTGTACTACTACTGTACTACTATTGTGCTACTATTGTACTACTGTACAATTACCGTACCACTACTGTACTACTATTGTACTACCACTGTACTACTGTTGTATTACTATTGTACTACTGCACTATTATTGTACTACTATTGTACTACTACTGTAATATTTCTACTGTACTACTGTACTATTATTGTACCGCACCAAGCTTCAGACGTGGTCGATTGTGGGTGGGAGTGTGGGAGTGTGGGAGTGTAGCTTACGGAGGCAAAAGTGTTCAAAACGAAAGGTTTTTAGTCTTGGAAGTAATCTTGGAGTGATCGGGGCTTGGTTTCCAGCATTTGGTGATCCCCAGACCCCCCCGACCCCCGACCGCGCATTCGCGCAGAACCGCAGACCCTGCACCCAAGCCAGCCCCCAAACCCCGGCACCTCCCAATTCCCTGCCACTCAGACCCCTGACCCCTGTCCCGGCGTCACAGGCTCCATATTAAATAGAATTTATTTTTGGTTGGGTGGGGAAGGGGGGGGTACCCTACTATTAAACCGACACCCACATTACAGGATTATGAACGAACATGGTTCAGCGGACCAGGCTATACTCAGACTCTAAAACCCCTAACCTCTGTGGGCTTTCGGTTCAGGGTGAAAACTTTGGGAAACCCTACTGCGCCAAATCGTAATCAGGAAGGATCTGTGTTCGTCCCTGTATGAGTGAACATGGGAACTGAGGATGAACAGTTGGAACTTTACTTTATAGCTGTGAACGAATGAACAACTAAAACTGGGTATGGGGTGTGAAACAGTATACTTATGCAGGTACTCAAATGGGCTGGTGCCAGGTGTCCCGACCTTCGATTAGATTCCCCCCCCACCCGAGAGGAGTCCCGAAAGGTTAAAGGTTTCACACGATATCCCAGCCCCTAATGCCGTGGATGCTGTATATCCACCCCACATGTCCTCAGAGCTGAGTTTAGGGTTTAGGGTTTAGGGGTTTTGGGAACCCTAAACCCCAAAACCCTAAACCTTGCGGCGAGGGTTTTAGGGGAACTAAACCCACCTGAAACCGATGGGGCTCGTGCTTGTCTCCACTTTGCGTTCGACTTCTTCAACAGGTCCTTTCGAGCACGTAGTGGCCAATATAAGGGAGTTTCCGAGAATAAGGGGTACCTTATTTTGGGGTCCTTAAAACAAGGATCCAATTACTTATGTAGGGTACCAGATTAGGTTCCTATTTAGGGAAAACCCCATACAGAGTGCAGAAAAGCTAAAGGCTTAAAGGGCATCGGGTTTGGTTTTGGGCGGTTGTATACGTGTTGCGCACGTGCTCCGCAATATTTCAACAGTGCATCATGTTTCCCTAAGGGTCTATGTACCCCAAATAGTATATACTTTGGGCCCAAATGTACCCATATATGGAGTACTTTGAAGCCAATGTTTCTACGATCTAGGTACATGGACCCTTAGGGTTTGGGATAGGTTAAATCTGATGTCAAACTGGGTTGCAAGCAGTTTTGAATGGTGTCCTTGCCTCCGACTTCGAACCGAGACAAATAGAATATATATATATATATATATGTATAAACCCTAAATCCTATAAACCCTATACGTACCCTGAACTATATATATATATATATATATATATATATATATACATACGTTCAAGCACTGCAGAACAAGTCCGGACGACGGCTGGTTCCTTTGCTCAAGGGATCCAACTGTGCAGCGGATCTTGCGTGAACACGGTTCCAACCCATTCCAAAAAGATCGAATTCCACCTTGATCCTGTGCATGCATGCAAGGACACGGCAGACCGACTCAAACCTTGATGGGGCCTTCAGGAACGGTTCGAGACGTGTGTAGGGCAGAATGGGCATAGGGCTTGAGGTTTTGGGCTTAGGGTTGAGAGCTTAGGATGGAGAGTGTGCGGGTTAAGGGTCTCCATTGGGGGAAGATCACCTTTACTACTGATGCTAAACCCAAAGCCTTGAAAACACAACACCAAGTCCTAAACCCTAAACCTGAAACCTCAAAACCCTACTAAGCCTTCAGCTTGCACCTAGTAGAATGTAGCCTAGTCCTTCTCCTTTAAGCAGGCAGACGTCCCGATGGCTGATGCTAACTGACTAACGTCCGACCGAACCCTACATATAAGCAGCTCGCCGACCAATGCCTCGAAGAGATATGGCCGCTCTCGCAGATCTCGCAGTAGTTTTTGCCTACAAGTCAGTCGGGCTTCTCGCTTAGGGTTCAGGGATGAAGTTTGGGGTTTGGGTGTTAGGGTTTCGGGTGTACAAAACTACTGTTCTTGAAAAGAACTTAAACAAATCATCGATGGTTCTTAAAGGAAGGGGTTTGCTAACCACCTCTCGTTTACATTCGGGTTCAGCAAGTGTTCGTCTGATGTCGCTTCAGGGCTCTTCCAGGGTGCTGAACGTGTTTTAGGGTTTGGGGCTTCGGGTTTAGGGTTTCGCAACGACTCACTGACCCCTTAATCCAACACTTCCTGGTAAGTTGTGGTGGTTGCTCATAGATATGCTCTTCGTGTACTTGGAGGTTCATGGGACTTAGTAACACTGGGGATATATTCAATTACATGTATAGTTATCTTCTGTAAAACCTTAAGTTTGACACGATATAGCTTATAATGGCAAAAGAGGTTCCAAGATGTCCCATGAGCCCGCAAGTAGGGGCTATTCTACTTTCAAGGGAGGAGGAGTCGGCACAAGAACATGGAGCCCGAGGGACCGCACTCCTACCGTTATGACAGATTTCCAAACCTATACTGAACTTAGAACCCTAGCAAAAAGTAAAATTTTAGCTGTTTGTTGGGGATTATAATTACTAGAAATTAAAAAGTATTTCTCTAAGTACCCCTAAGAAACTGACTCCCTTGATTGACGGAACCCATCAGTCACAGCAGCCCAGACACCGGCTTGAAACCCTATAGCAACACATGTACCCTAAGGGTCCAAGTTCCCAAATAGTAGGGTTTCTAGGTCCAAGAACCATTCAGAGTATGGATTTTGGGACCCAAAACCCCACTATTTGGGTACTTGGACCCTCTGGGTTATCTCTCCATCAATGAAGGATACATAAACCCCACAGCCGAAGCCCGAAGAAGCCTCGCCGTTTCTGCGCACTTCTGCTGAAACTCCAGGTACGCGCTCCGGGCTTCTTGGTATCTTCGAATGAGGCCCTCCCACCTCAGCTAGGAGTCGTGGATATCCATCGACCCCCATGAATTGAATAGCTTTATGGGGGTTTCCGACAATAGGGGACCCTAATATAGTGCCCTAAATAGTAGGATCCCTTAAAGTAGAAGCCAGAAAGTTGGAATATCAGTATCGTAACCCCTTTAAGGTAAATTATAGGGGATCCTACCATTAATCCATATTCCAACTTTCTGGCTTTTACCTTACTGGGTCTGGTTGGAGGACCCAGAGCTTCCTTGTCCAGTAACACTGGGGAACTAAACCCAAATGATCCGTGCTTACTACGCGGATGGAATTAAATTGGACCCTCTGGGAAAGGTGAACCTGCGGGACTGCATGTGGATTGTCATACCTCAAACAACCCTCAAAAGGATAAAGGTTACATGCTCTCCTGCTAAGGAAGGGAACTGCGTCTCCAAGCCTGACTCTTGATTAGGGTTCTCGGAGTTTAGGGTCGAGGATTCCTTCAAAATAACGATTTCTGAAAGGGCTCAGGACGGTGCTGGGTTTAGATCCGATCCCAAGGACCCTAGAGTTGGTCGGGGCCCTCGACTAGGCCCCAGACACCTTAAGGACCCAATATTCAGGGTCCCTGGAAGCCTAGGTAAGGTTTAGGGAGTAGGGTACCATACCCCTAAGCTTAAGGGTTGGTGGATCATGCGACTTGGAAAGCCGGATCATCAGGGGTTATACTACGCGCGAGGGTGCTGACCTTGTTTAGAAACCCTACAGATACTTAGTTACTAAGCCCCGCGACCATTGAGATCGTGTAAAACCAAAAGGGACGTTCACACTCGCACTGCCAATCCTGTGCGGACGTGTGTTCATGTGTGTATATATATAAATACATACATATGTATGTGTATCTATATGTATATGTATAATATATATATATATATATATATATATATATATACGTGTGTGTGTGTGTTTGTGTGTGTACTCTCCTTGTCCAGCCATACATCTACACGCATATCTGTACATACATATCTGAGTGTGTGTATATATATATATATATATATATATACATACACACATGTAAACAAATGATACCATGGGTGCGATGCCTATCCTTATATAACTATGAACATGTGTATGTGCACATGCATACATACATACATACATACATACACACATACAGACATACATACACACGAACACATATACGTATGTTCATTATACATGTATATACACACACCTACACAGTGCAAGTGTTTTTCCCGGCTGAGGTCCACGCTTGCTAAGATAGGTGCTCCAGCTGATGCACAGGAGACGAGCCTTCGGATTGTTGTTCTTCTTGTTCTGGTGGTTTAGGGTTAACTTTTGGAAGTTTTGTCGGGTGAATCCGCGTTGACTTCTATGGTAGGATTCATCGTGTTTGTTTAGTAATTAAGGGTCGGCTGTTTGACGCACGTGGTGCTGAGTTGCAGCATGTGAACTGAACTGTGCTGTGGTTCTATTTGTAGTTTAACAACTTAACTTGTGTTGCTTTGTTCTTTTGGTGGAGCTTCTCCCGCGCAACCGCTTTTGTGAAAGGAAGGCAGCATAGTCAAAATGGCTGGGTCTCACCATTGAAACAGCTTCGTCTCGGCCACACATTCCGATAATCATTTAAATTACCGCTAAACCTTTCACGATTCTCTTTGCGCCACGCTGCGCAGCAGTCACGAACCAGTCAAAAGCTCAAACGAGACCTGTACGGGGGCTTTAACAACTAAAACAGGGTGTTCGAGGGAACTCTTCTGAGCTGTGTAGGGGCTTTAACAAAGACAGGGTTGTGGAGTACCATCTCAAAAACATCAAATTAGAACGACGTACTATAATACACCGCAGAAGCGCTAACTCAAGATTCAAACGGTTCTGGGTCAAAACAAAAACAAAACTACAGGGGACGAGTCAAGTCTGTAAACAGCAGCTTGTATGATATTCAGGGTCCAGGGTTTCGGGTTTATGAGTCCTCCACCTTGGCAACCAACATCTTTTTCATTCTCAGCACAGTCAGAGGTTGAAATTTCCATGTAGTACCCCAGGAAACTATCTATGTCTACCTATCTGTGTATCTATCGACCTACCTATGTCTATCTACCTTTCTACCCATCGATCTATCTACCTACCCATCTACATATAGCTGTCTCTCTCTCTGTCTAGCCGTATATGTATATATATATATATATATAGATATGTATATACCTGTGTCATCTATCTGCAAAATCTACTCGGCCACCCATGTACATCTGCATATGAGTGTCTAACTATCTAGCTAGCTGTACAAACCGAACTACCCTATACCTGTCAATATCTATCTAGATCCATCAGTCTATCTGCCAATCTAGGTATCTGTCCATCTACGTATCCAAATATCTAGCGGTATGCAGCTTTGGGAGATCAGTATATACATGTAACATGGGGGTATAGGTGTATGTCTCTGTTCAAACATTTACATAGAAGCGTGCATATATCATTAACACGTAGTTTATGTGTGCATTTTTATACCACTTTGTAACAAAAACATCTGAAGACACACGATTGAGTGTGTTATGTACAAACATACCTGCATACACCTGAGCCTTTCATTTTAATGCCTACGAACCCTCAAATGAGGGCGACACCAGCTGCCGCGCTGCTCGCACCGGAGCTTCCAAGCCCTTCGCAAAGGAAGTATGGCTTTGCGTTTTAGGGTTTGGGCTTCTTTTCAGGATGCTTAGCGGGTTACTACAAGGGTTGTAGAATGGGTGAGGGTTTAGGATTTAGACATTTGGATTTGGATTTGGAGTCGCTTGGGATACCGGAAGACGACCACAGCTTTCTTGTACCGCAGCTTGTGTTCAAGTCGTTCAGTGTGTTCCCGGTGCAGTTTCTCTTACTGCGCTTCCTCAACTTCGATGTGTCTTGTGGGACCAGCGAACAGGGCGGTTCCCCCATGTAACGTACCCCTGCCCATTTGCCAATGTAGTTGACATCGGGGATTTCCCCTTTATGCTGTTGCGTATCGGCAGAGGCAGCATGGCACGCTTTTCCCCACATGGGTGGTTGTCAAAATTATGGTCCCTTTTAGGGTACCTTAAATGTTAGGTGGCGTATTGTAACAAGGACCCCCAAAAACGACCCTAATGTTGACAACCACCCACGTGGCTCCACAGGGAGCATCACCAGCTTATCGGCCGCGCCAAAAGCTTGATGCTTTGGAGTTTCAGGGGCGTCTGGCTTTGGGTCAATGAGGGGTATGGTGTTTTGTTTTGTGCGCTTTCACGATGCATAGTATGGCCCTAATTATCGTAAATATGACTATAGCCACTATATGTGTATAACTGCAAAATATTACTCTAGGTACATATTCGGGGCCTGACGTTACCTTCAGGTTAACTAGAAAGTTTCGAGTTTAGGGCTTCGGGGCTCTCGAGCCCGACAGACTTCAAGGCTTCAGGGATTCGTTTTTGAGGCTTTTGCTATTAATGGCTTTAGGGTGTATAGGATTTAAGACTTTGCTATTTTTATGCATGGCTTCAGGGCTTTAGGGATCTTTGTCATTTCTGATTTGCGGCTTTATGGCCGTAGGGTTTGGGGGTTTAGGGTAGTTTAGCCCTAAGCCCCGTGAGCTAATCAGTCAAACTCTCAGCGCCCAACCATTCAGACCTCTACGCTAAGGCCCTATAAGGGCTCAAGTACCTAACAATCATGTACTCTCCCGAAGACTATCCTACAAATACTATCCGAATGCGAAACCTCAGTACCTAATTATTGGGTTGTTTGGACGCTTCGGGCTATATTCGACCCACCAACTGCCCCACATGGAGTCTACTAAAGGTGCGCGAGTAGGTACACTGAGGATCCTGAATTCAAAGTCTCCGAACATTGACGGGAACTGCAACCTTTCAAACACTAGGCCCTAGACGTGCGGACGCCTCCGAAACAAGAAAATGATAGATGTAAGAACTTCCAACCACACTGCCTAATAACACCCGATAGAACCCTTTATAGAACAAGAACCCTTAGACGACTCAAAAGACCCCTCAAAAACGTCGAGAACCCAGACTAGGTGGCCAGATCCTGAAAATACATCCTCTCAAGCCTTGTTTCAAGAAAACTTTAGTTCTTAAAACAACAGCCAAGAAAACCCAAGGACCTTATCAGACCTTATAGTGACCCCACTAAAGTGGAACATGGGTTTTGGATGGTTCAGCTGGAATTCCCTATACATTGACGTTAAGGGCACGCAGATAGTGATGTTCCAGCTTTCTGGCATCTGCTGTATACAGACCCTAAACCCTAAACCCTAAACCCTAAACCCTAAACCCTAAACCGTCCGTACATAAATGAATCCCGAACTCCGGACCCGACCTCCTGCACCACGAGGTATGTGACTTGTGGTGGCTCTTCGGCTCCTGCCGTGGGGGACAGGGCTTAGGCCCGTGTTGTTCGGGGATGGTTCAGGGTTTAGTTTAGGGTTTAGGGTTTAGGGTTTAGGGTTTAGGGTTCAGGGTTTAGGGTTTAGGGTTTAGGGTTCAGGACGTTGGAGTTTTGGAGTTTAGTTCGGGGATTGAGAGGTCTCGGGTTTAGGCTACCAGGCTGTTCCGCCGCCGAAAGCGTCGGCTCAGCCTGGGCAGCAAGCGTCTAGTTCCCGAAAGCATCGCGAAGGGTTCTTCCGTGTGGAACGCCGCAGCTGAGTACATAGATGACAGACATAGAATCAACTTACTTGACTCCATACTTTACTCTACACTCTACACTTGATACTTGACTCTACACTTGATACTTACTTACTTACTTGACCCCTATGACTGACTCTCTACACTTGACACTTGACTCTATGATACTTGACTCTACACTTGATACTTGACTCTGTGTTATGCTATCTCTATACTTGCTTACGACTTACTTACTTACTTACTTCACTCTACTTACTTACTTACTTGATTACTTACTTACTTACTTCACTCTACTTACTTACTTACTTACTTGACACTGGACTCTATGGTATGCTATCTCTATTATGCTATCTCTATACTTACTTACTTACTTACTTACTTTTACTTACTTACTTACTTACTTGCTTGACTCTCTGCCTCTATGACTTTGACTTATTGACTTACTCTCTACATCTCGGTATCTAATTCTCTCTTCTAAAGCCAGGGGTGGCACCGTTGTCGTCCATCGGGAATGCAACCCTTCCCAGGGATTCGCCTCCTCGGGCGTTCAAACGCGAGGTAAAGTTACACATTTTAGGGTTCCCGCGCAACCCTTCCCAGGGATTCGCTGCCTCGGGCGTTCAAACGCTAGGTAAAGTGACACATTTTAGGCGCCCGCGCAACCCTTCCCAGGGATTCGCTGCCTCGGGCGTTCAAACGCTAGGTAAAGTGACACATTTTAGGCGCACCGCGCAACCCTTCCCAGGGATTCGCTGCCTCGGGCGTTCAAACGCTAGGTAAAGTGACACATTTTAGGCGCCCGGCGCAACCCTTCCCAGGGATTCGCTGCCTCGGGCGTTCAAACGCTAGGTAAAGTGACACATTTTAGGCGCACCGCGCAACCCTTCCCAGGGATTGGAACTCTCGGGCGTTCAAACGCGAGGTAAAGTTACACATTTTGCGGTGCCCGCGCAACCCTTCACAGGGATTCGCCTCCTCGGGCGTTCAAACGCGAGGTAAAGTTACACTTCTTGCGGGCGCCGCGCAACCCTTCACAGGGATTCGCCTCCTCGGGCGTTCAAACGCGAGGTAAAGTTACACTTCTTGCGGGCGCCGCGCAACCCTTCACAGGGTTTGGGTGCAGTTCAATTTTTTTTGCAACCCTTCACAGGGATTTGCATTTTGCAACCCTTCACAGGGATTGGCGTGGTCGGGTGTTCGAACGCGAGGTAAAGTTGCATTTTTTGATTTGCATTGAAATGAATTTTGCAACCCTTCACAAGGATTGGCGTGGTGGAGTGTTCGAACGCGAGGTAAAGTTGCAATTTTTGATGAGCATTGAGATGAATTTTGCAACCCTTCACAAGGATTGGCGTGGTGGAGTGTTCGAACGCGAGGTAAAGTTGCAATTTTTGATGAGCATTGAGATGAATTTTGCAACCCCTTCACACAGGGATTGGCGTGGTCGAGTGTTCGAACGCGAGGTAAAGTTATTACTTTTGATGTGCATTGAGGTGAAACTTGCAACCCTTCACAGAAATTGGCGTTGTCGAGTGTTCGAACTAGTACTAGTACTACTACTACCACTACCACTACTACAACTATTATTACTACTACTACTGCTACTACTACCACTACTACAAAAGAATACTACTACTACTACTACTACTACTACTGCTATTACTACTAGTACTACTACTACTACTACTACTACTACCACTACTACTACCACTACTACTGCTACTGCTACTACTGCTACTACTACTACTACTACTACTACTACTACTACTAGTACCACAACAACAACTACAACTACAACAACAACTACTACTACTACTACTACGACCACGACTGCGACTACGCGACGACGACTACTACTACAACTACTACGACTACCACTACTATCACTACTACTAGTACTGGTACTGCTAGTACTACTACTGCTACTGCTACTACTACTACTACTACTACTACTGCTGCGACATAAAGTGACCATGCATAGAGTCATAGAGTCACGTTGAAACCACAGTAATCAGGGATGTCTATATAGTGAGGTTCCGGAGCTAGGAAAGGAAGACTTCTGCGTCATGTTGGACTATACTCTAAACCCGCTAAACCTGAACATTAGTGTTCATAGAGTGAACTACATCAAGTCAAGTGCGTGGTACATAGATGACTCCATGACTCTATGACTCTTTCTCACTCTGACGCTATGACTCTATAACACTATGACTCTATGATTCTGTCTCACTGTGACTCTATGACTCTATATGACTCTATGACTCTTTGAACTATGACTTGTGCTTGACATGTACTCGACTCTATTTCTCGATGACTCTATGAACTATGACTTGTACGACTCTTGACTGTATGTGACACTCCGACTCTGTGACTCCGTGCTTTTGACTCGGTGACTCTATGACCCTATACACTGGATTCTATGACGTAGCGTAACACTCTTCGCTGATGATGCTTTCGGGCCAATTGTCTTCTAGTCGCATTTTCCTTCACAGCTGTCGGAGGATGCACAGCAGCTGCACCTCGTTCGGGCGCCTGCGATTCGGACGCCCGCCGTGGTGCCCCCCAGTGTCCTCCCAGGCACCTGGTACCACCTGGTGTTTCCCAAAGAAATGCTGCTTCAAGGCACGCCGGTCCTTGAAGCAGCGCGAGCACCCTGCTCGGTCTCCGTCGCGGGAGGCGGTGTTTTACGCAGGCTCATCGTGCAGGTGTGTGAGGTATGCGTGGGGGACGAGGGCTTACTGGGGTTTAGACTTGTGCAGTTTGTGGTCGAGGCCGAGGGTTCCGGAATCACGTCGAGGTTCGGCGTAGGGTTTTATATAAAAGCCTTGAAGCCCCTTTTCAAAAGCTGTCATTGTAGGGTTTTAAGGTGTCGGGTTGGGGGTTTTGGCCAAGATGGTCAAGCATTCTGAAGTTTCAGGGAGAAAAAGTTTCGGAATCGTGCCGGGTTAGGGCTTAGGTTTTGGGGTGTTTAGGGTTTAGGATGGTTACTATCTACGAACCCTATACCATTTACATGGGCGCTCGAGGCTCTGACCGTGTCGAGCGTCCCGTCAGAACCTTGAGGGGGGGAAACCCCCCGGTCTCTGCCCCCAGGCTAGGGTTTAGGGTTTAGGGTTTAGGGTTTAGGGTTTAGGGTTTAGGGTTTAGGGTTTAGGGTTCGGGCTGCTGGCAAATTCCAGCGGCCCGGTCCTAATGTTCCAAAATGACCCAGGAGGTGCGGGTTGTTTTTGTTGGATACCCTGGCTTCTCGTGGAGCCGCCGGCACAGGCCGCGAGGACCCACAACCCAACACTAATCCATCTCCGCTGTGGTTTTGTTGTGAAACCTTCAGGTTATGTGGAACTGCGACGGCTTGGGGAGGGTGAAGCCTAAACCCTAATTGAGAATAGTTGGGGTGGTTGGCGCGGGACTACATGCTGACGCAAGCGCGCTATAAGTGGGTGCGCCCCCACTCCTAAACAAGCGCACCCGCCATACTGCACACACCCTATATAAACCCTAATCACTGAACCCATAAAGCCAATAATTACCCTCACCCCTCATCAAACCCTATACCCCTAAATCCCTAAACCCTAAAGCCCTAAACCCTTCTTTACGAACCCCTCTCCTGCAGCCGCCGACTTCGAGAGCTTTCGTCCGTTCGGTGTCACTTGCGGAGGCGCGTGGCCGCTGAGGTCGTCCAAAGAGAAGGGCCTCTTGGGGGTTATCTGTATCCCCAAACCCTACAAAATGGTAGGTTATGACCCCTCATATAATCAGACGGTCTGACCCTTAAAACGGTAGGTTTTGGATCCAGCTTTGGTTTAGGGTTTAGGGCTTATAGGGGCTAGAGGGTTTATAGGCTTAGGGCTTATAGGGCTTTCAGGGTTTATAGGGTTCTGGGGTTTAGGGATTCGGATTTACGGTTTTGTACATTGTAGGGACTTGAAGGGTGTTGCTACTTGTACCGGGAGGGTGAACGGCCTCGTTTTCGGAGTTCAAGCAGCTGTTCAGGTGTTCAGGGTTTTGCACACCTCGTTTTCAGAGTTCAGGCAGTTTCATCGGGCTCTGTCCATTGCAGGGGCTTGAAGGGTGTTACTAGTACCAGGGTTTGTAGGGTTTTGTTATATTAGGTTTCAGAGGCTACTGGAAGCAGAGGAAGCCGGTCTTTATGGTGTATAAGGCTTTAAGGCCCCTAAACCCTAAAACCTTGGAGTTTAGGGACCTGTTGGGGCTGCGAAATTGGT